>JAJGOT010000614.1:345000-380000 GCA_022457155.1 Cladopsammia gracilis
GAGCTAAGGACTTCATCAAAAGGCGATTACCAAAAGTTTCTTCCGACAGATTAGGCCCAATTGGTTTCGGCAAAAAAAAGCGGAAATGAAACCAAAATAGTTTCCTTTGGGTCAAGGGGGTGGTTAAACTACCATTTTTAAGCAGGATGGCTCAGGTCTTCTTAAATCGTTCACAGACAAGTTCAAAGGGCCTCTTGTACCAAGCGCTGAAGAAGACTAAAAGAGGCAATAAAACAACAAAAAGAGTTGGAAAGGCTTGCTGCAGAACAACAACAACAGGAAGTGAGGTGCAGAACCTAAGAGATAGAATCGAGCAAACCCAAGCGAGGATTGATAATCTTGAGCCAGAACACGGTTCAAGCGTTAAGAGTCCAACCGAGCTAGATAGACTAAAACAGCGATCTTTAAAACCAGAAAAAAAGAATTAGGCGCCAAAAACAAACAGACAAAGAGCAGGCAAAGGTTGGCAAACATAGAACACAACTTTCTGCCAAAGAAAAGAAAGAAATGCTGTCGAAGTAAGACTAAATTCCACTAAACCCCTTGAAGATCTAAGAGAACAAGAAGCCGAGCTTGAACGTCAAAACGAGGAAGACAGGCGTGTGATAGAGGAGGAAAATACTTCTCCATCAGACAGAAAAGCTGCGGAAGCCAGAGTTTTTTTTTTTTTTTTTTTTTGACACAAAACTTTTATTTAACTTTACATAACTTACTTACATTGATTCACGAATTACATTATTATACTAACAGTATTTACATCACTTGCTATACTAAGTACATTACTTACAAACGATACTTACACATCTGACTACTCGCATTACTTATTTACACAGTTAATAACAATGGTGAGAAAAGGGATTTGAAAAACATTGTGCCAGTCTTTACAGGGCATTTTCGCCAACTTCTACTGAAGGATATTGCTACAGGAGGAGGGGGAGGAGGGGAACGGAGGGGGGCGGGGGGGGGGTGGGATCTCTTACTATAGAGTGTCTAGGAGTTTCCATTTTTTGGGGAGAGTGTCACCCGCTTTGACTTCGATTTCATAAATTGTTTTAACGTATCGCAGGAAGCATTCGATTGTAGGTGCTGTTTCTTTGCATTTACAAATCCAGATGTAGTGTCTTGCTAGCAGAAAGCAGAAATTTAATTGTAGATGGTTTTTTGAAGCATCCGGCATCAGTCCCAAAGCAACAGATGTACTCATTATATAATTTTCTGAAATAATTTGGGATAGAGTTAACCGCGTCATTAAAAAATTCCAAAAAGAAACAACTTTAGGACAAGACCAAAAAAGGTGTTCAAGTTTATCTGGTTCTTTTTCACAAAAGGAACATTTTGGATCATTTTTTTATTCCTATTTTATGTAGAAATTCATTAGTTGGTATTCGTCTATGTAAAAACTTGAATTGGAATTCGATAAGTCTCGTGCTTTTTGTGCATTTGGAAGCCAGAAGGTATGCCTCGCACCAGTTGATACATTTATCATCGTTTAAGTTGCAATCTCTTTTCCATTTCTGTTGACTTTGTGTAGGAAGAATGCTTTTTCTCTCTATAAGTTTATTATATACCAATGGGCTTGTTTTATTGGCTCGCATCAATCTTGTGGAAAAGCTTTCATATTCAGAGTTATTTGTAACACATTTATTTTTATGTATATTCCAGAGGCATTTAAGAGCAGACAAGAGACCATAGTACTTTAAAGGGCATACGATCAAACAGTATTTTTCTTGCAGGCCAGTTAAAGATAGGTAATTATTTGAGTCATCTTTCAGATGTTTCACTTGTATAATTCCTTTTTTATACCACTCTGGAAAGAAAAGAGGTCGATTATTAACTCTAATAAGTGAATTATGCCATAAGCTTTGGTCAAGAAATTGATTCTCAGAAATTATTTGGTTCTCAAAATTTATTTCCGTCCAAATTGTGAGAGCCTCTTTTATAAAACCGTTATGGATTTTGTAGATCTTATTGATGTCATTCATATTAAGGTTACCCGTGAGAAATACTGTGCCTCCAAATCTCTCTAAATCAAAATCAAAAAACAATTTCCATTTTCCTTGGTTATTTTTATCTAAATATTTTTTTTATCCATATGGTTTTTAGAGACTTATTAAAAGACTCTACATCTATCATTTTTAGTCCGCCCTTTGAGTAATCATTAATAATGACTTTTCGTTTGATTTTATCTCCTTTTTCATTCCAGAGAAAAGAATAGAATAGTTTGTTTACTTCTTTGACAGCTTTCACATTTGTGCGTAAAGGAGACAGCACATAAACGAGTTGAGAAGCTACTAAACTTTTTAGAACTGCTATTTTACCTATCATAGTAAGCCTGCGATATTTCCAGCAGCTTAAAATGTTCCGTACTTTATCTAGTTTGTCATTATAATTGAGGGTTGCGGTAGCTTCCGGATCAACTGAGAGCCAAACTCCTAACGTTTTAACTTTGTGTTTTAGCCATTTAAGATTTCGCCCAGTGAGTAGTATTTCTTGATTTCCGCAATTTGCTCCTATCCAAAGAGCCTCTGTTTTTTTGTCATTGAGCCTCAAGCCGGAGGCCTCATAGAAACCATCTAAAAGTTGAAGTGAGGCCAATAGAGATTCTCTAGACCCGTCTAATATTAGCGTCGTGTCGTCTGCATACTGGCTCAGCTTAATTTCTTTGTTCTTTACGCGCATGCCGTTAATATTTTTATTTTAACGAATTGCCTTGGCCAAAACCTCTGCTGATAAAATAAAAAGGTACGGCGAGAGAGGGCAACCCTGTCTAACACCTCGTTGGATTTTAAAAAAAAATTGGTCGCCCATCCATTGTTTAAAATACAGCTTTCTGGGTGGTAATAAAAAAGGTTTACCCACCTAGTGATGCTGGTTCCGAAACCAAAATATTCTAAAGTTTTTCTAATAAAAGGCCATTCGATTGTATCAAATGCTTTTTCAAAATCCAAAAAAAAAGGAGTAGTCCAGGTAAATTGTTTTCTTTGGCATAGCAAATAACACTGTCTATGAGTCGTATATTTTCTCCAATAAATCTATCTTTGATGAAGCCCGTCTGGTCATTATTAATAAGTTTAGGGATAAAAGTTTTTAAGCGGTTAGCAATCGATTTTGCCGCTATTTTATAATCACAATTTAGTAGAGTTAAGGGTCTCCAGTTTTTAAGAAAATAGGGTTCTGTATCTTTCTTAGGTATAAGTTTGATAATTCCTCTTCTCTGGGTTACTGAAAGTTGTCCCTTTTCATAGGCATAATTTAAAGCATTGATTAGAGTGACCGATATATCTTTCCAAAAAACCTTATAAAATTCGGCAGGCAGCCCGTCAGTTCCAGGAGTTTTTTCAGTTTCCATGTTTTTTAGAGCCTCGAGGCACTCTTTTTCTGTAAGCACACCTTCACACGCATTCTGTTCATTATCATGGAGGACTGTATGATTTTCGTGTTCAAAGAAAAAAGTTGTATCATAATCGTTCCTTGTTTTATGTTTAGATGTATAAAGGTTCTTATAAAATATTTCGCATTCAATTAAAATTTGTTTATCGGAGGTGACGGTTTCATTGTCATTTGTTTTAATTTGGCTTATTGTTCCCTGTTTAAAGTGTCGTTTTTCCAGGTTTAGAAAATATTTTGTGTTTTTCTCTCCTTCATTGTACCATTTTGTCCTGGATCTCAGTATTGCGCCTTTAGTGCGAAATTCAATGATTTTTTTCCATTTCTGCCTTTTTCGTATTTAACTGATTTTCAAAAAGAAACAATTGCGGATCACTAATGTCCATTTTGTCGATTTTTTCTTCCAATTTAGCAATAACTTGTTCTAGTTCAGTTGTCTGTTGTTTCTGTTGTTTGTTTTTAATCTTGGAATAATAAATTGATTTCTCACGCACTTTTAGCTTTATCATTTCCCAAAGAAGTGATGGGTTGACCAGTTCAGGATCATTATATTCCTCTCTAGTATCTCGAATCGTTGTCTTAATTTGATTAACATAGTCCATTTCCAATAGAAGAGATGTGTTCAATTTCCAAAAACCCGGACCCCGTGGATTGGAATGCAGTAGTAAACCTAAAATAATCATAGAATGGTCAGTTTTATAACCAGGAGTAATGTCTGCGAGAGATGTGATATTAACTGTACTTTGACTAACTAAGAAAAAATCTAGTCTACATTGTACCTTTGGATGACATTGGCGCCATGTATATCTTCTAATTTCAGGGTGTATAAGTCTCCAGACATCCACTAAGTCAAATTTTTCTGAAAATTCCTGAATAATTTTAAGACAGTTTTGATGTGTTCTAGCGCGGCCGCCTTTCTTGTCCTTTTCTATATCAAGTACCATATTATAATCGCCTCCTATAATAATATCATCGCGGAAGCCAGAGTTGCAGAGCGAGTAGAAGAGCTAGACAGGCTAAGAACACAAGTTCAAGAAAGGGAACAATCTCTGTCTCTTCGTGAAAGGCTCAAAAATATTTTCAAGAAATATGGGTGGACCTTGCAAGCCATTGTTCTGGCTGCTGGTATAGTCATAGGCGCTATAACGCTTTCTGCAATGAATGCCTTGAAAGCAGGTACTAAGGCAAAAAAGTAGCCTCCATCCTGCCAGGGCTCATCGGCTCGATCGTGAGCTTTATTTTCAAAGCGGCCGGTCAGGTTATCTCCTTTCATGGCGAGCACGCTTGGCTGCTAATCCTTGCCGCATCCAGGCAACAAACCCTGCTAAAGCAAGGGCGCCCACAATAACGATTGCCTTGTTTACGTGATGCGGCTCGATTTTAGTGTCTTTTGGGGTCTCTCGGGATGAAGCCCGCTGGGCTGGTGTTGGGGCTGGCGCGCTGGGAGCTGGCTTTGCGGTCTTTTCACCCAGACCCTGTGTTGCCTGTTTGTGAATAGGGTTCGATGGGTGGCTGTTTGGTGGATTGATTTTTGTTGGTCTACCGTCCATTGGGTGTAGTGAGGCCTTTTTTAGTTCCCGGATTGTTCACACCCAGTTTCATCCATTGCTTTGCCTTCTTTAGCTGATTCTTGTAACGCACAGTGCTTTCAGTGTTAATAACCATGTGTGATGGCATGAGCCAGGTCCCGAGAGATACTGCAAAGTCCAAGCGCACCTTTGCCTCGTCGATGGCTAGCTGATAGCGCTGAACACTCTTTGAAATGTCCAGCGTTCTAATAGCGTCTTCCATAAGGACGAGGAACTCACTCTGCACCTCCTTAGCCCGTCCACCGTCACCCAGAATGCTGCTACGGACGTTGACCTGTGAGCCTAGAATGCAGTAGATAAAGGCCTCGATTGACTGGTTCATACGATATAAACCAATTTGGGTTAACCCTTGTGAGGAGTTTGGAACAAATTGCTCAAACTGTTTGCCTGCACCGTTATCATTGCGA
The DNA here is from genome assembly GCA_022457155.1 of Cladopsammia gracilis. Taxonomy (NCBI): domain Eukaryota; kingdom Metazoa; phylum Cnidaria; class Anthozoa; order Scleractinia; family Dendrophylliidae; genus Cladopsammia; species Cladopsammia gracilis. The sequence continues at coordinate 350,384 of JAJGOT010000614.1, forward strand.
ATGAACTGCACAAGGGTTCCATCACTGGCACTTCCACCGTCGTCACTGAATTTTGCCTGGGCTTCTTGGTAGCCCATTCCGGGGGAAATCATGCCACCGCGGGAAATATAGAAAAATACATTGCCGAGTCCATGATTCGCGCCGAGTGTGAAACAGAAATCACTGCTTGGATCAACACCAAACTCAACACAGATCCTGTTGTATGATGCAATGTCGTAGTGGTTATTCGTTTGGCTAAAGGTGGGATCGCCTGGCAAAGCACTTATACTTTGGATTCCACCCATTTCAAACAATATGCGTTTTGTGAAATAAACGTGGAAAAGATAAAAAGACCGGAGCTGTGCAGCAAGATCTAGATCTAGAGGGTAATAGTATCTCGCGGGAGACTCCAGCGCCTGTTGTTGCATACCATAAGGCGAAGTTCAGCTGCTGCGGCCAATAACTCATATTTGATTTAGAAAGCCACCTTTATGACTCTTTTCCAGTTGTGTGCTTAATTTGCACATTAGTGAAGATCTGCCTGAATTTTGTTGTAAAGGATTCTGTTGGCGTCACGTAGATCTTTTGCTCTTTGTCCAAGATATCGCCGATGCTTGCCACATTTTCAGAAAATTCAACCGCAGAGATTGGAGTTGTAGGACTTCATTGATTGATAACGGAATTGGAAAACCGACATCTTGTTGCAATCCTAAAGCCTCTTTCATGGCCTGAGTCCAATACTTGCGGTCAATCTCTGTAACATCCGCCCATGAACCTGCGCTCTCTGCGAAATACACTACTGTTGTTGCTTTGCGTTTCTCATCGAAAGAAACTTCTACTTTAAACTTAGTCATATCAGCGTGCGGGAAACGCTTTTTGAAGTCTGCGATCGCCTTGGCTTTGGCAGCTGCAGAGAGCTTATTTGCTTCTGGCGATCTAAGCCAAGCCAGTTCAGAATCTTCTGCGGGTGTTTTTTTTCTTTATATATGCAGGCTGGTGGGAATTTGGAGGAGAATAAAACGTGGAAGGGGGTTCGTAGTCGTGGCCCCCAAGGTTTAGACCAAGATTTGAACTAGGTAAAACTTCACCGGGACGTCCGCCAAACATGTTTATATAAATATATATTTTTTAAATATATTATATACACAATGGTTGTGGTACCAATCGTGCCGCCTTCGAATCCTCACACAATCTACTTCGTTCACGCGCTTCCAAAGCCAAGTTACATCCGACTTCTCTCTTGCTCGCTTTATAATTCGTGGCATAATTTGAAAAAAAAAGAGGAGAGATAACATTTGTTCCTGGAGTTGATAAGCCTAATAAAGAAGCAATTGTCAGGAGACTTCTTCCAGGGCATTACACTCTTGAGTATTTAGCAAAAGAATAAAAAACATATTCCAAAAAGAAGACTTAAAATTAGAAATCGAGACAATCACACCAGTGGAGTCGATGATTATTTTCAAAGAATATGATGACGAGGTGAAACTAGACCGTGATTTGTCCCAATTGCTTGGTATAAATCCTAAATTGCTGTTCCCATCGACTTTCGTCAAAGGATTAATGGCACCAAGCACTTACTTTATCCACTGTAATCTTGTTGATAAAGAACATAACCTACTCAATGGAAAGCCTTTGACAGTTTTGGCTCGATTTGATTTTCGTGGGAAGCCGTTTGAGAACGTTTTCTATGAGTCAACACAGCAAAACGTCTTGCGTGACACCTCTTCTGACGATTATGTAAATGGAATAACTCTATCAGTCAGAGACGTAAACAATGACCTCTTTGATTTTAATAACAAACCCTTAGAATTTGAAAAAGAGATAAATTAAAAATATTATATATACCCCGCCATGAGTTCGACTAACGTGCTACCTCCATCGGCTCCAGAATACAGCGAGACTGAACCGCTCTACCCAGACTTACCAAATGGTGATGATTTTCGTCTGAAGAAAATCTCTGACATACAAAAAGGGCTAGTTTCTAAAGCTCTCAAAGTCAAGGCCATTTCAGACGGCGAGTTTTCTATTACACTTCACGAAGTAGATAGATATCACGAGCTTAAAGCCGACATTCAATCTGGTGTTGGCAAAATTCAACCACAAGTTAGTCAAACTAGAGCGCCTGATATAGACAAGATGAAAAGCGAGCTTCTCAAAGAAATCAAACAATAATTTCAAATCAAAGGGCTCTTAAAGCCATCTCGTTAATGCGAGAGAATGTAAGGTTAATAAACAACAACAACAACAACAACAATTGGAAAAGTTGGGTGCCTTTGATAGGTAAATGTAGTAAAGACGTGATAGGTAATATGTGTAAAGCTGCTAAATGGTTTATTGAAGTTGAAAGATTGAAAATACCTGTAGGTCTAATCGTAGAGTTAGACATTGCAGTCATAGAGGACTTAAGGGCTCTTTTACGAGCCACCAAATCAATAAAAGTCATGAGCAACAAAATAATCACGAGTATGAATGTAAATAATTTTCATGTTAATTTAGCGTATTTGTTCAAAATAGTCTTCATTTTACAGCTGAGGGGAAACTTCAACTTGATTATATTAAGCGAATGAGCCGAGGCCAATTTGGTTGCTACGGGGGAAAATTATGAGGAGGGATGGGGTTGGCAAAACTACTTAGATTCAATCTAAGAGAGCCCTTTTACTTAGTTAATTTTCTTTGTTTTGTATCAGTCACAGTATTTTAGAAGCAATGACTTGTATGGCATTACAATGGCGATTTTCTTATCAATCGAAATTTGGGAAAGATGTTCGAAGGTTAAAAAATATTTATTATCTTTATTTATTGATATTTAAACAAAACTAAAACATATTGCAACGATTTTCATTTGGGATTAAAATTGATTTACTAGCAATGCTTTTAAACAGCCAATTAATATGTGCAGTGTATATGTGGATGTATGAGACAAAACAAGAACTTTGTGCATGTGAATAAGTTCATTAAAAAGACTTCAGTAAAAAAGGAATGTTTTATCTAAATACTTCACTAAGGTAGACTATTGTAAAAAAGGCAAATGAAAATATTTTACTTGTCGCTTTTTCCGTCAACTAAAAAATTGTGTACCTTCGGGCAGAATGGTGTCTCTTGTAGGAATAGAGCTGGCGATTAGATTTCGTTTCCTTTTATAGCCGAAGCTGTTTTCAAAACATCTCGGCTTAAAGAAGCCTTGGTAAAAACGACAAGCGACGTGGCCCCGAAAATTGCCGACATGAGACGTTCTGAACAGCGAGAAACGGCTCGATTCCGCTTCAAAAATACGACAAATTACGACAGCGACTTTAGATGGTTGTGCAATTTACCAATAAAAATTAAACATTATTGACCATATCGTTCATATCAACACCCGACGGCCAACGGTCTGTTTTACATGTAATGATCAATTTGTTATTGAAACGTCTACCAACCTCGTTCCCAAGGCCCCTATCTTCCTCTCTCTTGGATCGGACGTGCAGTTAGAGTACACCCTAGACTCCCGGTAAACACATACATATCCGTGACCTTTGATTTTTGATTTTTTTGGCGCAAATTGGTTTTAACAAGCTTAATAATTTTCCTTCGAGCATTTTTATTTTAAAAAGAGACTTTTCTTTTGATCTTGATGAAAAATTGCACTTTATCAAATAAAGACAAATAAGTGACAGGTCACGCGTGTGGTTTCCGTTCGAATTACACGCACCGGCTCCCCCGACGGTGTCAATTTGCGCGAGGGCAAAAGTAACAACCCTCCCCTCGGGTGAATGTCATTTTGTCTCTGTGACGCGGTCGCTAAGCTTTAGTATTCGAATTTCGTGGTACAGCCGTTTGGATCGCGGACAAGCGAAGATGGCCAGAATCGCTCCAAAACGGAGCCCTTTTAGAGACCGTGAAAGGGAATTTGGAATCGCACGGGTAGACATTTAACCTGCGGCCTCACTGGTGGCAATTCGGGGAGCTTGAGTTGAATTGTTTAGAATTTATTGGCTTTTGCGTGGCGAGGGTTCGCTCAGAGGTCTCCAGCCTTCCCTTCTTTTATAGTGGATAGTGGGGCGAGTGACAAAGGTTGTAAAAATGCATTTAAACCGGTCAGGATACATCAAGAGACAATAAAGTAAAGGTGAGAAGACTTTAGTGTGTAATATTTTCGATTTTTCTATCGCTTATCAATTCCGTGACAAATCGTATTATTACCTAGTATATTTCATTATGTAACTTGATGTCACTCACATCACGATTGGTCTGCCTGTGGGATCATCCAATTTAAATCTTTGATGTGTGCCACAACGCATCGGATAAATGTTTACGCTTATCCGCGTTTGTAGATCTTTATATATATAAGATATAAACATCTAAGAATTTTACGGAGATTTTAAAGAAGAAAAGAACTGATCCATGACCTATGGTCGCTACAATGTCTGTCATTGATCGATCAGATTCCGTTCACGCATATTCATTGCTATTTTAAGACTTAAATTCAGTCAGGAAGTCAAGACAAAAAAGTGCATATCCTTAGAATTCCTCTGTTCTTTATAATCTTCCGGAAACCGGACATTCCACAAAGATAACAAGTATCGCAGAACATTCATAATCCATCGGACAAAATTATCAACAAAAGCCAGAGAAACTTTTGATAACTCAGACGTCAGATGTAGGTGGGCTGAAATATCTGTTTTCCGCTTAGTTGTCAATGCTTGTTAAAGGAAATATTTCACGCAGTTGTGTATGTTGTTATCGATATCGATATGAAATGTTTTGGAAAGTGAAGCGGACATTGATTTTTCTTTTGTGGAGAGTTGAAAAAGAAATGGCTGCATAAGTTAATGTTATACATGAATGGGTTATTTGCGAATATATAGTAGTTCTGTCTTTTTTTATTCGAAAGTCGAGAGCTTTCTATTTCCGGTATCATGTGTTTAGTAACTATTAGAGATTAAATGGGTCTGCTTTAAACCTCAAAATATAGTGTTGACAGTGTCTTCTTGACGACCCCCGGGGTCACGACCGCAGTAAAATTTCGTAAAATATTCTATTAAGATCCAAGTCTTATGCGATAGTCATATATTGAAATAGTGGGATCTTGCAATTGTTTTTTAATAGCTCCTCAGAGTTTATTCCGCGTGTAAGTGTAATGTGTTTCTCGGAGCTAGGCAGTATCTCCATTACATCCGGTTTGAAATATTTGAATCTCCAGCATAATAGCTGTACACTCTTTATCAAGTATCCCGGAAAGTGACATCATGAAACTTAGCGCCCCAATTTCTCAAATTATAAAATTTGTACTAAAGTAATCAAACATGCGGGATTCCTGACCGCAGTATTTTTCAAAACCTTTTTCTGATCTGCCGGAGATACAGGCAAAGGTTGTCCGTTGTTGCATTATTATGCAGTATTACTTTATTTTGTATTAAATTTTCCACCGCAGAAATATACTCGCGCAGAAAAAATTACTTGTTTTAATGATGTATATCGGCTTAACAAGAACTTTTCAACAGTGAATATATTGCTATCATAACTCCGAGGCGACCGGCACAACAGTCATCTGTATTCCCGATTCAACTCCACACACGTCCTCAAAAGAACCAGAGACTGTTATCATAATACTGATACATTTTTACAACAACGTACAATAATTCACTCACTAGTTTTCTCGTTGTTTATGTTCATATTGGCGCCAGAACAGCAACCATATAACTAGGAGAACTATAAAAACCTCCGGTCAGGAAGTGAAATTGTTTAATACCGATGCCTTGGATTTTATTTATACTTGACCAGAAATCCGCAAACATTTCCTCCCAGCAGAAATTTAAGGTGTCCCGACGCGCAAAAATTTCCTCCCGCAAAACAAATTCAGTCAAAATTTCCTTGTGCACGGTAGCTAAACCAATAAAACTATGACGTCTTTCCCATACTATTGCATACAAACGCAAAGTTCATGCTATTTTGCTCTGCCATATCGCTCATATTAAAACACAAACTTTCCCGTCCAATAACGTCTCCATTCGTAAAAATAGACCGTGAAATTCTCAAACTACGTTGTGTGTTCGTATTCAAGGGATCTCAATAGATTAAGGCGAGCAGAACAGGCGTTATTTTTTGTGAACGCGACAGACGATTGCGAAGCGCGAGATGAGCGGAGAGCGCGAGGGGAGAAAAAGTGATATTTCTCTGCACACGCTTGTTTGGATATGTTAAATCGACATCGCATTTATTGATTATTATTAAAGCGTGGTTTTCATGTAACTGTAATGACCTTGTAACTGCGGTAAGGCAAATTGGTAGTAGCACTAGGATATACTGGCCGTAGTTGTAGAGTGGAATGCGTAGCCTGCAGAATAGGCGTTATTTTGTTAAGCGTTTCAGGCGAGCGGAAGGAGATCTGATGAAAGTGCTTTTAATGATAAAACTTGAGTGACATGTTTTTAAAAAGACAGGTGGTGTAGCGATATGATGGGTAACAATATGCGGTGAAAATGGCTTTGGACTGTTCGTCTTCTAGTTTGTATGAAATTGTTATTTCGTAGACGGGTATACAGTTTTTGTTGCAGTTGGAAAGTTTTGAATCTTGCTGAATGACTATACAATAGTTATTACTTGGATGCGTAATAATTAAGAAACAGCTGTCATGAGCGTCATTGTTACTGTTACTAAGTGGAGATAAGCGATAAATTTTCTTGTTTTTGGGGGGTCTTCGAGTGCGTTTCATGAGTGCTTGGAGGAGGGGTGGGGGGTAAGGGTCGTTCGTGAAGTAAGAAAGATGTGATGTTTAGAAGAGAATAGCGTCTTACAGAGACGTTCGTTTAGACTACGAGCAGTTTCTTTTCTTTGAGTGTTAAACAATATAGAGTATAAAAGCGGCAATTTATTTGATTTAATTTTATGGCTATGTTTTGGATTATAGAAAAAAATAGGAAATAGGGTGCAGATAGGCTGTTAGTGAGACGGTGGGGTTTTCTGAGTAAATTTCTCAAGAGTAGTGTAAAAATAGCATGATTGAACTTGTAAGTTAGATGCGTTGCTATAGAGCGATTTTTTTAGCACAACTTAGCAAAGGATATAACGTGCGGTTGTCGGTCTTTTTTTAAGCGAAGATTTGCGTGTTAAACGTTGATAACAAATGTGCGTTTTTTAATTTTGTTTGTATAAAGAAAAAGGCGGTAGTTCTGTAGGATATATTAAGCAGTTGGAAATTGGGACGATTTTCTATGGTGGTCCCATTATTAAAATCAGTAACGGAAACACTATTTTCGCAATCTTCTATTTCATTGTCAACAATTTCATGCATTTCCAAATCTGGTATAGGTGTGTTATGGTTTTCAATAAACTCACTCCACTCTTTATTGTCACTGGATTGCACACTACTTATGTTATCTATCCATGTATTTTGCACTTCTATGCCTTCACTTTTAAATAAATCACTCGTCTCTACGAGATATTTAGCTGCTTTTAAAACTTTTATAGGTCTAACATTTTGAAACTTATAATGATGTTTGTAGCTCAAACGCCTTTTCAATTTTATTGGAATTGTCTGAGATTCGTTTATAGGCCTTGGCAGAAAATGAACAGTTGAATTTACATCACTTGGTACATTGACAATATTTCCATGAGTAGACAATTGTCCACCTCTTGGTAGTTCGCTGATTTGCATAAATGGAATACGAGGGGATATTAACCGTTCTTCTAATGGTGTAAGATTTAACAACTCAGGCTTATAAGGGAAAGTCATTTTATTTGCTTTAGAATAGACAGGCAATTTTCCCTGTTTTAGATTTGAGTCACAAGTTCTACAAATCCATTCAATATCATTAACACCTCTTACCCCAGTGACACAAGAATTAACAATATTTTGTGAACATATTTTGTATTTATTACTATTACATTTTACTACTGAACACTTAAACCACAACTGGTCACAACACGTACATATGTATTCTGGACCACATTTAATATTATTGTGAAATTGATTTATCATAAAACTTGCATTACTTTCCTTTTTCTCTGATTGTAATTGATGACTGTCAGTTCTTAACGCACATTGTTTTTCTCCATTTTTAAGTTCAATTTCAGCAGCTACTGCAGTTTTATATAAATTGCTACCCCTTTTTTTGGCTTTTTTAACATTTCTGTTTACTTCTATAATCACTTGTCTATTTTCTACATGCGCTTGTTTAGACGACGGTTCTTGAATTTTCTTTATCTCTTCTAACTTTTCTTCCCTGTTCTTTCTTTTTTTCAAGAATTTTTTTCCCTGTTTTTCTTTACATTGTGCATCGCTTCTTTTAATTTTCGTGTATTCTTTCATATAAACTCTACGTTTTTCATTTTTTTCTTTTTCATTTTCTATTTTACGTTTTACATCAGCTCTTTTCAGTTTCATGTGTTCTTTATTATAAGTCCTACGTTTTTTGTTTTTATCTATTCCTCCTTTTTCTTCCGCATAAGCTCTTTTGTTTGTCATATAATCTCTCATATAAACTCTCTGTTTTCTCGTTCTATCACTTACTTTCTCTTGCAGTAAAGTAACACCAATATTTTCATTGTTTGCTAATTGACAACATTCTTTTTTCTACAGTAGACACATAATGAATTTCACCTATGTGCCCAATATAAATGTTTGTACAAGCTCTTGTGGCATTTACTGCTTCAACAAGAGTGACAGGAGCAAAAGTTTCACTTGATTCAACAATATAAATTGATAAATTGAGACAATTAGCCACAGCTTGAATGATAATCGCATCAGCCCATGTTCCTTGACATGACATATTATTCAAATATTCTTGCCAAGAGTGTTCAGTATTACTCTCTATAAACTGTTCTGGGTTATTTACTAAATATTCAATGCCAAGACTACGTATATAAAAATGGTTCGTAGCATCGCCATACAATTGATGTGATACGGCACGAAAAAAACAATCGCCACCTCCTCCAACATCAAGAGCAATTCTATTTAATTCAGATAACCTACTTTCTAGTAGTAAAACTGAATCTATAGCACCTGAACCATTAAAAGCAACCATTACAAACAATTGATAATTTTGTTTAACGAAATAATAGATTTAAATATATTTTTTCTTGCTTTAAGTGTGCTATATTCTTTGCTAATAGAGCTACGTTGAGCGCTCGAAGGCAACTCTCTTGTGTCAGGATTTCAATGCAATCAAGCTACGTTGAGCACTCTAAGGTAACTCTCTTGTCCGCTTTAGAATTTCAATGTTATCAGGATGACACGCAATTGATATTCGTCTTCTTTTTATAGACTTTATACGCCAAGAACGTTTTCTCTCTCTTACTTGCCACTCAAACAATACATTGTCTTTTTGTCAAATAGAGACAAAATCTCTCTTAAAAAAATAAACACGCTGAAATCGCTTATAAAATGCTTCTTAAAATGCTTCCTTGATAACTTTTATAAACAAAATCAGGAACATTTTTACGTCTTTTGCGTACTGTTGCATAATCAAACTGTAATAGCAATGATTAATTGATTTAAAATAGCACAAAACCGAAATCCATACTCTTGCATAATCAAACCGAAACATTTTTAGTTAGCTGAATAAGCAAAATCTACCCTCTCTTGCATACTATTGCATAATCATGACACAACTCAAAAAGCGAACAAAAATACAGCGTGAGATTTCTCAGCTTCGTCGAGCGCGAAAAGTTGACTCGTTTAGCTTTAAGCGAGTTGACTTTAAACGAATCGGAAAATTAACTCTTTTCACGAGATTTCACTTTGACATTCGTTAAGCGACATAAATAATCGCTCCTCGCTGTTCATCATACCGGGTAGACAACGTATAGCAGAACCCCGGAGAGGGACTCCCATATGTGGTTGGGTGCAGGTGCTCGTCGTATCTTTTAGGGGTTAAAATTAGGGGATCTAGGTATCTTTTAGAATATATGATTAAAAAAAAAAAACTCATTTTCCCAGAAAATGGTATCTTTTAGTGTGTTGATAGCGAAAGACGAGTCGCTATTGCCTTCCGGTGTTCCTTCTGATGGTAACTGGAATTCGACCCATGTATAGTCAGATCTATTTATTTCCAGCACTCTAGCCGCATCGCATTGTTCCATCGCATATTTGGTAAAAAAAAATGGTATCTTTTAGAGGTAAAATTCTGGTTGATAACGGCCACTTTGATATCTTTCAGGGTTTCACTTTTTTTCCTGACGAGCACCTCCGCTTGACGACTTATAGGAGTCCCCCCCCCCCCCCCCCCCCCCCCTCCGGGAGCAGAATATTCTTACCAATTTTTCTTTTCACGATATTTCCGGTTGTCACTCGCTAAGCGACTTAAAAGGCAGAGCAAAATAGCATGTTCTTTTGAGAACAAGTCATATCTAGAATATTTGATGTCACTTTTAACGTGATTAGTAATAAGAGTGGTGTTAATTAGCTCCACGCAGCTATCAAATGTACTGAATAGGACAGCCTCTGACTAAGTTAAACTTCCCATATGACTAAAAAAAAAATTGCCGGATTGACCCCTTTCATAAAATAGAAGTCCGTATAAAGGTGAATATTTTAAGTTCGTTTACCTACAGGTTGCAACTAATTTGATTGAACCTGCACTTGGCACCGGTAGCATACGTGTTGTAGTATTGGCTGACCCGTGTCATTCGCTTTTGTGCTATTTTAAAACAATTAATAATTGCTATTACAGTTTCATTATGTAACAGTACGCAAAAGACGCAAAAATTTAAGCCATTGAAGGCTTGCCGCAATTCCATTCACCCGTCATCATTATAAGCCAAAAAATCAACACAACTATGACATGTTTACCATACTATTGCACAATCAAACCGCTTGGCCAATCATAATGCAGAACGTAGCTAATACAGGAAATCGCCTGCTGCTGAGTTGACCTCTGATACGCTTGGTTAATTGCACGCTTACTTGTAATTCAAAAATTTTCTTTCCACCAGTGATCGAGTGCATTGTTATTTAGAAGTTCCTGAAACCAATTCTGTGGTCGTGGAAATACACAAGCCCTCGTTGGCGACGAGCAAGTTCTTGTCGAGCTCCTAAATGTAAATAAAACGCCGACAAACAAACCTTGAAGATAGCGTAGTTGAAGGCATCTTCTTCGGTGTCTTCTCGCAAAAAAAAAATGCCCGATTGTCATATTTATCAAATGATAAGCAGGAGAATGACTGAAATTAAACTTACAAGATCTCGATTCGTGTCATCCATGTCGATCTGTACGTTTTCGCGCGTAAACTGCAGTGTCAGTGAACTCATATCTTATTATATTTTACCCTGGGGAGTCTTTTACTGTGTAACCGCATCCCCAAGGGTAAGATGAAACCTGAGATAAACCGAACCCAAGCCATTAACCCTTGGGAAGGCCCCAAACCCAAGGTATGTGTAACCACAACTCAATAGAAAAAACGCAAAGTTCATGCTATTTTGCTCTGCCATACCGCTCATATTAACACACAAACTTTCCTGTCCCATATAACTTTCTTATAACCTCTCCATTAGTAAAATACACCGTGAAATTCTCAAACTACGTTTCCCAAGAAAACGCATTTAACCTATTTTTACCCTTTTAAAGTAGCTATAATGGCTTTACGACAAATGATTGAAACTGATAGGTAACGTGAGATATCGAAATTTAAGAACGACTAATACCTTTGCGGTAACGTAATGTGAGATATGACAAGTTCATCACAAGTTCTGACATCCCAATACCCTTGGGAAATTAACAATGGGTCCGGGGGTGCTCCCAAAACATTTTAGTGGCAGTATGTGACGCCCTTCTTGAAATCCTAACCGCTTTAACCAACCATATCCTCAATGCCCTAATATAGCTTCTATAAAGAAGGAACAAGAAACCCCCCCGGACAAAAGTCCACAAAATTTTGTTAACAACTTTTGTCCCTTTTTTACTACTCGACTTCGAAATCTCGCTTAATGCGCAAGCGCATTAACGAGATAAAAAGGATAAATCTTCTTTCAGCTGCGTCCAAGTCAGACTTGAAAGAATAAACTCAGGGTTTAATCTCTGTTGCTCAAGAGATAAATACTGAAAATCTAAACCACTATATATAACAATGTCTACTCCAAAATAAATAATTGCCCTTCTCCATAGGCAAATAAAAAAAAAGACGAACTTCACCGCTCACAACTGCCAGAAAAGCTGTCTCATTTTCGAAGCTCTTAGTTTAACATCAAAACAGGACTTTATTCAACAACGAGTTTGTTATCACTCTAAATAGAACAAACAAAAGGATAAAATCGTGTCTAGAATGTGGCGGTACATTTTCACTCGAATGTGAATCAATAGAACTTTGTTGTACAAAATGCGTCCGCGTTGAAAAAATAGACGGAACGGCCTTTACTAGTAAACAACTCTACACACCAGTAAATCTAGACGACAAGGTTCCGAAGTAAATAAACCTAATTTTCACCTGAAAGGTTTTTTTTCTTTTTCTTTTTTATTTATTTTTATTTTTATTTTAATATTTAAAGTGTGTTACAAACAAAAGACAAAAAAGTAAAAGTTACAGCAAAAGTCATTAGAAAAATAGGGTGTTTGCGGAAAACTGCAAGAACTCTGGTCAGCAAGGCTTGTGAAGGTGCTACATGAGCAAAGTTGCGAAGGGTTTACATGTGTATGAGTATCTTTAAAACACTTGGGCAATGAGATTCCATTTCTTTGGTGGAACAGCGGAAGTGGATTCAATATAATAAACCGATTTAAGGTATTTCATAGAGCCTTGGAGGTGAATTCTCCTTTTTTACAGATCCAAATGTAACATCTCGCAAGAAGGCAGCAGAAATTTATCTGGTGTCGATTTTTTGAAGAATTAGGCCTCAGACCAAGTGCTACTGAGATATACAATGTGTAATATTATAAGTGGCCATCTTTGACGTCAATGAATTCCAAAAGGATGAAACGTTAGGACAATACCTGGAAAGATGGAGAAGTGTTTCTACTTCATTTCCACAAAAAGTACACTTAGGACAGTTCTTTATTCCAATTTTTGTGAGAAAATTATTAGTTGCTAGTCTCCTATGCAAAAATTTGAATTGAAATTCTATTAGTTTTGTGCTTTTGGTAAATTTAGAAGAAAGTCTATAGGCCTCGTGCCATTCGATTTGTTCGTCATTGCATTTGTCAGCTAAATCTTTAAGTCATTTGTCTTGAGATGGTGGAATGATGCATTTGCTGGATAAAAGTTTCTTATACACCAGCCGACTTCCAGAAAGAGGTTGTAAAAGCCTTGAAGAGAAGCTTTGATATAGAGTCATTGTTAGAGTTGCTTTGGCAGGTTCTCCAAAGACACTTTAGTGCAGAAAGCAGTCCATAGTATTTTAAAGGACAAACTTTGAGATTAAATTTATTTTGAAATTTTTTGAAACTTAAAAAGTTATCTGCGTCATCTTTCAGGTCTTTAACTTTTGTAACACCTTTGTCGAACAAGTCGGGGTAGAAACAGGAAAATTGTCAATACTTATAAGAGGGTTATGCCATATGCTTTGAGTAAGAAATTGCATTTCGGATGTATTTTGTTTCTCAAAGTTTATCTCTGCCCAGATTGTAAGTACCTCTCTAATGAAGCAGCTCTTGGTCGCTATAGTCTTTGTGATGTCCTTTTGGCTGAGATTACTAGTAAGTGCAATTTTTCTCCCACTTTTCTCTATTGCAAGATCGAAAAACAATTTCCACTTTTCCTGGTTTTCAGTGTATAGATACTTTTTGATCCACATGGATTTCAAGGATTTGTTGAAAGATTGAATATCTATCATTTTAAGGCCTCCATTTGAGTAATCGTTAATCATTACATTGCGTTTAATTTTGTCTCCTTTTTTATTCCAGAGGAAAGAGTAAAAGATATTGTTGACTTCCTTGATAACTTTTTCATTAGTGCATAGGGGAGATAGCACATATACAAGCTGAGAGGCGGCTAGGCTCTTAATGACAGCGATTTTTCCAACCAAAGTTAGCCTACGATATTTCCAAGCGTTTAAACCTATTCGGCCTGGGGGGGGGGGGCACAAAGTGCCCGCGCTAACTTTCGACATTCATAACTTCCTTAATATGTATGCAAACGCCATCAAACTTTGTGACTTTTCCTAAAATTTATCTGGCAACACTCTCATATGACAATTTTTTGATCACGTGACTTGATGTTTCCATGGCAACAAGATTTTGACAGCCATGTGTTTTTAATTTGCATATTTATACCTTTGAATGAAGAGAAACAATGTTTATTGGTGTAGCTTTTATATTTTTACGTCATTTAACGTTTTTTATTAATTTTGGGTGAATTTGGACGGTTTTTAAGAGGTTTTGAAAAAATTCAGAAATCCAAGATGGCGGATCCAAGATGGCGGCCGCATAACTAATTACCTAATAACTACGTCATAAGACGTCATCGTTCCATTATGCGGACCACATAGGAGACAGTTTTCGACGTGCTATGTACCATCTAGGTTCCATTGTCATAGCCTTAATGTTCTTGAAGTTACGAAAGGGGGCCACAATGTGCCCCCCCCCCCCCCCCCCCCCCCCAAGGCTCAGAAACTAAAAAAAAAAATCCCAGGCTGAATAGGGTTAATATGTTCAGAACATTGTTCAATTTCTCGTGGTAGTTTAGATCTGTGGCTGTCTCTGGGTCAACTGAGAACCAAACACCTAGAGCTTTAACCTTAAATTTAGGCCATTTAAAATTTCTTCCAGGAAGTACGATTCCTTCCTTGCCGCAGTTTGTTCCAATCCAGAGTGCTTTGGTCTTATTGTCGTTTAGTCTGAGGCCGGATGCTTCATGAAAATTATCTAATAATCTTAGGGAGGCAGCATAGATTTATTTGATCGATCTAATATGAGAGTTGTATCGTCTGCATACTGACTGAGCTTGATTTCCCTTTTATTACGTGGATACCCCTGATATCTTTCTTTTTCTGGAAAGCTTTAGCAAGCACTTCCGCTGCTAAGACAAAGAGATAAGGTGAGAGAGGGCAGCCTTGTCTAACACCTCTTTGGATGCCCAAAAAAACACTGGCCCATCCGTTATTCAAAACACAACTTTCCGGGCAGCTATAAAATAGGTTCATCCATTTTATGATTCCGGTGCCGAAACCGAAATATTTAAGTGTGTCTCGTATGAAAGACCATTCTATTTTGTCAAAGGCTTTTTCGAAATCCAGGAACAATAGTAAGCCAGGTATATTATTTTCTTTTGCATAGCATATTATACTATCTATAAGTCGAATGTTTTCCCCTATAAATCTGCCTTTCAAAAAACCTGTCTGGTCATAATTGATAAGAATAGGTAGAACATTTTTCAATCGGTTAGCAATAGCCTCGGCTGCAATTTTGTAATCACAATTTAGGAGTGTTAAAGGTCTCCAATTGTTAATAAAATACGGTTCTGCGTCCTTTTTGGTAACAAGTTTGATGATACCTGGAAGATTTACCTACACCAACACTTTCAAACGGTTCTTCTTATCTTGGTGAAGGATCAATAAGCATAGAGGAATGCAAAAAAAAAGTTTTAAATTATTTTCCGTCAAACAAGGTACCCGGAAATGATGGACTACCAATAGAACTCTACAAGACCTTTTGGGATTTTATAGGTGATCCTTTAATTAAAAGTTTTAATGAATCTTTTGTCAAAGGAGAAATGAGCCCGTATCAAAGACAGGCGGTTATTACACTCATCGAGGAAAAAAAAACAAGTTCGCTGCGATCTTAAAAACTGGAGGCCAATTTCCCTATTGAACGTCGATGCGAAGATAACCTCAAAGTTATCGCCGAAAGAATTAAGCGTCTTTTACCTGGATTAATTCATAAGAATCAATCAGGATATATCCCAGGCAGAAATATTAGCGAAAATATACGTTCAATTCTGGATATAATGGAATATACGAAAGTTAAGAAATTACCCGGTCTGTTATTATTTATTGACTTCGAAAAAGCTTTTAATAGTTAAGAATGGGATTTTCTTGAAAAATGTTTAGAAAAATCTAATTTTGGACCAGATTTTAGAAGATGGGTGAATATTTTTTTACAACGACATTCAAATTTGCGTTATAAATAACGGCTTATGCTCTCCATATTTCAATAAAGAACGTGGAGTAAGGCAGGGACACCCCCTCTACCCATACCTTTTGTCACTGCAGTTGAAATCCTGGCGATTGCTATAAGGAATCAAGAAAACATTAAAGGAATAACTACAGACGATTTAGAAACTAAATTATTGCAGTTTGCCGACGACACAACTGTTGTCCTATTAGACTTGGATTCAGCGCAAGCCTTGTTTGGATTACTTGAACGTTTTGAGAAAGCCTCTAGTTTTCGTTTCAAGCGTGTTTTATGTGGTAAAGAGTGCTTTCCTCGTGACTAGAGAGGAGCATCGGATTAGACAAAATGGTCATGAATTATTAATGAGTTTGTTAACTTTGTGTTTGTTTCAAGTGATGGTAAAATTAGCAATTCTACACTGTATATAGGTGGAAAGTCTGCCATAAATTTGCTAAAGTAACGCTTTAATGGCGAAAATGCAAATAACTGGTTGCTAAAACAATATTTTACGTACCTTGCGAGAACGCAAAGAGTGAATCATGCTCCTACGAAATTATCCGCTGGACCGCCCGCTAGATCCCATAAAATAATCCTTGTCGGACGGTCCTGCTGCGTTAGTTTTAGGCCGCGCTCTCGTTTTTGCTGTAGAAGCCATAGATGAAAACGATGATTCGACGGTTTAGACTTGTTCAAGGATGCAGATGAAACGGGCCTACGACGAGGCAACATTATCAGAGAATAAGTCATGGCTGCCGGTAAACCGGTCCCACGCGCGCGCCTGATAAACAAAATCGGATCTAATTTGATACACTCATTGTCATTGTCGGAAGGAAAGCAAACGTTCACTTTTGATCACAGATAGTATACGGTTGTTTTCCACTTTTTTGGTAAAAAGGTTGGTCAACACCACAAAGGAATGTTAACACATTAACATATTCATTCATTCACCTCGTGGTAACTCGTGTCACGCTTCTATTTGCTCTTTACAATACTCTCGTGGACTCGTGTGTTTAAAATAGCACTATCAGATATCGGAACAAGGGCCAAGGTACTTTAATAATGAGTCTATTTTGAATTTTGGCGTTCAAGACAAACCGAACTGATCGCAGGGTGGATCGCAACGGTGCCAAGGTCTCGTGAAAGGTAGAATTCTTTATTTAATGAGTTCAATGTATACTTATTAAGTTGACTGGCGTTCAATTCAAACCGATCTAAGCTTCGAGGTCTTGTTTAGCACGATCAGATAAAGCTTGAATTCTGTACTTTTAAAATGAGTTCTATTTATACGCAAGTTTCAAGTTGAAAACCGAAACATAAATTGAACTCGTGCTTTTAATCGATATTTGGCGCTAATATTGACAAACCGATCTAAGCGCTGAGTTCTCTGTTCAATTTCGGCCTGGGAGTTCGACGGAGAACAGCCCGTCAAAACCAAAGCGAGGTATCAAAAGAAAATACACAGATCAACAATGGACTCCCGGGTGGGAGGACTCCTATATATGAGCTATGTAGATATGTGCCGCCGTGAAGAGTATTAAGCGAAACTGATCAGTTGCGTAAACAATTTAGTCTAGACAACGTTTACTGGCAAATGGCATTTAAAAATTGGTACCGCGGGCAGTACGGCCTTTTTTACTGACCCCTGTTAACTAAAAACTGTAATAGTGAACCAGTACATTTTTTAATAAAGATGTCTGATAGAAAATTTTATTGTAGTACTTTAATGCAAAATTACCTTGAAAAACGTTTACTGCGTATTTTGTTGCATATTTTGTCGTCTTCGCTTGAGCTCCCTCGACGAGGTCGTCTAGCTCACAATCATCGAGGCAGGCAAAGCGCTGTGGTTCTTCTTGCTTTAGCTTTTTTACCTCGGGCTCAGGGGGAAACAGATAGCCAAACCCCAAATCAAAATTTGGCAAATCTTTCTCCATTTCCTTAATATTTGTACTTGAAATTACTTCACGAGTCTTGCGAAAGCTTTGTTTTCAAATTGTGCCGGGAAACACAGAGAGCGTGACGTCACAACCGTGTTTACATACTCTCATCTAAACACACCTATAGACCAACGACAGCGCGCGTACTATCTCAAATATTTTATAATGTATGTTGGGCCTGTTTTTACTGAATATAAGCGCTGCTATTCCTCCGCACATGCTTACAATGTATGTCGAGCTTGTTTTCACTGGATATAAGCGCTGTTCTCGCACACCTCTGGGTGCCATTGTGAAGCTGACCGCCGCCAACTGACTCTTTTATTTCACAAACAAATACCGCCTAGCATTATACGTAATGTAGGCAAAAACAGTAATATTAAACAACAATCATAAGCTTAGTACGACTTTATGCTGACAGCCTTAATAAAGAATATCTAACCAACAGAGTGTATGTTTTCAACTCAAACGAAGGGTTGGGTGGGAACTGGGACTCAAAATAAACGTCAGCAATGGCGGACAGCAAAACAGCAACTGACAAAACACACTGAGCACGTGACTCAAAAAACAGACCCTCGGTCCCAGGCCCCAGAGGTGTGTGAGAAAACATTTTCCACTTATTTCGTTCCTCAACCAGTGGAAAATACAACTTCTCACACACCTCTGGGTGCCATTGTCAAGCTGACCGCCGCAAATACAAAGCACAGAGAGCCCAGCAAACAAAGGTACAAAACAACCAACAATGTTAGTTTGCGATACTATGAACTGTGAAACGACCGCAGAAGTTCTTAACAATCAATATTGTCCATGCAACAAGCAAGTCCGGATCCTCAAATCCTTAGTAAATGTTTAAAATCTTTAGTAAATGTTCAAATCCTGAAACCAATATCTATGAAGATCTCCCACATAAAGAAACCACTTGATATACAGTCTTAAACCCGAGCTCTGAATCCTCCTTGTAACTAACAACAAGGAGTCCAAGGACTCCTGGATATAATTGTTTTTGGCCTGATTGCTTCTCCAGCCTCCCTGTCTCTGGAACAGGCGATCTGGAATTTCAAGTGCAGCTGCAGACGAAGCACCCCCTGACCGGAGGCTGTGAAGACTGTACAAGCTTGGGTCCAACCCCTCACTCTTCAACTCTTTCTTTACCAGCTCACTTGCACGAGAATACGACATAGGTGCTTCTTTATGCATCTGGCCTCTCCTTGTGCTTTGGATCCTACGAAACAGCCGTGACCCCTTGGAATGACTGCCCATCTTGAGAAACTTTTCTAACACTGCCACAGGGCATGGGGCTACCTCACTTCTTGCGATGAAGACCCAAGACCCTTCGCGGAATTGGTCGTTCTTACGTTGGAGCAAAAAGAGTGCAACATGCGAATCAGCAAATAACAGATCGTCCACTGCCAGATTGCTTAAATCATCCCACCGTAAGAAACCGAAAAACCCCATGGCGAATATCACTGCAACTTGCACGTCTGCCAGACTGCCCCTCTCCAAACGAGATATAATGCGCATCACTTGGTCTGCTGTAAGATGTTTCTTGCGCTCCGGTGGCCTAGCCAGGATTCTACGGGCAGCGACCGCCACCTGGGTCACGAAAGGGTTCTCAGTGACTTGTGGTTGACCCACCTTCTTCTGTACCCAGCTCACTCCGTAAAAAGCAGAGTTAATGGTAGAAACTGACTTGTTCTCCTGGATCAACTTAACTAAATACAGGGAGAACACCACTGGCTCCACTGGTAGAACTGACACACGGCACTGCTCTGCCCAACACTTCCACGCCCCAAACGCACGGAGATAACTGTTAACTTCTTTGGAGCTTTATCTTGAAGCAGAACTGAGGACAGCATCTTGGCCAGCTGGAGTAGCACTGGATGCTTCAGTCCATCTACAGGTACCACAAATGACAAGTCCAACTTGCCAGTGTCGCCACTGGGCACTGAAAACACATAACATGACAGTGATAACCTCTGACAGCTAGTTGTTACACAGAGAGGCCTGACTCTAGGAATGATAAATAGCCCAAACATCATCAAACACAATTTCCCAGCTAAATAGCAAGACGCTAAGCCCAAAAACATATGCTAACAACCTGTACCGATATCGCGTATTAAGAATGATATGTAACATGCCCTAACGACAGCAATGAGAAAATGCTATCACAGCATTAGCAAAAGCCTAACTGCAGAGACGATAGCCATAACGACATATAAGAGACATGCCCTAACAGCATCTGTCACAAGAAAAGCCTAATATGCCATAACAGCATCTGGTCAACACAAGTGATTGCCATAACAGCATCTGATCGACTCAAGTGATTGCCATAACAGCATCAGTGATTTGCCCTAACAGCAAACTACGTCACTACAAATGTATCCTCATACTTGACCAGCATAGGGGTACACCCCTAGCTTTTACCAGAGTAATGCCATAACAGCATCTCAGGTGCTTTCCACCCGATCATCAAAACAAATCTTAAAAGCTAAAACAGCAAATGATGGAGTTTCAGAAGTGAAAATGCTGCTGGCCACAGACCCCGAGAGGAAGATTCCCTGGTAAGGTTCAATTCTCAAACAGCCTTTTATAAAGCTTTTCCAAGTTCCAGACCTGTCAACAACAAGCCACCACAACGCAGAAGGCCACTCTGGAGCAATCAGCGTACCATACTCATGGCCAGCAGACATATGTCTCAGAACCTTCGGAACAAGCAGGGGAGGTGGAAACATCCAATTGTTATCCTGTGACCAGGAAACCGTAAACGCATTACTAGCCTCACAACCAGGGTTGCGGAATCGACTGCAGTACCTGATCAGCTGTCTGGTTTTAATGCTGGCAAATCTGTCGACGGTATGAGGTCCCCATAACTGATCAATATAATGAAAGCACTTGGGATCTAGCATGTAGTCAGTGGCATCGTCCAATCTTGAAAGCTCATCTGCAATACTATAATTATCTCTACTGACCCACTCCACAGAGAGCCGAATGTTTAATTCACGACAAGGTTTGTAAACCAACACCGCCTCCCTATGAAGGTCTGGTACTGGACTACCAACAGACATTATGATCTCTGCATTTCTGTTGTCAGTCCTGTGACACACCTCTTTCCCTGGAAGGTCATGACTGTACGACTCCAACACATACCGTATGGCTCTCAACTCACGGAATGTAGAGCTCCTGCTACTCTCTTCCTCCGACCATCTTCCTACAGCTGGTTTACCATTAATGTGAACAGCAAATCCTCCCCAACCGATACCGCTAGCATCTGAATATGATAACACTTCGATTTTAGGGCTAGGTGCCCAGATGGGATACCCACTATTGTCAAAGTTATGTTTCCAAAAGAGCACCTCTGAGCGACTGTCTGAAGACAAATATATTGGTTGATCCCAACAAGGGGCTTGGCAAATGTCTCTGTACATTGCTCTCGTCCAAAGACGTACAACTGGACCCATGGAAAGGGACATAGAAACAAGGGAGCCTGTCAAGCGAGACAAAGTCCTCGCAGACACACAAAAATCCTTAGTAATAATACTGTCAAGCAATTGCTTCAAAGCATTCACTCTGCGGGGAGGAATAAGAAAAGTATCTGCTTTAAGGTCCAGGTACGTAAATATGCGAAATCCTCTGCTTCTCTAATGCTTGACTAAAGTTCTCTGGATTTTAGTAAACACATGAGGCCCGGTTGCCAAACCAAAGGGGAGAACTGTAAATTTAAAGTATCGAAGTTTTCCCTCCAGCTGGAATGAGCAGCCAAGAAATGCAGTATGGCCAACAAATATGTCCAGATGGTGATATATGGTGATATAGTCGAACGTAAACACCCAATCATCCTTCTGAAACAGCTCCGAAGCTGCTGGGATACCCTCATATTTAAACTTACAGGATCTCAAATGCTTATTAACATAACGCAAATCCAAAATTAACCGTGACTTGCCACTTGCGTTTTTCACAACGCCCAACGGGTTAACAACAAACATGTCCTCTTGCCTCACTTCCACCACTGCACGAGAGGCTAAAAGTTTCATAAGTTCTTGGCACACAAACTCCTGGTTTTGAACAACACTAGGGTGATTCTTAAAACTCTTCCGAGCTGGAAAAGATATAAAAGGTAAATAGTCACCATTCTCGATAACACTTAGCACCCGTTTAGACGCCCCGATGTCCTTCCAAAACGAAATGTTCTCTTTAAGTCTTCCTTTAACCTGTACCGAAGATAGTGGTTCCAAATCCTGTAACTCCATTAATTGACACACGTCCTGAAAATGATTCAACATCGAGTCCAAACACTCTTCCGTATCCGCATTAATTACTTGATGCGAGCCCAGAGGAATGGGATTGTCCTGATCCGTTGTTAGTGGTAGCTGCTCGACAGTCACGGGCGAGGTGTCCGGGGCGAAAACGGCGAAAACAAGTACGAGAGTCACGCGAAACTGACGCAGTCAGCACTTTTCCCGCCATAGAATTCGACGGCGGTCTCTCCAAAATCACACGCCTCTCCACTCCGCGCTGCGTTGGCATCGGCCGTTTGGATTTCAACAACTTTGCTTTACGTTTTTCCTCCCGTAACAACTTGCACTCCTTGACCGCTTTGTTAATTTTCTTTTCATCATCCGAGTCACTCGCGATGCGATCAGTGGTATAACATTCTACGGTATCCCAGCCGCACTTTTCTGCGATACAAATATGTTTGTTACGCTCCATCAATAACTGCTCACCTTCCTCCAAAAGCTCGTTCGTTAAGTCATCGTCTCCCACATTCTTCGCCGCTTTCATTTTCTCGAGCACCTTCTTGTTTAATTGGTATTGTTTTTTATTACCCTCGAATTTGAATTCGGGTTCGGTGTCCTCGGGTTTTCCCCCCTTGTTCGGTTTCGAAGCAAGTTCAGCTTTCAATCGTTTCAGCTCCTTTCCGTACTCCTTTTGCTGCGAAAGCAACTCTTTAGCCCAATCCGGGGGATCAGCAGAAGACTGCGATGGTCCTCTATCCGTCTGATCACGAACGTGCTCCAGTACTGGGCTCCGACTTCGCGAACGGCGAGAACTGTGACTACGAGATCGGCGCTCTACCTCTGGGCTCCGATTATGAGCCCCGAAGCGAGTTACTGCTCTTGAATGAGACTTTGACCTAGTCGTCTTCGCACTCATGGTGCCGTACAACAAACAACACGGTAGAGGCGATAAAAATTTTGCAAAAAGCTATCAAGTTCAAAATAAACGCCAGCAATGGCGGACAGCAAAACAGCAACTGAAAAAACACACTGAGCACGTGACTCAAAAAACAGACCCTCGGTCCCAGGCCCCAGAGGTGTGTGAGAAAACATTTTCCACTTGTTTCGTTCCTCAACCAGTGGAATTCCTCCGCTCATGCTTACAATGTATGTCGGGCTTGTTTTTACTGAATATAAGCGCTGTTATTCCTCCGCTCATGATTACAATGTATGTCGGGCCTGTTTTCACTAGATATCAGCGCTGTTATTCCTCCGCTCATGCTTACAATGTATGACGGGCCTGTTCTTACTGGATATAAACGATGTTATTCCTCCGCTCATCCTTACAATGTAAGTCGGGCCTGATTTCACTGGATATAAGCGCTGTTATGCCTCCGCTCATGCTTACAATGTATGTCGGCCCTGTTTTCACTGGATATAATGGCTGTTATTCCTCCGCTCATGCTTACAATGTATGTCGGGCCTGTTTTCACTAGCGCTGTTTTCATAAGCGCTGTTATTCTTCCGCTCATGCTTACAATGTATGTCGGCCCTGTTTTCACTGGATATAAGCGCTGTTATGCCTCCGCTCATGTTTACAATGTATGTCGGCCCTGTTTTCACTGGATATAAGCGCTGTTATGTCTCCGCTCATGCTTACAATGTATGTTGGGCCTGTTTTCACTGGATATCAGCGCTGTTATTCATCCGCTCATGCTTTCAATGTATGTTGGACCTGTTTTTACTGAATATAAGCGCTGTTATTCATCCGCTCATGCTTACAATGTATGTTGGACCTGTTTTTGCTGAAAATAAGCGCTGTTATTCCTCCGCTCATGCTTACAATGTATGTCGGGCTTGGTTTCACTGAATATAAGCGTTGCTATTCCTCCGCTCATGCTTACAATGTATGTCGGGCCTGTTTTCAAAGGATATAAGCGCTGTTGTGTCTCCTCTCATGCTTACAATGTATGTCGGGTCTGTTGTCAATGGATATAAGCGCTGTTATGTTTCCGCTCATGCTTGCAATGTATGTCGGGCCTGTTTTCACTGGATGTAAGAGCTGTTATGTCTCCGCTCATGCTTACAATGTATGTCGGGCCTGTTTTCACTGAATATAAGCGCTGTTATGCCTCCGCTCATGCTTACAATGTATGTCGGCCCTATTTTCACTGGATATAAGAGCTGTTATGTCTCCGCTCATGCTTACAATGTATGTCGTCGGGCTTGTTTTCACTGGATATAAGCGCTGTTATGTCTCCGCTCATGCTTACGCTTACGACGCTAGTGAAATCATGCTTAACAATGAACTAAATCGTGCAAACTGTACTTGTTTTTAAGATTTAGATGGGGATTTATGTCGTGATGTTTGTCAAAATTATCTAGATCTGCATAAATTTAAAGTTCTACTGTTGTTAGTAAATTTAAATGATGTTAGCAATGACATTGATTCTATATTGGGGACGATTAGAGAAGAGCCAGGTGATGGGCGGAGTCATTTAGGAAATGGGAGTTTTTCTACGAATGGGGAATCTTCGGAGGGAAATGTTACAGAGGTCGACAGACTAACCATTGAAACGCCTGAACAAGAGAAAACAGAATGGATGGGGCAACTCAAGGAAATAAAATGGCAGGCGGGACAGGAACTAGGGGGGATACACGGATTGTTGTCAATCTTTCAAAGAGAGTACTGACTGAAGCGGAAATATCCCTTTTGTCTAAGGGGCTGAAGTTTTGTCCTACACCGGAGAAAGTTGACATCTATGCTTTAAGAAAGGATATTAAAGAATATATTAGGCGAATTCGATTGAAGGAATATTTCCACTCGGATGATAGAGTTGACGGGGATTTCTCGGAAATGCCAGCATTTAGAAATAAATCGCAATGGTGTCCGGAGAGTGACAGAGAGTTAGCTATAGAAGCTTACGCGGAAGCACTTGAGAGAAAGATTTTATGGAATAATTTAGAAGTATCCTACCAGCGGAATCATACAAAGGACGAGCAGAGAACATTGGAGAACTTACGGAGTTATGAAGACATAATTATAAAGCAAGCAGACAAAGGATCGGCCGTGGTTGTTATGGATAAAGCAACGTACGTAAAGGAAGCCATGCGACAGTTAAATGATGCTGATGTGTATACGCCATTGAATGGGAATCTTACTCGAAACATGGTTGACAAGATCAACAAGAAAATACAAGACTGCTGTGACAATGGGAATATTGATAAGAAGACAAGAGATTATTTACTAGCGGCAGAAGATGCAAAGCCAGAAAGGTTTTATTCATTACCAAAGATACACAAGCCAGGGTGTCCAGGTAGACCAGTTGTGTCAGGATGTGGCACTCCTACGGAAAAGATTTCAAAATTTGTGGATGTTAAGTTGAGATCATTGGTACCGGAAATGAGATCGTACATTAAAGATACCAATGACTTTTAAAGAAGTTGGGTGAATTAGGAAAATTACCAGAGGGTGCAATCTTATGCACAATTGATGTAGTTGGACTATATCCACACATTCCACACAATGAAGGATTGGAAGCTGTTAGAGAGGCACTCATTACTTCTAGTGACTCACAGGATGAAGAATGGGAAGGGACACTTAATGAGGACATTGTTGCTTTTGCGGAGTTGGTATTAAAGGGTAATAATTTTGAATTTGATGGAAAACACTACCTACAGAAACTTGGAACGGCAATAGGCACAAGAATGGCCCCTTCCTATGCAAATATTTTCATGGACAGGCTCGAGAGACGTCTACTTAGGGAGGCGGAAGTTAAGCCCCATATATGGTGGAGGTTTATAGACGATATATTTTTCATATGGACGGAGGGTGAGGAGAAACTTCAAGAGTTCATGGATTATTTGAATAATGCGCATGATACTATCAAATTTACATCGAAATGGTCAACGAGTGAAGTCGAATTTTTGGACGTTAAAGTCATAAACGAGTCGGGAGATTTACAAACGGACGTATTTGTTAAACCCACAGATAGCCATCAATATTTGCATTACAGTTTATGCCATCCTAACGCATGCAAGAAAGGCATACCTTACGCACAGGCTTTACGACTGCAGATGATTTGTTCGAAACTCTGCTTTTTTGAAAAAAGAGCAAGTGATCTGTGTGAATTTTTAGTTACAAGAGGATACAAGAAGAACTTTGTGGAGAGTCAAATTAGAAGGGCTAGAAATATGTCGAGGAAAGAAGTTTTGTAGGACAAACAGCGTGATCCAATCCAAAAATTACCTTTTGTTGTGACATACCATCCTGGCTTACCGAATATTGGTGGAATACTAAGAGAGCTGCACCCAATATTGGAGTCATCAGATAGATGCAGTAGAGCCATTAGGAATACCACCATGGTATAATTAAGAAAACCTAAAAGTTTGTGCGGATTATCTGGTCCATGCAAAGTTAAAAACTCCGGAGAACATTTACAACGAGGAGTAAGCAAGTGCGGGTCGAGGAGATGTGAGGTGTGTGGTTACATGGACATGAAAGATTTTTTTGTTTCCACTGCCACTGGTAAAAGATATTCCATTAACTATAGTCTTAATTGTTATTCGTGTAATGTGGTGTATCTGATAACATGCAAGATCTGTGGACTACAATATGTAGGATCTACCACGACTAAGTTTCGACTTAGATTTAATAACCACAAGTCGAGAATCAGGCGCCATGAAAATCTTGAACAAGTAAATCGCGAGAATGATGACTTGCTTTATAAGCATCTGTGGACTGAAGGACATAACGGGTTAACGGATGTGACTGACTTACTTGACTTAATCCTCTTAATTCCCTGGGGAACATAGGGCTGCAACCACACTCTTCCAGCGGACTCGGTTCCAAGAAGTCCTCTTCAGTTCGGCCCATGTCGTTCCGGCGGCCTTGATTTCAGCGTGCGTACTCCTCCGCCAGGTCTGTCTTGGCCGGCCCACTTTGCGCTTTCCCTGGGGGTTCCAATCAAGGGACTGCCTGGTGACATTCGCTGTTGGCTTTCGCAAAGTGTGTCCGATCCAAGTCCATTTCCTTTTCTTGATCTCTTGCTCGATGGGGGTCTGCCTTGTGCTCTCCCAGAGGTCCTCGTTGGATATCACCTCTGGCCATCTGATGTTGAGGATGTTACGTAGGCATCTGTTGATGAAGGTTTGCAGCTTGTGAGAGTTCGCCTTTGTAGTGCGCCATGTCTCCGAACCATAAAGTAGAACTGACTTCACGTTGGAGTTGAAGATCCTGATCTTATTGTGTCGGGACAGTGCTGAGGATCTCCAGATTGGGCGCAGAGTGCGAAAGGCATGCCTGGCTTTAGTGATGCGGCTCTTGATGTCTTCGTCCGTTCCCCCGTCCTTGCTCACTACACTGCAAAGGTAAACAAATTTGTCAACCTCTTTGATGACTTCCTGGTGTAGTTTGATAGGGGTTTGCTGTCTGTGGTTAATTCTCATGACTTCAGTCTTGCCTGTGTTGATCTTGAGCCCAGTTTTCTCGGCTTCATCCGCAACACTGTCCAGCTTTTCCTGGGCGTCTTGACGTTTATGGGAGAGGAGGGCGATATCATCAGCGAAGTCCAGGTCCTCTAACTGTGTGGTGAAGGTCCACTGGATCCCTGTCCTCCTCCCTGTTGTCGACTGCCGCATGACCCAGTCAATCACCATCAGGAAGATTGTTGGTGAGAGAATTCAGCCCTGCCGGACGCCGGTCTGTACAGTGAATGGTTCTGTCAGTTTCCCGTCGTGGATTACCTGGCAAGTGGCATTTTCATAGAGCTGCCGGATGATGTTGACGAGCTTCGGTGGAAATCCGGATGTGAAGATTCAGATAATAGACAGGGTGAATGGAGAAAGAGAATTGATGGAAAGGGAGGGACAATGGGCGTATAAGTTGAACACTTTGAGCCCGTATGGTCTCAATGACAATGATTTTTCTTTGGTCAAAACAAGCGCTCTAGGCGCACGTAACAGTATTAGCTTATTAGCGCGTGCGTACGTCCAGGATTGTTTATTGTTGCGCGTGCGCGATTAAGCGCGTTCGCGTGCGCGCGATTGTTATATTCGACAGTTTTAAAAGTGTTATGGCGCGTGCTTCTTGTAACGACCATTTTACCCTGATGAAGGCTGTTTAATGCAGCCGAAATATTCGTATTGACAAAATTTACAATTTGTCTTCATTTGTGATAGTTTATATTTATTCATGAAGACTGCGCTTTCTTTATATTGGTTCTAGTGAAAGATTATATATATATGGATGAAAGCGTAGTTTATTTGTTTCTTTCCTCTATAAACATATACTTCGCTCTACATTATTGAGCACTGTTTTACGAATATCCAGTTCTACACTTTATATATATATATATATATATATATATATATATATATATATATATATATATATATATATATATATAGACGGTTTTGAAGGTGCTGCCTGAGCCAACGAAAGATGTCATACCAAAAGGATCACAATAATGGATTCACAGTCGTTTTGATGTTTCCGATCGCAACCCCGGGCCTAGCCTTTCCATTAACAATCCAAGAAACGATTTCTGTTGAAATCTCACCTCTTTGCAACCATTTAGAACACCACTGTTCTACCGAATCTAGATGCTTGGCGGTGGGATCTGATTGTAAAGATTTGTAATGTAATGGATTGTTAAGCTGACCAAGCATTTTACTTTCATATTCTATGGAATTAATCAAAACAAAGCGGGAACCCTTATCCTGTATTCTAATAGTTACGTCGGAATTCTTAAGTTTCCTAAGCGCAGAACGCTCCCCTTTAGATAAATTGTCACGAACACTTCTAGTGTTGCGAGGATTAAGAACATCTTTTCTAACATTAGATATATTAAATTCGAATTAGTTTTTTCTGAGAACAAACTTAATGTTTTGGACGTTATACTCCATCTTGTCGATGGGTTTATTCAAACTGATGTTTATTCCAAACCTACAGATAGCCATTTGTATCTTTCTCCATCCTGTGCCCATCCTAAGCATGTTTTCAAGGCAATCCCTTTTGGGGTTGCCTTGAGACTGCGTAGAAATTGTTCGGAGGACGATTTTCTCACCAAAAGGTTGGAGGAGTACAAGGGCTACCTGGTTGATCAAGGATATCCAGTAGAATCTGTTTCCCGGGAATTTTCTAGAGCGGCAGAAATTCCTAGAAGTGATTTGCTTAAACCTAAAGTTAGGGATTCCAAAAAAAAAATTTCCTTTCGTTCTTACATATAATCCGAATTTACCATTCATTAATGGGTTGATTAGAAAACATTTTCATCTCTTGGAGTCATCCCCCAAACTTAAAGAGCTCTTCCCACCTGGTTCTATTATATCATCTTATCGCAGACCTAAGAACCTAAAATAAATTTTGGCACCTTCAATGTGCAGAAACAGCCCGCGGCCGACAACAGATGCACAAGCACCCGGCTGTTACAAATGCGAAAAGACCAGATGTGACCTCTGCGAGAATTTC
>JAJGOT010000614.1:385000-457075 GCA_022457155.1 Cladopsammia gracilis
AACTACAAAGAACATAACAAAACCTCATTCAAGACGGAATCAAAGCGTAACGCAACTGAGCTAAGTAAACACATCTGGCACTTGAAAGACAACAATTTAGATTATGCAATTAAGTGGAGCATTTTATGCCGTGCTCCCCACTACTCGAATACGACGAAGCGATGTAATTTGTGTATAGCTGAAAAGTTTTTCATTTTGTGCAAACCGGAAACTGCAACCTTGAACAAACGAAACGAATTAATCAGTAAATGTAGACATAAAGATAAATTTCTGCTGAAAAACGTGATGTGACATTGTCTAGACATGAACGTTATCCCCATGGAGATATGATGCTTTTTATACTGTAAATGTTCTTTGTAGTTCACTTTTGGTCTTGCACTGAGGAGTGCAGGTTCGCCCTGTACGAAACAGACCTGTATGCATTAAACCGAAGTCAAAAGTTTAACCGTGTCCACTTATTCTCTTTATATATATATATATATATATATATATATATATATATATATATATATATATATATATATATATATATATATATATATAAACAGAGAAACAACATAAATAGTGTTTCACGCAGTCGTAGGAGTGCTCGATGCAAATACATGCAGAGCGAAATACAGTTTTAGATAGAAAATTTCTAGGGGCAGTTACTCGAGTTTCACGCACTAAGCGATCATCAGACTGTGCCGTTGGAGGCGGTAGAAATAAAATTTAAACTAAATTAAGGAGGGCGGTTGGAATGATCCCGCTTCTGATTGGCTGCATAGAACTTATTTTCATGCCGGCATTTCGTAATCAACTCAGATCTCTTGTTGAGGAGTGATGACCTGTCGGCAGTTAAGATGCATAACTTCTCAGACAAACATAGATTGCATCGGGAAGGATGACCCTTGTAAGCGCTTGCTCGTTTAATAATGGATCATTTGATGAAGTAATCGTTGCCATTGTCCTTTAGATCCCAGATGTATTTTGAGAGGACTGTGTTGTGCGAGTGTTTGCGGTGGTTGAACGAAAGCTTGTGGTTGTTGTACCTTGTTTTGAAACTATGTTCTGTCATCCCGATATAAACCTTTGTATCACCGGAAGTAGTGGTGACATCGGCTTGATAGACGATACTACCGGTAAGGCACGCGCCATCGAGAGGGCAAAGGTCCTTGTTTCTGCAGTTACATTTGTTAGTTTCCATGTTAGTGTTAGTATTGTCATTTGCTAAGATTTTTGCGTTGTGGCGTTTGATGATGTTTTCCATGTTACTTGTGCAGCTATAGCTGACTTTCACATTGTTTCTGTTAAACAGCTTGTGGAGAGTGTGCGTTTTAGGAAAATGTTTATCAATCAAGCAAAGGAACGATCTAGCAACATTCGTCTGGACATTTTCGCTGAAAGGTGGGTTAAACCAAATGATGTTTCTTGGTCTGTTTCTGTTTATGGCCCTTGTTCATTTGGTTTAACCCACCTTTCAGCGAAAATGTCCAGACGAATGTTGCTAGTGATATGTGATAAGTGTATGAAGATGTGACATAGAAGCAAACTATTAACTGTTCCAGCTGTTTAATTCATTCGACGTTTCTGCCTTCGGCCTCCTTCAGGTGGAACTATTTACAGGGATAAAATTTAAAAAGCTAAAAATCCTAACAAGCTTACAGAGTCACAAATATTTATACTATATACTATATATATATTGATAAAAAACTAGTTAAAAAGACCGAAAATGGACAACTTTTGGTATAAAAAATATAAAAATTTAGTTTAAAAACGTTTCGGTCTCTCGACCTTCATTAGTTATACAGACAAGTTACACATGAGACTTAAATACGGTTACAACAATGACTTAACGTTAAACTACTGATAAACTAGTGTATCCAAAAGAGTAATTGCTGCGGTAAATTTGTTGTAACAATGCTGTTTTATCGTCTCGCTGGTATTACAGAATTTTCTCTTTCGCTTTTTGAGGGGAAGCAAAGCAAATGTAACCGGGATGAATCGACGAAAATTCCAGCTAATAAGACTAATTTTGTTTTGTAATTCACGCATCAAGTTCCTGCAATGTCTGTAGAATATTGTTGAGTAAAGGACGCGTTCACCACAAGGAAGGTGTGAAAATTTAGGTTAATTACCATGTGATGTTTCTTTTTCGGCTCCTTTTCTTCTTTGTTGTTTGCTTTTTTTCTGGGTTGAATGTTAACTTGAAGTCATAGCCACTTTCATCGAGTGCTTTCTGGTAAGGCGCGATAGCTTCATTGAAGATTTCTTTGGCTGGAAGAAAAAAAGCAAACAACAAAGAAGAAAAGGAGCCGAAAAAGAAACATCACATGGTACAACCCCCCCATCGGATTCGAATGTAAAAACGAACCTTGGAAAAAATTCCTGGGCATCATCGACAAATGCTTTTTCGCCAAACCATCCGTTGCACAATATATTCAACAGGCACACACTCAAGCTCAGTTACTCATGCATGCCGAATATGAAAGCCATAATCTCATCCCACAATAAAAAGATCCTCTCAGAAAACATCACTACACAGGCATCCACGCAGCAACCGCAGACGTGCAACTGCCGAAGAAAACCGGAAGGCCCACTTGAAGGAAAATGCCTGCAAACAAACGTGGTCTACCAAGCGACTGTGACGACTGACACGACAACAGAAACATACATTGGACTGGCTACCAACTTCAAAGACAGATACAGAAACCACACCACCTCATTCCGACACGCCAACAGAAGAAACGAGACAGAACTGTCAAAACACGTATGGACTCTAAAAGATGCGAAAAAATCCTTTCGCGTGCAGTGGAAAGTACGTAGGAAATGCAAACCGTACAATAATGTGAGCAAGAAATGCAACCTGTGCCTCCAAGAAAAAATTTTTCATCATCTGTCGTAAAGATCTATGTACCCTAAACAAAAGAAACGAATTGGCAGGTTCGTGCCCTCACAGAAACAGATTCACACTCAGGAACTTTAGAGTAACATAATGTAACGCAACTGCGTGCGCTGCCTACCAATTTTTAAATTAACGGTCACTTGTATACAGTGGTGTAATAGAATTTTAGAATAACGTAATGTAACGCAGCTACGCGCGCGCTGCCTAACAACTTTCAAATTAACGGCCGTATGTATAATACCGCCAGCAGTTAAATTAACGGTCATTCGCTCAAGTTGCCTGATGAGTGTGGTCATCTCTCGACCATACGAAACAGGACTGTAGCAATAAAGCGATGAATAACCTCTGAAGCATGGAACTACATTCTCTACATAATAGTTGCCGCTCCTAAAAAGTAGAGCGCTCTCGGAAATTTTTTTCTATTCAAGTTCAAAATTTATTTATATATATATATATATATATATATATATATATATATATATATATATATATATATATATATATATATATATATATATATATATATATATATATCCACAAGAACAAACCCTGGCAAAAGAAAGGCAACACGACATTCCACGTCACCATGGGAAGCTTCGACGGCGCCGAAACGTGCGAACTCGTGGGAAGCTTCCTCCTATCTCAACTCCAGCACCTAAATATTAACGTAGGACTTTACCGAGATGACGGACTAGCCATTACTAACGCTTCACCCAGAGACACAGAGAACACCAAGAAAGAAATATGCCGCATCTTTAATAATAACGGACTACGCATTACCATAGAAGCTAACAAACAAATCATTAACTTCCTAGACGTCACATTTAACCTCAACCAAAGCACCTATCAGCCCTTCACTAAACCGAACACTAAACTTCAATACGTCCACCGCGAGAGCAATCACCCGCCCATCACCGCAAAGAACATTCCCGCCGGCATCAACAAACGCCTTTCATCCCTATCTTCCGACAAGCATCCTTTGACAAAGCCGTCCCTCCATACCAGAGAGCACTCGACGAAAGCGGCTACCAATACACGCTACAGTATGAACCTCCAACAACAAAAAGACGGAAAAACAGACAACGCAACAACATCATCTGGTTTAACCCTCCATTTAGCAAAAACACCAGCACCAATATCGGATACAAGTTCCTCGCCCTAATAGACAAGCACTTCCCTAAAGATCACAAGCTCCGAAAAATCTTCAACCGCAACACCATAAAAATAAGTTACAGCTGCATGAATAACGCCAAACAGATAATTGATAACCATAATAAGCAGATTCTAAAGTGATCCACGCAAGCCAACGACGCCGCCACAGCTAACTCTAATACCACTCAAGACAAGAAGACATGCAACTGCCGACAAAAGAACACATGCCCACTCGACGGAAACTGCCTACAATCATCAGTCATCTACCAAGCTACAGTCACGCGCAACGACAACAACACAACAGAAACATACATCGGACTCATGGAAAACGACTTCAAAACAAGAAACCGAAACCACACCGCATCATTCCGCCACTCTAAACACAGAAACTCAACTGAACTAAGCAAGTACATCTGGACTCTCAAAGACAACAACATCGAACACTATATTTCATGGTGCATCCTGTCTTCGCATTCACCGTACAACAGCTCAAGCAAAAGATGCAACCTCTGCCTAAAGGAAAAATTTCTAATCATTTGCCGACCGAAACTTTCTACACTTAACAAACGTAATGAACTCGTGTCTTCTTGCCGCCATAGAAACAAAGCCCTTCTACGCAACAGCTGAACTGTTAAACTTCGCGCCGCATAGATTTGTTATTGTTATTATGTAAATTATTTTGTATATAAGAAGCGATGGTAAAGAATATTCTTATTGAATCCCCTGATGAGTGGGCAACCACGAAACAGGCTTGTCGGGATGAAAGCGTAGTTTATTTGTTTCTTTCCTCCATAAACATATATATATATATATATATATATATATATATATATATATATATATATATATATATATATATATATATATATATATATATAGTATCAGTAATGGCCGTGGCGGGACTTGACGAGTTAACTGGGTTATTGTTTTTTTGGAAATCATGAATCAAAATTGTTTGTTACGAGTGCTGAAAAAAACTATCAAAAACTTGTATTTTTTTAGCAAGCCGGTTAAAATTCCAAACAGACTAGAAATAACTTGGTAAAAAAATGTGTTTGTAATGAAATATTAAACGGAGTTTCTTCTTATTTGAGCAGCCGCACTAGAGA
Source organism: Cladopsammia gracilis (assembly GCA_022457155.1). Lineage (NCBI taxonomy): Eukaryota > Metazoa > Cnidaria > Anthozoa > Scleractinia > Dendrophylliidae > Cladopsammia > Cladopsammia gracilis. The sequence goes on from JAJGOT010000614.1 coordinate 390,146, forward strand.
GGGTTGAACTTTGAACGTGAGAGATCTTATTATCATTTGCTATATTCTATATTATTTCTGTTACATTGTAAAGTTTCTGTTCATCTGATGGGAACGAGGAACGAAATTAGCCTACTCAAGCATCCACCGGGCAGCATCCACGACGGCGAAGACAGCGAGAGCGGCACAAAACAATTAAGCTTTAATATGCGAAAACAATGCTTCTGCAACTATGTTTTACAGTTTGATACATTTTTTGCCGTTTCCTGCAGAACAACAACGTCGAATGATCAAATTACAGGTTTTGTGGAGAACGTTAAAACACGATGGTAAATTTTCCTTTCACTGTTTGAAATCGAAAGCCGACCCTACGAATTTAATAGTTTTCGCATACGAGGTGGGCAAAAATTATCGTGTAAGCGGAGACGATTGACAGATCGGGAAAGTTCTGATCACCTGCACAAAACTTCCAAGTGGGGTTGTTTAAAAAACCTAACTCGGTTTAAAAAATCTATTGTTGTTTATAATTAATTTACATGGGAACCGCTAGCACAGTTTAAACTCAGAGAACATAAAAAAAATACGCGGCAGCCACGCGGTTAATTTTAATTAATTAATTAATTGGAAATAACCCGGTTAACAACTCTAGTGCGACAGCAGCCATTGTTGATTCTCTGCTCAAGCTTGTTTATTTCTAAAGCGTGATTTTACAGGCTTTATCTATACAGTGTAACCACCCTGGAGTTACTGGTGGCGAACATTTCGAAAAGCAAAATGCTGTTGTACTGGAGAAACGATATATATTCCGTCTCTCTCTCTCAAATATTTCAGTGAATGTTTTGAAAACAAATGTATAGAAAAGTTAGCCAACTGAATTTCCTAAATTATAAACAAACATCCGCAAAGCTACATTAACCTGCGATCAGGTTTAAATTACAAATTTACGTGACCAACAAAGAGTAAAGAAGAGTAAACTCCAATTCTGTCTGATCTCAGGTTATTTGCAGATAACCTTTAATGATGCTTTGAACTCCTCAGATTTGACGCAATTGTTTTATCAAACTTCTTAACCGCATGCGTAAAAGTTACTGTTTTTATCAAATATTTACTTACAGTGTTATACAAATAAAGATTTCTTGTAGCTTTTATCCATTGGTTACCACGGTTTCCCGATGCTTTGAAAACTATCGCCTTTCCACTGAAGACAGTGAGGGATCCCATATCGCTGCCATACATATGATACCAAAACTGGAGACAAGCTAGTGTTCCATTTCCAGCTATTTGTATTTCAAGTCTGGCTTTGTCACCACTTTTATGACGGAGCGAATCAATAAACATGTAGTAACCTGTTTAGCATGAGAAAGAAAAACAATGACATTTTCAGACAAAAAAATACAATGAAAACAAACCAGTTTGGTGTTATTTCTGTGCATTGTCTTAACCCTCGGACGTCTAAGGGGGGGGGGGGGGGGGGGTTGCCAATCCCCTTACGTTTTTTTCCTATACTTTCAAGACCATTTAAGATCAGCACATACAGTTTTTAGTAGCTGTTCATTTATCCTTGTGAAACAATTTGGTAAAGTTTGGCGACAACCGGTTGCTATGGTAACGAGATATGACGTCATAAGTAACATGTGGTCAACCCATTTTTGAAGAAAAATGCGCGTTTTTCACACTTTTTCAGCGAAAAAAAACATAAAATGCTACCAAAAGCATCAAAATGTTTAATTGTGTACCATTATCGAGTTATTCACCTACAACAAAAGCTACTAAATTTAACTTCGATGAGTCAGCTAAACTATTCATACTGAAAGACAAAATGACACCCTTACTTGTCAAGTCGTTGATTAGTTAAACAAAACTGAAAAAACACCGTGAGTGCCGAACGAGACTAATTAGAACAGTATTAACAGCTATTGTGCTGGTGCGGATCTGGGGGGGGGGGGGGGGGGGGGGGTTCGGGGGGTTCCATCGAGCCCCCTAAATTAAAACAGCTAACGTCAAAAACTTGTTAAAATATAAAATAAATACAGAACGGCATTTTAAATTAAAAAAAAATGAGATATTGAAACGCGCTAATTTGGCCTTAGAAGGCAGGAAATCGCGTTTCCGAGGACTTTTTTTTTTTTTTTTTGGAGTAAACATTTTATTTCACAATACAAAGAATACACTAATTACAAATCAATACATATACTTCTTACAGTGCGGTACTTACGCTACTTACAAAACAATAGATATACTTCTTACAATCGAGTACTTACACTACTTACAATACGATACTTACGCTTATTACAAAAACAATACTTACAGAACGATACTCACACTAAACAATATTTTTTAACATACTTAAACCCTTATAGCTTGTATACCAAAAGAAGGAAAGTTTAAGCTATTGTTCCAAAAGAGGGAGGAGGGGCTCCCATTTTTTGTTGTGGAGAAAACGGTTTTTGTTCCTTCTCGCAATAAAACGTTCGATTTGATACGTTCTCTTACATTTTTCTAAAAACAGACTAATGGAGAGGGGGGATTTATTAAGCTTAGAACGGTAGATAAAGTATTTACCCTCGAGAATGATGTAGTTAATAAGAATATTGTTGTTAATCGCACTGACAATTCCAAAGAAAATATCCTTTATCTCGAAAGGAGCGGAAATAAGCTTTTGCGATTTTAGGATGTTATTTACTTCATTCCAAAAAAGAGACACAATTTCACACCAGAAGAAGAAATGTTCTATCGTCTCTAACTCTTCCTTGCAGAAGTAGCATAGCGGTGAATCAACTATTCTAAATTTGAAAAGCATTTTGTTTGTATAACAAATTCTATGAAGTATTTTATATTGAAATTCTCTTAATTTAGTGTCTAGCGTTATTTGGAAGGGCAGCAAATATTTTTTTTCCCAGTCTGGCTGATAGCTCGCTGTATTGTAGATTTCATTGTATTTTATCATAGCTGTCGGCGTTGTCGATATTCTAGAAATGAGATGATCATAGACTGATCTAGCTTGGACCTTTTCTATATCTACTTTCTTCCCTTCAAGAAATAATGAGAATCTAGTGAGATCAACGAATTCTTCATTTGAAGGGCCAGGAGTCTCATTCGTTTTTAACACTCTGCGCCATTCTTTCGGAAGGGCATTAGCTAGACTAAAAAACAGAAAATGGTCGACAGGTGAATGAATTGAGCGAAGTGGTTCCCTGATTTCTCTTAGAGAACCATTCGAGTCAATGAGGTCGCGAATCGTTACGAATCCGGACTTGATCAGCTTTTGGTTATAAACTGAACGAGATTCGATACAAATATATTTGTTGTTCCACAAAACTTGATTAGATATCTCGGTATACGAGGAAGGAATGTTATGATTTAAGGACGACCATGTCAAAAAATACATTCTCTGTAGAAGTCTGGAAGGATTAAAGATAATTTTGAATAATCAAAATTACATTGAAACAAGAATTTTCCTCCCACCTTCCTTAAATAAGATTCCAAAATAAACTTCCAGCTAGCTATGGTAGGAGCAAGATACTTCTTAATACAAATTATTCTTTGGGCGGCGATCATCGAATCTAAGTCTGGCATTTTGAGCCCACCTTTTTCAATTGGACTAATTAAGACATTGCGTTTAACCTTATCGTTACCTTTCCAAATAAAGGAATAAAGTAGGGTGTTTATTTTCTTTATGAATTCTTTTTTATTTGAGATCATCGCGAGCCTATATAAAATCTTCGGTAGCGCAAAGGATTTGATGACTTGTATTTTGCCTATTATTGTGAGGCCTCTCCAGCCCCAGCCTTCAAGCATATCTCTCAAAGATTTCTCAATTGATTCAAAGTTCAGCTTGTAAAAAAGTAAGTTATTGTAGGTGAAGTGAACCCCCAAGATTTTGATGGATTTTTTAATCTCGATTGTTCCCAAATCTAAGCTATTTGATGCGTTATTTCCAAGTAGGAGTGTTTCCGTTTTGTCTTGGTTAATCATCAGTCCTGAATATCTACCGAATAATTTGATAACGTCTGGGAGAATTATGCGTGATTGTTTATCGCGAACGAATGATGTCATGTCGTCTGCAAAGGTGACTAATTTTATTTCATTTCCATCCACTTTAATCCCCTTTATCCGAATATTATTACGGATAGAAATTGATAATAATTCAAGAACTATGATAAAGAGAGATGGTGAGAGTGGATCGCCTTGCCGGACGCCTCGTTTAATGCGGAAACTTGGAGTAAAAAACCCATTGTTGGCTACACAGCTCGTTATGTCTTTATAAAAGGTCTTTATCCATTTCATGAAGGATGCGCCGAAACCAAATAATTCAAGCGATCTAAGCAGAAAGTCCCAGCCCAGTGAGTCTAAGGCTTTTTCAAAGTCTATGGCGGTCATTATACCTTGGTACCCCTTCAATTCCGTGAACTCCATAATATCATTTATTGTTCTAACTGCGTCAAAAATTGTTCTTCCTTTTACAAAAGCATTCTGGTCGTAATGAATAATGTGTGGTAACACTTTTTCCAAACATTTAGCAATCGCTTTCGAGCCAATTTTAACGTCTACATTTACGAGGGATATTGGTCTCCAGTTTTTAATAAATCTTCGATCTCTATCTTTTTTCTCTATCAGGGTTATGACCTCTTCTTTGTGTGAGTTAGATAGTTCTCCGTGGATGTAGGCGTAATTTAGGGAGTCTACCAGAAGGGTGCCAACTTCTGGCCAGAAGAATTTATAAAACTCTACAGAGAGACCATCATTGCCAGGTGTTTTGTTGTTCTCGAATGTTGAGAGCACTTGAAAACATTCGGAGCATGTCAATTGACCATCGCATCTTTCTTTCATAGCTTCATCTAGTTTAGGAATTGCTGCGGGGTTTGCAAAAAAGGGACAATCCGTTAAATCAGTTTGAATGTCTGGTTCGACATTATAAAGATCTGAATAAAAACTGTAGATTTCCTTTAGTATAAGATTTGCATCGGTAGTTTCTATTCCATCAGGCTTTTGAAGTTTCCTAATGCAGCTTTTCTTTTTGTTATTATTTTCTAAGTTAAGAAAGTATTTTGAATTTCTTTCGCCTTGTTCGTACCAGGTGGCTCGTGAGCGAATTATTGAACCTCTCACAATATAATCAAATTCCCTTTCGTACTCCATCTTAATTGCTTCTAAGTTAACCAAATTTTCTGGAGTCGGTGCTTCTGCAATTATTTCTTCGCGCGTTTTTAGTGTATCTTCAATGGTTTTCATCTTTGCTTTCCTTTCGCGAGCTTTCAATTTGCTGTATGTTATACTTTCTTGTCGTATCTTATATTTAATCCAATCCCACTTCACTCTTAAATCGTTACAAAATTCAATTTCTTCTAACCAGATTGGATAGTTGTCTCGTATATTCTGGACGTATGTGGGATCATCTAGGAGGCTATTGTTAAATTTCCAAAATGATGGGCCGCGAGAGAGGTCCGCTAGGCTGTCGATCTCAAGAACGATTGCAGCATGGTCTGTTTTGATTGCAGATACAATATCCGTTTTGGCAACATCATCTTGAAGCAGATCACTTATTAGCCAATAATCGAGACGTCTCTGAATAATTGGGCTTTTTTGACGCCAAGTAAATTTTTTGCTGTCTGGGTTGCGAACTCTCCAAATGTCTACTAAATCGTATCCATTATAATGTCTTCTAAGAATTTGACCGATTCTTTGAGAGTTGTGTTCCCACCTGAGCAATCTAAAGCGGGCTGCAAGGCAACATTAAAGTCTCCACCAATTAAAAGTTTATAGTTGTCCTCCCGGTAGTCGTTGACATAAACAGAGTCAGCCAATGTTTGAAAAAATGAAGATTGTTTTGAAGTTGAATTTGGCGCGTAAACGTTAATCAGAAGAAAGGGGAGACTTTGAATAGTAGCTTCTAGAATAAGACTCCTGCCTTCATCGTCAGCACGCATTGATTTAATTTTAAAATCTAGAGACTTTCGAATGAGAATAGCTACACCTCGACTATGATTAGAACCGTGTGAGAAAAAAGATTCACCAGGCCATTGTTTTTTCCATTGATTGACTACATCATTCGTGCTGTAGGTTTCTTGAAGAAAACAAATATCGGCATTCTGTTTAATTAACCAATTGAATATTGCTTTCCTTTTTTCAAATGAACGGATGCCTCGAACGTTTAGCGAGATGGCTTTAAATTTTAAATTGTTGTGGTCTCCTGTAATTTATGGAATGAGAAATTTCATTATTTTAGAAACAATAGCTAACGTTTCCAATGAAGCTGAAAGACATGGGTTAAACAATGAATTCTTAAACAATAAAACACGGTTACTAACGAACACAATTACACCAAACAAAAGATTAAAAAATACAAACGCAGCCAGTGTGATTGAACTGTTAAATGCTACGTAGGATTGAGACAACCTTAGGACGCCTAAACAATAGTTTGTTGAAAAAATTACCATTGCTATGAAATAAAGAAAAAAAAAGAAAAGCTGTGAGCTCCTGACATTGAAATAGAGAAACGAATAACGGCCAAAAGAAAAAAAAACTCTTGGAAATGCCAACATATCAAATAAAGCAGCAAAAAAAGGAAAAAAAGCAATATATTTCTATTCATACTTTTCCATCAGATAGCAGTATAATCGGTGATTAGCTCAGTTAAACCACCATAAAATATAGTCAAGTAATTTGCAATAAAGTAATAACATTACGTGTATTGTACACCATTGATGATGAATTTATATGGTTCAGCTCTGCTGAAGGCAGCTCTCTTTCCTTGTTTTCTTGCTTCCACCATCTTAGGTATCAGCTTCTTGCGCATTTCTATCACTTGTTTGGGTAGGTCAGGACCTATACCGAATCCAGAATCGGCGAGAGAAGATCGACGAGCAAAGACAGCTTCGCGGTCTGGATACCGAAGAAAGCGCGCAATGATAGCTCTTGGTTCATTGCGATCCGGATTTATCTTTCCCACTCTATGGGCTCTTTGGAATTCGATTTCCCGGGCATTTTCCATTCCCAGTTGGTTTCCTAAGAAGCTGTAGAGGGTTTCGATTACATTTTCTTCGGTGCCTTTTTCCCGGATTCCATAGAATCTAAGATTTTCACGACGTTGGTAGACTTCATAATTAAGCAACTGAAGGTGCAGTTCATAGTGTTCTTTTGTATTTTTTTCTTTAAGAGCCTCCAAGTTCGAGTTTTCATCGTCAACATCTTTTCTTAGGCTTGATACACCTGTCTTCAGCTCATTCCTTTCGTCGGTTGCTACTTTCAGGTCTTGTTTAATCTGTGCGACTTCAACTTGTAGCGCCCCGATGGTTAAGTTGATTTGGTTTACTGAATGTTGGAGTGACTCAATTTGTGCGGTGATAATGTCCAGTTTTCCTAGCTTAAGGAAAATTTCATCGGCTTTCTTCGCAAAGTCTTCGGCCATGTTTAAAACGAATAGTACTTTGTCGCTTTGCTTTTCCTCAGCGTTCAGAGGAGATTCAATGGCGGATCCTTCGTACCACTTATCGCACAACGGTTCTTGTTTCTTCTTTGAACGTTTGATTTCGGGCGATTCCGAGCTACTACTATCGCTGCTGCTAAATCTACTCTTCCTTTTTATCAACGAGAGCAATTCCATGTGATAAGTTAGAGAAACTCCAAAATTTAGTCAGGACCTCACGAGTATACGTCTTCACAGCTCCATGCTCGGCCCAATCTCTCTTCCGAGGACTTGAAATTTCAAAATTTTCATCGAACCCCTTCTGCTAAAAACCTGGATCCGCCCCAGATTGTGTGTATACAGCTTGAAAAATTGGCTAAATATAACTTAGAATATGATAAATTTACTAACAAGGTGTCAACTTGAATAGATACCGCGGAGTTGTGGAACGAACCTAATTAAGAACGATAAATTAACTCAAGGTAAACTATTGTTCAGAAGGCAGTACATTTTAGTATGAATGAAAGCACGACCTGGTACAGTAATTGAATGCTTCTCAAAGAGGTTAAAACAACTAAGTTTGATTGTCAAAAAAAAACCCTGTTGGCTTTTAGAAGATTAAATTGCGATGAATGGCAAAACAGCGAAAAATAGAAGCGAATACTAAGCAAAACATTTCACAGCTGAATGCGGAGTAAACCAAGCTGAATTGATCCAGCTGTTGATCTAATAGCAACAGCAAAACTTGAAAAACTGCCAAATAGCAAATATAGCGAAACGTGAAAACTGCTAAAACAGCAAAGCGTTAACTTGAATTCTATGCGTAATATAAGTTTAATAATACCGGCAAAAGTGAAGTAAATACGTCTTTTCCACTCAACATTTCTAATCGGACAAAACTCTTTAAATTCTCATAAATATTGCCAATTTCCTCCTAGCAATCCCACATCTTACCAAAACTATTTTGGACCCTCCGAAACGCACAGTTCTAATAATATCCTTCGACGTTATCATAATGATAGACCTACTTTTCATATGTTGTGTAGCGGGGACTTGTGTTAACACCCGTGTTAGCAAGCATTCCCCGAAGGTGTCTTCATTATACAGCCGTTCATCGGCATAATGATATGATAATACGCTTGTAGCATTAAGCCGAAAAACAACCAAGTAAAAACCATTGGATTTGTTAATGTTAGTTTAATTAAATCTGCATAACAGGACTTTGAGCTCAACAGAGGAAAAGAAAAAAACAAAGTCTGCATTCTCAGAGTGTACTTAGTTTTAAATGGGTAGCCTGTGCAAAAAGCTCAATACTTGATGGGCGTTCCGTTTTATTAGCTATCTAAAGGAGCAACGTTTTTTTTTTTAGTTTAAGAATAACCCGGCAAGTATGATACTCTATCTTGGCCTTTTAAATAGAGAAACACAATAGCTTGTGAACAGCCTCTCTGGTGGGATATAGGGCGAAAAAACGAACGGGGAAGGTAAAGGGAGGGGGAGAGAGCCTGTCGACAAATTATTGAGGCCGCCATTCCGCCCCTTTTCAATTAACCTGTCGATTATCTGTCAACAAGATCATTATCAGTGGTTGGTTGCGTTGGAATGTAAACAGTCGCGCACGTGAAAATGACAACTCAACTCGCGGGAAAAGCCCGCGAAATCGCTTTTCTCCTGCTCTCCGATGGAGCGGCTTTGCAGATTCTGCAAAAAATCATTGACTTCTGGTCCAAAAAGAGTGAATTCGGTGCCGTTATTTAGCGTGTCGAAAAACAATGAGCTACTCGTTGGTTCTGGACAAGAAAGCATCGTACTAGCTGATGCTTTCGAAAAACTGGGATGCCAAATTCAGCAACTAGCACATTCTGCTTCGGTTTTGACAAGCCACTGCAATGAACCGTTGATTGTCCGTGGTGTTTTGAGCGGAGCATCTCCAAAATGTACAACAAGTACAAAAAGAAGTGTTGCGTTTCGTTCTCCGGCAGGAATCACTCCTTCTGCAAAGCGAAACAAAGATTCTGCAAATGAACCGGAGAAAATGAGAATCTTACGCGGTGAAGACCAAACTGTCAAAACTTCACGCAGGTCGCTGAATTTCAACCACGAAGCGAGCGACGAGCAGCCTATGCAGAACGAAGAAAATCCCCTCTCAGTGGAGGAAAAAATTCAATCATCGATGGATTTACCACAGGAACAAAAGAAAACAGTAGTAAAGGTTAGCTTAATATCCTGCTTATTTTTCCCGTTGATTTTATATCGGTTGTATTCTTTTCAGTATCTGAAATTCTGTGTTCGGCTTTTTGTTTTTTATATCTTCTTGGGTATCCAAATACTGGGAAGGTTGAGGAATACGAATGCGTGGAAGCTATCGAGAAGAAAGCGGTGAAGAATTTCGCAAAGAAAAATTTCGCCGCCGCTGCAGCAGCACTGTGTAACATGGAGTCTTTAAAATCGTACATTTTTGTGGAAAACACTAAGCGGGCGATGAAAGAAGTTGCGAACTATTCAAAGAACCCAGAATGCATGCTAAAAGTGGCCTCCTCAAAATCTGTTTCAAGCTTCTCCAACTCGAAACTTTTACAACAACTGTGTGAAATGTGCCCACTTTTGGTTTGTTTTCTTCATGGAATTTGCAAGTCAGGAAAGCCAATGACAGTGGGAAAAAACATTTTGACTGGCCTAGACAAGCGCGAGGTGCAGCCAGAACTAAGAAATGCAATTTGTGCTGCTGCTGCGATTTGTCTTCATCAATACAACCAGAAACTGAGTTCGTATCATTACAGGAATGGCCTGATGTTACTCCACGGAGGTGTGAAAGCGGCAACCGTAGATAAATGTCACCGTTTGGCTCTGACCGTGTCACAAAAATCGTGTATTCGAATGCAAAAGAAATTTGGCGATAGCTTCGATGACAAGGCTGTGAAGTGGACTGAACAAACCAAAGAAAAAGAATTAATGATTCGTTTCTTGGACGAAGCGAAACATAGGTTGCTGGGCCTCGAGGAAGCCGATGAGTGTACTAATCAAAATACAATCCATCTTTCTAGCGACTTGGTAAGAGGATTCAATCACTACAGTGAAGCGATTCACCAAAAGTGTATGATATTGTTACAAGAGGTAAGCCGAGATGACATTTCCCGCGATGTTTCAGACACGATTGCGCTGGAAGAGCAAGAAAATAGAGACGAATTCACCGCTCAACAGCTCCAAAAAGCAATTGATCACCTACGGAGAAACATCACTCACTTCAAGTAAGTACATATCTATACATTTTAACTTCAATCAGCTGTTTGTAAGCTAATTGTTGCCGCGCGCGTCATAAAATAAGCCGGCCTAAATCGTCTTTGTTTTCTTGTTATTTGCATCGGTGTTCGTATCGTTTGATCAGTAAATCAATTTATGTTTTGAATTTTTTTTTTGTTTTCTTTTTTAAAGATTTTATGGCGAGGAGCACGTTTTTATTTGCAGTAGAAGTAAAAGAGAGACTTAATTTATGAAATAAAATAATGCCTTTTTACAATTGGTCTTTAAGACTTGAAAATCTGTAAGCTCTAAATTAGCTTTCTTCTATTTGACTATTAGAATTGTAGGAGACAATCTCGACTTCACCGTACAAGCACGTCATCAGACAAAGTCCTCTCAGAACAAATCACTTCATTGGACACATGCATTTGCAGTTAAAAACAGGATCAGTCCTGACAGTAATCTTGCCTATGATGAGCCACAGATGAGGATCACTGACCTTGACATGCGCCACATCTTGCCATCTGCAGATGACGAAGAGGAAATTTACAGTGATTTGGTTCCCCTTGTGTACAGGGAGAACATTAAATACCTACCTTGCTATGCGCCTTTCAAGTCAGGCTTACAACACCACATTCCTCACCCCCATTCAGATGAAATGGCCAAAACATCAGAACAGGTTTGGTTCAAACTTTAAACAATGTTTACCGGTTTACAATATCCTCAGAAATAATTCAACTAATATATTTTGCCTGAGTAAACAGCCATTCATGCTAGTTAATAGCTTGCACTTTGCCCTTAACCCCTCACTATTGAGCCTATTCACAAGCTTCACCTGAACAGGCCATTTAAAGGTCTCCTTTAGCTTGTAGGGGTATTAGACCCCCCCCCAAAAAAAAGGCAAAAAGAAAAGTTGCAGGTAAATTGGATTGAGGGGAAGGGCGGGACTTTCTCTCCATTCCCCTCCTGTCCCGTTCGCTGTCTTTTTTTTTTTTTTTTTTTTGCTCTTGAGAGCCCTGCTCACAGGCTACAAATGTATGTTAGCTGGCATGCCACTTCACTCAGTAATGGAAAACTATATTGCACACCAATAGGCAAAAAGACCGTATAAGAACCCCAACTTGTGGTAGGCAACAATTTGGCTGTTTATCCATGATAACAAATGTATATTGCCCTAGCTAATCTTTGGCCACCATGCCTCCCATTGTAAAGGTAAATTAAACCAATTTAATTGAGAAATTTAATGCTTTAGAGTTTACGATACGAGATATTTTTGTGTAAGTTGTGAATGAGTCTGTTTATTTATGGCATCTTTATAGTTTCTGTATTTAATTTAAATTGCATGTATGCAGTGTCTACTTGGATTACAATTCCTGAATTCTAACAAGTCAGGGGAAATGGCTGACATCCTGAAGAATTTCCAGGAGAAATATGTTGCCAGAGAAGATCAGGAGATTTTACATCCGACAATAATGCATGGTGACCAGCTGTCAGAGCGTGCTCGGAATGTCTAGTGGACCTATCGATTAGGGGAAACCGCATTTGAACGCCTTGATGGCATCGAACCCACTTTCTCAGAGTTCCACTTAAAGATGTGTCTCTATGAGGTTGTGTTAACTCAACTACACTATACGTACAGCACTGATTCAATATTTAACTGAGCCTGATCAGAAGAGATTTGCATATTGCTTTGGTTTAACTCAAAAAAGACATCATCATGCACTTTCTTAATCAGTGAGAAATGAAACCAAAACCAACCATGTCGACTTGCTCAGTCATGTTTCCCTACGTGATTTACACCAAGTTTAGTTCAGTTCTGTTTAGTTCATTGTATTGTTTGCATCTGCTGTGTCACTATACTGTGATTGCAGGCCATGCAGACTCATTATACTTTGCAGCTTTAATAATGACGATGACGATGCTGATGATGATGGAGGCTTCGGGTGTCTTGTACTAATAGGCCAAGTATACTCACATGGCTCAATACCCAGTTGCAGCCCCTGTTTTATCAGGGAATTAGAGCTTTCATATGAATATATTTAGCAATACTTTAACGGTTTATTTTTATTGTTTATTTGACATATTTGATTACATTAAATTTACCATTTATTTGTCTGATATAAAACAGGTTAACAACAAAATATTTGTTGATGAAAAATCAGCCACTGAAAGAGGTAGCTCATTTGCCGAGATGAACCGATCTTCAAGCTCCAATGCTAAGCAGGGACCCACCAAACAGTACAATGCATATAAGGATTTTCACGATAGTGAGACAACAGCACACATCTTGGCTGCGTGGATGCAGTTCTCTGGAATGAGATCAATAGAAGGTTTAAGGAAATTTCAGTTACCTAAAAAAATAATTTAGTTAACACTATAATGCTATAGAAATAATGTAATTAGAGTATGAAAAGCATCATTCTTCCAATTGATAATTAATGTTATTTAATTATATTTGTCAAATTTGTCAGAGAGCTCTGCTAGTTTTAAATAAAATTACCAATGTCAATCAGCTTTGGATTTTTCACTGTTCAATATGCATGGATCAACCTTTTTGTGTACTCTTCAGTTTCTCATCTTCTGTTTCTTTCTGTTTAGCCCCCAGTCTCTTTATAAAGCACCTCCTTAAGATACCGGCCCTCCCCTCCCACACATGACATGTTGATAAAAGCCCAAAATTTTGAGTCTGTGAATGAATGAATATAATGTAATTACATTTTCATTAAGATTCTCCCCAGCTTCGAGAGATACCAGATGAAAGCTTGCTGTCACGTTGGTCTGAAGACAAAAAACAGCGATGGCTCTCTAATGAAATTGTTGCATTTTTGGAGCAATATGTGTTCCAATATACATCTGAGAAGTTGCAGACGCTAAATGTGGATGTCAATGAACTTGACGAGCTGGAGCGAAATGGATATCCATGTAGGCAATGTGGACAGAAGTTCAAATACCATTCTACAAGAGTGAAGTAATTACTGTTCTATATATATAATTATATAATTTACATAACATATTTCCTCTATTTAGCCCCCTCCCTCTGTTAAGCCCCCCGCCCTCACTAAAAGTTAAGGCCAAAAATTTATAAGCCCACCCGGGGGTTAAATAGAGGAAATATGGTATATAATTTATCAATTATCATTGACAATCTTAACCCAACCTCGTTCCCAACCTCGTTCATTTGGGTCAGAGTAACCAACAGTTTAATCACTGATATCATTTTCATACCGGACATATGAGCCATAAATTTGATGGTAATCCCACAAGCAATGATATTAAAGGGAAAAAGTAAGGTCACCAAACAATTCAACAGTCTGTCATATATCTCATTGGATCTACATGTACTTAATACGTGATTTTTTTTGTTTTGTTTGCAGTCATGAAAGGCAAATGCATAATTGTATCCCAGAAGAACCTTCTATGGACAATGGTGGAGAAATGGACCAGTTTGGGTATTACAAATGTAGAAGCAACTGCGGAAAAACATACAAGTCAAAACAAGGGAGAAACAGGTGACAAATATGAATTAACTCAATGCAGCCTGTGGACAGGATAAAAAGAAAAGGCCATTTAAGCAAAGCAATTAAAAGGAAAACCCCTTAAATGTTTTTGGAAACTTCATGTTTCCTAGCGATTAAACCTTCCTTTGCTTTTCTAGCCTTTCCTTTCTTAGTTAGCCTGACACTGAACAGGCTCTCCAGTAGGGAAAAGGGTACAAACATAGGTTTTAAGGGAAAAAACACACCCCTTTCTTCTCCCCATTCACCTGGCTCTTTTTTTCTGCCCATTGTGCAGTTCCAGAAAATATACATATACTCCCTCCACAGAAGGATTTTTGTTTTGCACCCCTTGTTCCCCCAGGAAATTCCAGTTTAGCTTCATACTTTGCTTCTAAAATTTTGGCTTTTAAGGCCCCCCTTCCCTTAGCTAGGAATTTCCGGTGACCTTCCATGGGGTGGGTATGTATTTTTCCTGGAACTGCACATTTTCGAACTCTAAGAAGATTTTGCATAGTCTTTAAGTTAGGTGCATGTAGACAGTCAGAGTTGAGTAATTGATAAAGTGAGCCTTTTCTTTTCACAGACATGAGAGAGAAAAGCACCCAGCCTTTTTCTACTTCTACTACATCACAAGAGATGACCTCAGAAGAGATGACCACTCAAAGTCAACAGACAGATGACAACCATTCAGAGGAGGACTGGAAGAAGAACTATCACACTGCTCGTCTTACATTTGGCTTGATAATTATGCTTCTGTCTGATTCCGTGAAAGAAGGGGGCCCAAGAAGACTGCTTCATTCCATCAAAATTGCATTGATATTTCTTTTCACATATGGCAGAGTCAAATATGCCTATGTGGTGCTTTTATTCTTAGCTAAATTGCATGCAATCCTCCCATCTGGTATGGCATTTGAGCTACTGCACAACAGATTTTTTAATGCGACTGGGAAACCTGGGGGCAATATACCCCTTGACCTAAGGATGGAGCACCTCAACAAATTATTAAAAATTGCCTTGAGGCAGCTTGGTGCAAATATCAGTGATGTGGCTGCACAGAGAATTGCCAGGTATTTAACAGAATTGGAGCGTCTCATTTACAATGTGGACATTGACTGTAACATAAATGAGAAACGAGGATACCACAATGACAAACAATTAAAGGAAACGGTTCTCCTTGTTACGCAAGATCTCTTTAATGAAAAAGTTTTTGAATTTCAGCCTGGAAGGACATACCAGTGCTTCAAAAAATTTAAAGCTGATTTGCTCAACAAACTAGACCACAGAGATTTTTTTAAGTGGGCAAGACGCCTCTTTAAAGTCTGGGAACCCATGTATTACCAACCAGTTGACAGTTAAGTCTATATTAATGTTATTATGAAATGTTCGTGCCAACTTAATTTTGCATTTTTGGAAGGGTGATATTTGCAAACATTAATTGTGTCCAATTCGGATACTTTTAGCTTTTCTTGTAATGAACAGTTTGCGTTTTTGTCAGGACAACAAATGTTTGTGATTTGAAAAAGTATCACCAAAAAAATGCAAAATTCAATGTTGATTTTTTTTTTCCTGTGATGAAATAACAGTGTTTTGTAGTATACCGTTTTTTGGCTTGTTGCACACTGTATATAATTCGGATACTTTTAGCTTTTCTTGTAATAAACGGTTTGCGTTTTTGTCAGGACAACGAAAGTTTGTGATTTGAAAAAGTATCACCAAAAACTGCAAAATTCAATGGTGCAAATTTTTTTGCTGTAATGAAATAACAGTGTTTTGTAGTATACCGTTTATTTTTGGCTTGTTGCACACTGTATATATTAAGTACAGTGAGTTTGGGATAGAATTATGCTACTACAGGTACCTTTTTTATAGGACACCAAAGTATTTACTCAACTGCATGTATATACAGCTGTACCAAAATAATATCCTGACCAATAATCCATTTTTTTAAAATTTAACATTTAAAAATCTAACTTGGTAGCCTTGTACAGTTAATTTCCCCTAGTTACAATACTGTGTTGCTGGCATGACATTGGCAAATTGAAAGCCATAAATGCTTCTACCACGATTATTGTTAGATAACTCTTTTAACTTACATATAAACAAACAATAAAATTGATCATTGCACCTATACATGCTGGAGTCTAGTAGGGGACCCTTAGCATATGTGCGGCATTTGATATGTTTCACAATCCCCACCCTGTAAATAAGTAAGGGATTTAACCTAATTTGACCAATTTGATTTTTCCCCTAATGAGGACATTTGGTCCCAAATTTTCTTCATACAAGTCAAATAGAACACATCTGCCCGAGGTACCTGCCTTGGGTTTGATATTAATAGGGGCATTATTACAAGATGTGGAAAATATTTGCGTTTCTTTCTTGTCTTAAGTAAATGTAACGGTGGGGTAAGAAAACCTTTCAGCAAAGGTGATGGACAAATACAAAAGTTATTGCACATTACCAGTAATAAAATGCAATGCATTCATAACCAGCGGTTGTGTGCAGGTGTAATGACAGGTGTTATGTCATTTAATACCAAGGAGATTATGAACCCACTGCATCCCTTCAATTCTATTGTACGTGAATCATGTTAAAGTTCCCAGGAGTTTCATTTGGGATAATGCGCTGATCAATTTGAAAGTCCCAATTCAACCCCCCACCCCCACCCCCCCCCCCCCCCCCCCCGCCCCGTAACCCCCAGGGCATTTTAAGTTGGGCTTATTTGGGTTTGAAGTTTCGATTTGATGATCAGGCATAAATTGAATTAATTAGAAATCAAGGTCGTATTTTGGAACTTCCAGTTCATCTTCTGCATCAGCAGCAGTATCAGTGGAGAGTGAACATGAAAATAAACGATTCTCCATTTCAGCATAATGTTTCCTCAGTAAATGAAGTTCATCCATTTCATTATCAAAGAGGTCGATATCACAAAATAGTTCCTGGAAGATCTCAAGTACATCAATGGCATGGTCTGATGAATAGATGGCAAGGTTATCTGTTAAATATTTGCTTGAAAAAATGTGGTTAGCATGTTCCACAATGTCATCCACCAATCTTTGGGAAAATCCATGGCATGTTTCCTCATGGAACAATGAGACAACACCAGTTGAATACTTGTCTTTTAATTCAAGCAAAGCCAAACGGAGGTCATTCTTATCCACTTCGTTCAAGTTTCTTGGAACGATGTTCTGAGGCACGGAGCTGTCTTCGGGCACTGATAGGTGAGGCAAATCATACCCAGTACAACTACCGCCATCACACTTGCAATTCTTCCGGCACACAGTGCAGCAAAGGTGTCCAGGTTCCTTAGAAGATGGTGTTTCCTGGAAATGCTTGTAAAGGGAAATTCTCATACAGCTTTCACTTTTAACAAGTTCCTTTACATCTTTGTCACATTGCGATAGCTGGCGATTGGTGGCATATACAACACTAAATGCTTGTTGGCCACTTCGTCCTGCTCTTCCTGCTTGCTGTATGAGCTCAGTGACAGTGTGTGGTGGTCCATAGTGAATCACGTAATCCACATTGCGGAAATTTATGCCCATTCCAAGAGAACAGGTTGCTATGACAACCCTTTGAGTTCCACTGCTTTTAAAATCTTCTTCTGTTTGATTTTTTTGCCTGTCCCAGGTTTTTGCATGATACACACCCAGGAGTGACATCTTTTGACCATCCTTTTCAACAAATGCTTTACCACGTAGGTTCATAAGTAAATAACTGATCACATTTGCAATATCATTAAAGGTTTTGCAAAATATGATTGTTTGTGGTGCTTTCTTCTGATGTTTTTCGATCATTGAAGCAACCCATTTCAGATTTTGAAGGGCTTCTTTTTCTACCGCTATCCTTTGGAATTCAAGGTAAATGTTCTCTTTATTAGGTGCTATGTCAACAATAACAGGATTGAGCATTCCACATGTTTTACACAAAGAAGACCTATCATTCACCTTTACTGATGCAGTAAGGGCCAGAATAGGGATTCCAGGAAGAAAGGACCTCAGATCTTTTACTCTGGCAAAGGCTTCTTTGAATGGCTGTTTCTTTCCCTTGGACTTGACAGACACTTCACCCCTACCAAATGAAATCAATAACATTAGCTTCAATTCAGTCATAAGCAATTAAAGTTTAAACTTATTTAACTTACATGTATTTTTAACACAGGGCCACTTTGGTCCTTTACATGTGTCGGAATGCTTTGCAGAACAAGACATTGATATTTTAATGAATATTAAAATGAGTGATTTTATAACAACAATTCGCGAAAAAATTCGGATGTTCATCAGTAATTCAACACTAAGTTTAAATTTAAAAATAATCGTATTCCCTAACGATAACCAAAATTGAGCTGTTTCTTACCAAGCTGAAACGGAGTGTGCCTCGTCGACAACTAAACAAACGGTTTGGGTTCCAAGCTTGCCATCTTTCAGTTCTTTCGACCAAACTGGAGAACACCAACTCTCGGGACTTCCATGAACGATGTCGACATCGGCACTAGCGCGTATTTCTTTCTCAGCTTCTTCTTGACCTAAACCAATAGCAAATGCTTTCATTCCCAAACGTGTCATCTCCTCGACTTGATCCTTCATAATGGACACTAGTGGCGTTACAACGATAGCAGTCGCTCTTTCCAACTTCCACAGCTCTTTCAGGACATGAGGAAGAATTTGAAAAATTAAACTCTTTCCAAATCCAGTCGGAAGAATACCGAATACATCATGTTTCTCCGCTAAATTCTTTAAGCAGCGTTTCTGCTCATCTTTTAAATCTGAAATATGAGGGAAATCCCTCAGAGAATCGCTCAATGCTTTTTCAAATTTATCGTTTGAGAACAGACTGTCAGACATGTTTCTATTTTGCGGTGCGATATGCAAATTTTGATCGCATGTCGGCGGATATCAACATGACCGCAAACTTGTCAACAGAATGTGTCAACAGTCGGCGATCTGACCAATCAGCGTTTGCACTAGAATCTAGTGCACAGTTGGTGATCTGAAACGGCGGCATCAATGGTTTGTCTACAGGCCTCCCCGCCTCTTCCCCTCTCCCCAGTTTTAATTTCCCGCGGCTCGCTTCGCCCGCCGACTTTTCTTTTCGCCGCTATCTACTTTCGTCAGACCCCCACAAGGAGGCCTGTTCACAGGCTAGAAACACAAGAGCAGAATGTTTTTTTTTTGTGAGTGTGATTTCATTCAACTTGGGTATCCTATGGCATAAGCTCACAATTTTAAATGCCCAATTTTGTCAAGTTCCACCGAACGGATTTTGTAGGTCCATAAACTTTGACGACTATATCCGTCCATCGTGCCGTGAATTCAAAAACCAAATGGTTTCAATTAGTCATATCCGTGAATGTACCAAATGTAGTTTGGTCCTTAAGAGTAAGACTGATATTTTCTCTTCTTTAACGTGTGTTTTGAATGACGCTCGACACCGTAGGGAATCCAGTGGTTTTAGTAATGTATCAAACATGAGACAAAGTGATTCATCAGATTTCTAAAAACCGCGAAGTGGGTTGAAAAACGATGCGCAGCGGAGTTTTCTTTTAACCCACTTCAAGGTGTTTGGAAATCTGGCCCCGGTTGTTCAAAAGGCGGATAGCGCTATCCACCGGATAAATCACTATTCAGTGGATAACACAATGGATTTTGTTAATACTTATCCACTGGATAGTGATTTATTCGGTGGATAGCGCTATCCACCTTTTGAAGAACCGGGGCCTGATCATGATGAAATACTGTGTGGAATGTTTGATATTACTTCTCAAACAAAATGATTTTAGAAGCAGAAATTATGGATGCAAAAATGAGGAGTGTTTTAACTGATATCCAAACACTCATTAAAGACAATAAACATTAATTCGTCCAGAATTATTAATGAGTTTGAGAAGAATATTTCTCACCGTTTCTCTATTTATTACCAGCCCATAGTCAGTTCTCAACCTTTGGTGCATCAAATGATAACCAATTCTACTTCCTTTGAGCTGAATTTTGATAGCGCCAACTACCTCAGCAGGATCTTTGTAGCTTTGCCGTCTTCTAAGGCCTTCCCTTCGCAGTATTCTTTTTAACTTCGTCAGGCTAATACTTATACTATGCGTAAATAGACGAAAGCGAGTGAGGGCTTATAAGCGGCATAAAAAAACGTGTTTTTTTAATCAAAATACGTTTTTCATTCACTAAATATGTATAATAACAAATACACAAACAAAACCCGTTAATCTTTTATATATACTGCTCAAATTTGGAGCCTTTGAAGAGATTCTCTGCATAAAGTATTCTAATAGCTGTAAGTCAGTTGTTCTCTTATTAATACTACAGAAACATACTGAATTGTTATGTTATCATTCGATGAGATAACACTCTACATGCCTTATACTTTATTAATTTTCTATTGGAAGTTGTACAGTGTTCTGTAAAAGCGTTTATATTTTGGAAGCAAGGTAAAGTAGACGAGGGCTTATATCGGAGTCGGGGCTTATAACTAGAATATTGTTTTTGCATTTACAGAGGAGCAGCGCGAGGGGGCAGGGGGAGGGCGGCGTATGACCAACATTTTACGGTATGTGCAATGTCATCGTTGTAGAGCGCTTTCTCTGTACATGTAGACATGTCCGTGTCGTTTATATGCAAAATCGTTTAAATATGTATTCTTGGTAATGTCATTTTGAAGCATATACATTGCAATAACATCTTATACTGCTTTTAATTAAAATCTTCATCTTATAATATTGTTATATCTGGCACATTCTGTTTTTGGTTAGATGAATTTTCATGCGAAACGCGACGTCGATTTCTATATTTTGTCAAAAGCAACTTTAATTTGTTAATTTTATTCTTAGATTATATATCCTATTGCCTTCATAGCTTTAATGATTGTATATTAATGCTTCGTTAAGAAAGTTGTTTACAAATTATGTACCTGATCCGCTCGTGTGGTCCGATGAAGGGCCAGTAAGCCAGGAAGGGGTTGGACCGAAAAGACGCCCCCAGTTAAACTTATCTGAGGTAGACTGTCGCCAGCCAGAGCACAGCCCACTGTCAAAGTTACATGATGCTAGAGGAGCAGCTAAGGAAAGACAAACATTTCGTCATTTCGATTATCATTCCCATCTTAGTCTACAATACTATTGTGGGCGTATAGGACCCTCACGAGGCATAAACTCGCATCTTTTCAGTCTGTCTCTATCCCTAATACGTGTCTGTCTGATATATAACAACAGTTTGACCTATGAGTAAATTTTAAAAAGTGGGAACAGTGTTTTTCGAGGAATGACGAGTCAATGTCAGAAGGCACAACCTCTATTATAGGAGGAAAAAAGGAAATGATTGAGAGAAAAAAATGCCTTATCATTGTTTTATTCTTTTTTTTTTCATTTAATTTCTCTACCACGTCAAGGGGCGTCTTAAGTTGGCCAATTACTCTAAAAAAAATACATACTAAACAAAAATACTACTTGAAATCCCTTCTATCTGCCCTCTGATTGTTGTTGATTTTGTTTTATTGTGTTTTTAGATCGAATAATAAGAAAGAAAGGAGGAAGGGTATAATATTAACGGACCACATCTTCGCAATGGAAAATAGAGTCCTGGCCAATAAGACTAGGACGCTTTACCTAATTTACACTCGGCAATTCATCTTTGTCGTCATCTTCCCTTACCCTCGCCCAACGCAATACTGATTTTTTTTATGGGAGCGCTGAGGAATTTGAGTCCCACTGTTAAATGCAATGGTTCAGTTTGAATAAGGACGCTTATGTTATCAAAAGCCCACAAAAAAGAGCAAAAGTGTTTTCATGCAGAATCCCTTTACCTTGACAGTCGTAACATATCCTTACAAGAAACAATAGCCAAATTGCTGTCATCTACAAGTTAACGAAAAAAAAAAAAAACAATTAGGAAGATAAAGGTTATTGTTGAGTTATTTCCCGGTGATGTAATATATATAGATAGCCCAAGCCTAACAGCGTCGCACTTTGAACAAGCTTAACTAAGGTGAAACTTAACTAAGGTGAAAGGTTGGAAGCACAAGAATTAAGATTGACGAACGGGCTATTTTCAATTTTAGCAATTCTCAAAAACAGTATTACGCGACCGTCTGCACAGTACATTTTTATAGACCGTACAAAAGTTCACAAAAACAACTTTTCTTTGTCTAGAATAAATAGTACCACTAGTTTCCGAATAAAATACAGTTTATGTTGGTCAAAAATTGCCCGAGAAACTGATTTGAAAATCAAAAATTGCAAAAATACACAAACATATTTGCATAAGGCGATGCGAGTGAAGATAGAACTGTACTATTAAATCAAGTCTTGTTTTGTTTACATAAAATCGCTTTTCAATCTATCTAATGAATGAACAAACACATAAAAATGGACAACACAATCTTCTTTCGAAAAAACTTATTCAAATCTCCATTAGTTTACGTTTAAAAGCAAAACGCGTACCATTTATTTAACGCTATAAATTATAGCTCATCGAGTTCAAGCTTTCTTCGATGAAATTCAAGAGATCGATACAACTAAATTTAGGCACGTTTTAAAATCAATTCGCCAAAACTAACAATAACACTAATAACAAGTCACTCAAAGATTGATCTCAACATAAATTCTCATCGAAAACTGTAATCTGTTTTACCTTTAAGTTCCTCGCTTGCTTGGAAATTCAAATCTCCAATTCTGGTTCTGAAATCATCTCCCGCATTGATAAAAACGTAATACATGAAGTTCCTCGAAGCAAGATTTTATCCCTGAAAGCTCGTCTTTTTCCACTAAAGCGGCTTCTGAGTATACCTTAATTAGTATCCCTGTCTTGAGTAGCTAACCACGAAAAAATGCAGGAAAATAACGAGGTGAATTCACCGCTAGGCACAAGAAAACAACAGAAATGTTTACCGAGCTCACGGCTGTGTGGCCGCGCTAAAAACAAAATTGCGAAGATCCCGGATGTTGTCCAACACGGGCGGGCACACACGCGCCCGCGAAACATTCCGCTAGCCATGACCATGAAAAATCACGGCGTAGGTTCTGTGAGTATGGAGCTGCGCAGCCAGGCCTTCGGCCTGGCAAGTGCTCCGCTATTAAAACGCCTTCTTTGCGAGTCCGTAAATAAATTGAACTGTCTGACACTACTACTTACTGGCTTTCAACTTTACAAACGACAGCATCATCCAGTATATTGTGTTTATAAACTGTTTTGCTAAGCATGCCTCACTGAAGATTGAGCGCCGGCTTTTATTTGTGGTAATGGAGGCCAGTCCATCGTAATTGTGCCTTTTATATACTGTTTAGCAAAGCATGCCTCACTGAAGATTGAAAGCCAGTTTTTACTTGTGGTAATGTAGGCCAATGCATCAGTTATTGTGCCTTTTATATACTGTTTTGCCAAGCATACCTCACTTAAGATTGAGCGCCAGTTTTTACTTGTGGTAATGGAGACCAATGCACATCAGTTATTGTAGTTTGGCTCCGAAAGCGTATGCAACAACCTCGCTCTCAGGGTCTTTCCTATTTTCCAGAGGACGAGGTTGTTTGTACAAAAGCGGCCGTTATAGATATCACTTAAGTAAATAGTAATTGCTGTGCTGTGAAAATTTCTTTATTGGAAACGTTTTGTAATTGTTGTCTTATATTTTTGTTCTTTTCTTTTTTTTTGTTTCATTACTATTTTTTTCATAAAATTTACGCCAGTTTTTTTTTTTATCATTGACACCTAACTGCGTGAAGTTTGCAAGAACAAACGAGCGAAGAACAGAAGAAGGGTACAAAGTTGTCTGAAACCTTCAAATTCAGATTAAAGTTTACTTTGGCAAGATCGGTTGAATTTAATTACAGTTCAACCTGTAACTATGAAAGGAAATATAGGGAATCAAGCAGCTGGTGGCCGTTTAATACTGCCCGCTTTATACAGGTTTCGCTTTAGGTCATCTTATGATGCCAGTGCTTTTGTAGTATTCGATCTGCTGATAGCCTGCGTAGCAGGCTCCGGCTTATTGAAAGGGCGAAATTTCGAAAGGGAGAAGAAACGCGCGCTTCCTTTGCGCGCGAATTTTGAAATTTCTCCCTCGAAATTTCGCCCTATATATAAACCGGCGCCGACCATTCAGTCTAAACAGCTTATTGCGGAGCCTTTATTTCTTGTTTTTTTTTGTTTTTTTTGGTAAAATAACCAATCACGTTTGATTTGTTCGAAACACTTTCGGTTATTTTGACAATCGCACTCTTCAGATTGAGTACATCACTATCAACAACAAGTTTAGATTCCCCATGACGACACCAGAACGTACAGGGGCGCCGATATACGGGAAGCGACCACAACCTTGTCCTTGCCACAATCAAGCTAAAGCTGTGCAGAGTGGTCAGACCAAAAGTTATGAGAAAGAGAAATGATGTTAACAAGCTGAGGAGATTGGAGAGGAATTACGCTTGTGTCAACAGCGGCAAAAGTAATGGGCAGAGTGATCGTTACAATAATACGGGAAGACGACGATCAGCAGCTAAGAGCCGAGCAGGCCGGATAAAGAAGTGGCAGAAGTACCACCAAACAGATATTTGTGCTGCGCAATATCACTGAACAGGTTTGTGAGTGGAATCCATGCCTTTACTTGTGTTTTGTGGATTTTGAGAAGGCATTCGATAGTGTCCACAACGAGACTATATATATGGCGCTTGTTTAAGAGTTATGGAATTTTAACCAAACTGGTCAACACGGTGCAGACTGTGTACAACAATTGCAGGTGCGCTGTGACGAACAAGACTGGTCATGTTGAGTGGTTTGAAGTGCTATAAGGGGTGAAACAAGGCTGCGTCATGTCCTGCTTCTTATTCTCATCGTCATCGACTGGGTTACTAAGAAAACCGTGGAGAACAACAGGAAGGGTATCAGGTGGAAACTGACAACAACCGTCGATGACCTTACTTGATTTTGCCGATGAATTAGCGCTCTTGTCTAGCAGATGGAGTCATGCACAGGAGAAACTAAACAGACTGCACCAGCTTGGGGGAAAAGTAGGTTTAAAGATCAATATAGAGAAGACCAAGGTTTTGATGTACAACCCTAGAAGACTAGACCATTAACAATCGGGAAAAGAGAAGTAGAATATGTGGAGAGCATCGTATACCTCGGTGTCGAGGTTGATAAGCAAGGTGGTGCAGCTAATGATATGGGAGAACGAATAGGGAAAGCAAGAGCAGCTTTTAACCCTATTCGGCCTGGGGGGGGGGGGGGGGGGGGGCACAAAGTGCCCGCGCTAACTTTGAACGTTCATAACTTCTTTAATATGTATTCAAACGCCATCAAACTTTGTGACTTTTCCTAAAATTTATCTGGCAACAATTTTATGTAACAATTTTTTGATCACGTGACTTGATGTTTCCATGGCAACAAGATTTTGACAGCCATGTTTTTCGAAATTTGCATATTTGTACCTTTGAATGAAGGAAAACAATGTTTATTGGTATAACTCTTATATTTTTAGGTCATTTAGCGTTTATTTATTGGTCTTGAGTAATTTTGAGTCAATTTGGATGGTTTTTAAGAGGTTTTAAAAAATTTCAGAAATCCAAGATGGCGGATCCAAGATGGCGGCCGTATAACTAATTACCTAATAACTACGTCATATGACGTCATTGTTCCATTGTGCGGACCGCAAAGGAGACAGTTAAGGACGTACTATGTACCCTCTAGGTTTCATTGTTGTAGCCTTAATGTTCTTGAAGTTACGAAGGGGGGGCACAATGTGCCCCCCCCCCCCCCCCAGGCTCAGGAACTCAAAAAAAGCTCAGGCCGAATAGGGTTAATAATCTTAAAAAAGTATGGAAATGTAGCTTCCTCAGTCGAAAGACAAAAGTCACAACCTTCAAAACCAATGTAGTTGCTGTTCTACTCTATGGTTGTGAGACGTGGACGATAACCAAAGAGGATGAATGCAAGCTAAACCTCTTCCAGCATAAATGCTTAATGACAATCCTGAAGGTTTACTGGCCGATGAAGATCAGTAAGAGAGGCAGAGGTTGCAGCCAGAGCCAGGCTTGAAATAAGAGGATCGATGGCCCCATTCTCAACGAGGAAAGAAGGGATCGGTGATCAGTTTTCAGACGACGTTTGGGTATTGCCTGCTTTCGTTATCAACAGCAGAAGCACCAGAAACTATTTCAAGTTTTAAAGAATCACAAAGTTAGTTGAGGGACTGGTCATTAAACCTAAATGACGTCAATGGCGATAACGAAGTGGCTACAGTCGATTTTGAAAGTGCTACAACCGTGCACATCTTTTGCTTATTCCTCCCACTCTGACTGAGAGATTGCTATATGGTTAGTTGTTGAAACATAACTTCAAAATATGATCTTGCAGTTTTACACGGCCAAGGCCGAAAACGCTATGAAATAAGTTTATTTGTCTCCTTGTTGTTCTTAACATTTTGCGCAATCCTTTATATACTTAGGGGGAAGAGGTGCTAGGAGGTTTAACCCCCAGACAGGTTATTCGAACTATATGTTGCAATTTGTAAGACTTAAAATAGTAAAGGAATTGAGCAACAGTCACAAAACATCATAGTGATAAGATAAAACAATAGAATAGAGCTGATACCACACTGTAAGCATGTTCTAGGGAAAGTACTCAGCCTCATATGCATGTATAGACTATAATAGCGGAGCACTTGCCAGGCCGAAGGCCTGGCTGCGCAGCCCCATACTCATAGAACCAGAACCTATGCCCTTCATTTTTCATGGTCATGGCTAGCGGAATGTTCCGCGGGCGCGCGTGTGCCCTCCGTCCGCGTGTGCCCTCCGTCCGCTGTCGCACAGGACCGGACTACTGCGCAGGACTAGCTCGCGGGCGCGTATGACGTCGCAAAACATGCGCGTACGATGTCATGTTGAAACCAAAGCGAGGCTTTGTTTTTCGCGCGGTTACACGGCCGAATGTCACGTCAGCTAGAAAAACACTTTGATGTTTTGTTGTGAATTTACTAAGCGGAGAAAACCGTTTAAATTAAAGGCGTTATTCCCCTGAATATTTCGCGGTTTGCTACTCAAGACAAGGATACTAATTAAGGGATACTCAGAAGCCGCTTTAGTGGAAAAAGACGAGCTTTCATGGATAAAATCTTGCTTCGAGGAACTTCATGTATTACGTTTTTATCAAATGCGGGAGATGTTTGTTTTGTACGGATTTCAGAACCAGAAGCGGAGATTTGAACTTCCAAGCAAGCGAGGGACATAAAGGTAAAACAGATTACAGTTTTCGATGAGAATTTATGTTGATATCAATCTGTGTGTGACTTTTTATTGGTGTTATTGTTAGTTTTGGAGAATTGATTTTAAAACGTGCTTAAATTCAGTTGTATCGATCTCTTGAATTTCATCGAAGAAAGCTTGAACTCGATGAGCTATAATTAAATGGTACGCGTTTTGCGTTTAAACGTAAACTAATGGAGATTTGAATAATTTTTTTCGAAAGAAGATTGTGTTGTCCATTTTTATGTGTTTGTTCATTCATTAGATAGTTTAAAAAGCGATTTTATGTAAACAAAACAAGACTTTGATTTTATAGTACAGTTCTATCTTTACTCGCATCCCCATATGCAAATATGTTTGTGCATTTTTGCAATTTTTGATTTTCAAATCAGTTTCTCGGGCAATTTTTGACAAACAAAAACTGTATTTTATTCGGAAACTAGTACTATTTATTCTAGAAAGAGAAAAGTTGTTTTTGTGAACTTTTGTACGGTCTATAAAAATGTACTGTGCAGACGGTCGCGTAATACTGTTTTTGAGAATTGCTAAAATTGAAAATAGCCCGTTCGTCAATCTTAATTCTTGTGCTTCCAACCTTTCACCTTAGTTAAGTTTCACCTTAGTTAAGCTTGTTCAAAGTGCGTCGCTGTTAGGCTTGGGCTATCTATATATATTAACCGAGTTTTCACCCATTTTCTTCCCCTATAACCAGTCTGGAAGCCTTCGTAGCACGCAAAGGGCGACGACCCGAAAGCATAGGTTGTAGTATTGAAGGCTTGCAGCGAGAACAATGTAGTGTTACCTTTGTCGTTTGCCAAGTCATTAACAGATCCAGGCTTCCTATTCACTCTCCATATTACAACCATGATGTCTCAATTCTCAAACAATATCCGGAAGTGATCTTAGAGCCACTCCACCTTGCAGCCTTTTGGTGCCATTAAGGCATCCGTGAGCAAAAGAATCCAGTTTTGCTACGGTACAGAGTTCGCCTGAATGCTCAGGCAGATTATATAGTATATAGGAGCTACAGTGGGGCAATTTTATTTGATCTCAGGCAACGTTTTCGTGTTCCAGGTGCAGAAACCTCCCCCCAGTGTTATTTAGGTCCTTACACGCCTCGCTCATGTGTTATTTGAGTTTAATACTTTTTTGTTGCATTATTGTGCAACTGTTAACTCGGTTTCCAGCTTGAATTTCTTATCTAGCCTTGGGACTGGCCGCTGACAATTTCTCCTCAAAAATTAAATACAATACTTGCTTGGCCTTCATTTTATGTTTCCTTTGCTGAAAATCATCTGCAAGTTGGGGTTTGAGGAGCTCCACGCTTGTTGGTAGTAGCGTCTTAGTTTGACGAAACACTCAAGCAGTTTAAGAGGCAGTCCGTGTAAATTTCGACCACTCGATTTGGATCGATATTTCGATTTCCTTCAAACTATCTGCACGAAACAAGGTTGATATAGGCTAAACGAAAATACCTTTATTTTGTTTCAAAACTTCATAAGACTCGACATTTTGAGACGAATGTCATTGCCACCCGAAACCCTAGAAATGGACCTTTCATCAAGCTGAAAATACCCCATATTGGAATATTTGGTGCCGAGAGTATATTTATCCGTAGAGGCTTAGATTTTTACCAGCAAAGGATGTATCCTATTACTTCACAAAAATGGTAAAAGAAAGTTAAACTATTTAGAATTGACCATCTAATAACAACTCAAACAGATCAAAGTCAACAGCCCGTGCATGAAGACGGCAAAGTCGTGCAGCAAAAATCAAAATTTCTCAAAATTCTGACTTACTCTGAAAATTACATATATTTTTATAAAGAGTACTAGAATAATATTTTTAAACTGCGGAATAAAATTTAGTGTATCTCTATAATGCGAACAGATACGGTTGCCACAATTTTGAACAAATCTGCAATTAGGCGACTCCTGTTGTGAACAGCGATTTCATCCCAAGCGCGCAAATTTCGACTTTTTTGCCTTTCCCACAAGTTAGAATTAACAAATATGATTTAAAAGAGTAAAAAGTTAAAATCATACCTTAAACGTGCCACAATTTTTCTTCCACGGCGCAGCAAATTTGAGATGGCCGTTTCACGGATACGTTAAATTTTGTCACGGTTTTCTTCAGCGGAATCCAAGCAGCCGTCATGTTAGCTAAAAACCTTAACATCTCCGCAAAGTTCCTGGAGGTTAGTGTTGTTATTTGTTATGTTGTTATCCGACCGAGAAATTACCAGCTGCTGATAAAATAAAGAAGTTTATATCGAGCCAAAGACTTTTCAAATGGTCCATCTTGATTTTTAAATAAATTACCGCTGACCGGAACAGCAATCTGGTCTGATCCGGAAATCAATTCGACCGCTTGAAAAGCAATC
This sequence comes from Cladopsammia gracilis, assembly GCA_022457155.1. Classification (NCBI taxonomy): domain Eukaryota; kingdom Metazoa; phylum Cnidaria; class Anthozoa; order Scleractinia; family Dendrophylliidae; genus Cladopsammia; species Cladopsammia gracilis. The sequence continues at coordinate 419,887 of JAJGOT010000614.1, forward strand.
CAAGGCGACGTGTTCAGAATAACGGTGGCAAAGACATTTAATTATTTTGTAAATATTCTTTGAACAAAGTGTGCAATAGCTATCACTTTTATCACAAACGTTCAGGTAGATCGACTGCATGAATAAATAATCCCTATAATTTAGGAAGGTCGTGCAACTCCGCTCGGTATTGTCCAGTTGTGGACCTCCGTCACGCAACACCTCCCCAGACGAGGGTCCATAACTGGACTACACTCCATATTGAGATGTAATGATTTTCCACAGGTTAAGACAGTCCTGTTATTTTGCTATATTACAAGGGGCAAAGGAGTCAAATTTGACTTGGCTCGAGATCAGGCTCACTTGTTTGGGTTTCCCGGGAGGGCGACAAAACTCAAAGCCCACCGGGAGGCCGTTTCGTATAACTCACTTTATACCGGTCATTTCGCGCGAAACCCAAACAAGAGATCTTGCTATAACATGAACAAGCAATCATTCCTGCTGTTTTTCATTCTTTTCCCATTAAATAAGAGGTATGTTCTTTGTAGATTCCGTCACTACTAGTCATATACGGTGTTGCAAGGGGACCCGAGCGGGGAGGGGAGAAGTAGTCGTTTACATTCAGTGTGTAATGATTTTAATTTGCTAGGACAAAAACAACAATTATTTTGTGTAAGAGAAAGGTATCATATAGATACATTATTGCGTTAGGCCTAACGATACGCCCCAGCCACATGAGATTATAATCCTTCTTAGCTTTTATAATTGCACTTACAAGACGCAGCGTGATAGGGTCCTGACATTAGAATAAGACCCAACGCAATTAAAATGAAGTGGCATATAATCCGACCACAAAATTAAACTATTCTGTAGATGTCTCTATCGCGACTTGCGCAATCTACGACACTGAACCCTGCAAACATGGACACGTGCTTGAGGACATCCTTTCTTATTTCAGATGCATGTGGTTTAACTTGAGTATCCTGTCACCACTATCGTCACCAAACATTCCGTTGCCCTTTCCCCCTGGTGGGGAGGTGATTCAACATCAGTATTTTGAATGACCAAACTAACTAAGCCATGCTGCAGACGCTACATTTGTGCGTTTGAACAGTGAAACTTCCAGATTTTCATACCCTTACACGAACTTAAGTATTGTCATTCAGTTCAATCCGTCGAACTAGGCGAGCCTAGCGATTTCCTTTGCAGTGCAACAGACGTCTGGCGCTAATCTGCACTCACTCTCTGCATCACTGTACTCATTATAAAGCAGACCGAGCTTTCTTAGGCAATTTGTGACATGGGGGGGGGGGGGGGGGGCGCCTCGGACCCCCCTCTATATCTCTGGAACCAGTAAGGCTAGGACCATGAAATTTTTACACAATGTTTACCTCCATGCAAGGAAACCTCACACCCAGTTTTGACCTGCCACACCTAATTATGACGTCACAATGACGTCAGTTTTGTTTTTCCGACGTTCCTTTGATATTTTTCCATCCAGATACTTAAAATATAAAATATAACTGTAAAATCATCTCTTTAGTATTAAAACATAATAAATACAAACAAGGACACATTTGTAAAGCGAGAAAAAGCAATAAAAAGCGATAAAACTATAATTTTGAAATTACTGTCCGCCATCTTGGATCCGCCATCTTGGATTTTCTATTTTTTTTTGTTTAAATTAAAATTTAAAATATCTAAAAGAGATAAGGATCAGAATGTATAAAACACGTATCAAAGTAATGTCTATTATCCAAACAATGAACTTACAAGCGTTATTTAATAAATAGTACAAAATGTTTGTCTATAAGTAAAAGAGAGAAAAAATTTACCTATCCTTCCCCCCAAATATTTGATGTTAAAAATTTTTGACGTCTTTCAAGAACTAGTCCCAAGAAAAAAACTATTCTAACTAGAAAATGCACTATAAGTCAAAGAACAAGATCTTAAAATAAAAAATATCATCATATTTTAATATTTTGAAAACCTATGTGTCAAAAACCGGTTGCCATGGCAACATGGTTAATCACACTGACATGTTATGGATAACAAAATGTCCCTAGATAAATTCTAGGAAAAGTCAGAAAATTCCAGCCTCATAGCTTTTTCGGTGTAAGAGTTATTGCAATTTTACTGGAGGGGGGGGGTTCAAAAAGCCCCCCCCCCCCCCCCCCAGTCTGAATAGGGTTAACTATGACCTCGATATAACGAACATTTTGGTCGTTTCCCCTCAAGTTCGTTATATCGAGGTTTTCGATATAACGAACCCTCGATTTAACGAACAAATTTGGCCGGTCCCCAGCGACTTCGTTAAAACGAGGTCCCACTGTATTTGGTACGGTTTACTTCAGCTTTGGTTTAGTGTTCAGTTCGCAGCATTTAATCATTATTATTTCATTTTTAACAGCGTAGCTTCGAACCAAAAACAGGAACGTCTGTATTTATTAATAAGGGATTGTTAAAATCGATCATTCTTGCGCAAAACTTAAGATTAGAGCAAGTTGATAATTAATGCACGCGGTTTGACTGGTATATTTTGAGGATTTCGCAGCCATCATACACTTAATATCTTTTTTGCATCAAAGGGTTTCGAAAACACAAACAAACTTTGCACGCCATAAATTGTTCATGAAAACAAAACAAATTCGATAGACCATCTTCGCGACGATTTTCAAAGTTGCAAACTGCGAAAAAATAGGTAAATAATGCAAAATTTCGGATATTTTAGCCTACAAGCTTTTCAAAATTGTGATCGCTCGATGTCAACAAACAGCTCAAACAAAAAATGCTCTTCTAGTTAAACTCGTGTTATCTTTAACTTTCGATAACGTAAGATCGTTGCGTTAATTGTGTTGCTGGTTTTTGACACGGCAAAACGGCTATATATCACCTGTTATATTGACGTCTTAAAAGCAGGAAACAATATCTGAGAATCGTGAAACTTGACGGTAGCTCAGTTTTTAAAAAATATACTGAAGAGAGAACTGAAGTCTAGCGAATTGTTTAGCCAGACAAACTATCACCTGCCAAGAGCTCAAAACGACATTCTGTTTGACGTTTGGACATCGAGCCGTGTCGTTATGAATAGAGACACCAGAAAACCGAAAATTGGGTTTTTAATTGTACACAATATTATAAATTATCAACCCAATCTACAGGATTTTACCAAAACGATTTCGTCTAGTTCTATTGGAACTTTAGCCTTAATTCTAGCCTGTTCCAGGGTGCGAGATAGTGAAGAACGCGCGAAGTAAAAAATAGGGAAAAAATCGCGGGGGAGCTGGGGAGAGGGCCCAAGTCCCCCGCGATTTTTTTTCCCTTCAGTTTACTTCGCACGTTCACCACCATCTCGAAGCCTGGAACAGGCTATCTTAAGTCCTGTTAGAATGACGTATATTCGATAGTGTTATTTCCTGTGTGGAGGAACAGAATTAGAATTGTAGAATTGTTTTAATGTTTCAAACTTTAGCTGGCTGTGTGGTAAAAATGCTGAATAAACCATTAAAATTGAAGAGGTTGCTTCTTTCTGTTTTTAACTAAGTTAGTGAGTATTTGTAAATATTGCGTAGTGTTGGGTGTGTCTGATGTTTTGGGACGCTTTCATCTACTACACGGCCATGAATGAATGTAGTATGGGCAAGCTTGAACTGATATCGTTGCACCATAATTAGCAATATCCTCTGATTTTACTTGGACAAATTATGTCGAACACATGGTAGGGAAAATTAATCAAAGGCTTGGCCTACTTAGGCGCATTAAGCATTTATTACCATTTAGGACGCGTGTCCTATTTTATAAAAGTCTTGTTATGCCCTTATTTGAGTACGCAGATCTAGTTTGGGGTGACAAACATAATGTAACTTTAATGTCTAACCTACAAGTTTTGCAAAACAAGGCGGCTAAAGTAATTTTAGATCGACCGCTGTACTCATCTGCGTCGCACGCATTAGCGACTCTGAAGTGGATACCTTTAGAGAAAAGGCGTTTCCAGCGAAGATGTGTGCATGTATACAAATGTCTAAATAGACTTGTAGATCATGAATTGACATTAGTTGCACAACAACAACAGCATAATTATAACACCCGAAATAAAGCAAACCTTACACTTCCCTGCGTTAAAAGAAATTGGGGGAAACAAAGAACTGCTTATCATGCTGTAAGTGATTTTAATTCTCTTAGTCAGGTAATAAGACAATCTTCTAATGTAAATGTATTTAAGCGAAATGTTTTTAACTTCTTAATCTAAGAGTTTTTACATAGTTTTGATGTGTTTTTTGTTTTCTCTTTTAGTGTGAGTATTTTAGTTTTTATTCTTAGTCTTAATCGAGGTCCTTTTTGAAAATCACTGATGTGAAAGAGTTTTCCTCAATAAAGATTATTATTATTATTATTATTATTATTATTATTATTATTATTATTATTATTATTTATGTAGTATGGGCATGCTTGAACTGATATCGTTATTTATTCATAGCGGAATAATTCTATGCAATAGATAAAATATGAGCGGGAGACCTTTATGGGCATTTAAAACGGCGAGCCGTAGGCGAGCCGTTTTAAAGCCCATAAAGGTCGGACGCGAATATTTTATCTTACTTGTGAAATGAAACCGTGACAATAGATTGTGTCTGTCATGTTAATCACGTCGGCGTGGAGTTGTCCCATAGGAGTTTGGAAATATTTACCATTGAATTTAGCAATTCATTTTCATATAGCTTTTGGAGTAGAAACATGGCTGGTCGGTTTCGCTCTCCAAAGAGTAAAGAAGAAGAGACCAGTCTGGTGTCGGAAGCCACTCCGAAAGCAACACAATACAACACTAAATGGGGTAGAAAAGTCTTCGAGGAATGGCAGTAGCGACGGCAAAATACATGTGCAATGTTAGAAGTTATTGGAGTGGCCGATCTGAAATGCGAGGATGTTCAAGATCTGACCGTTCCACTAGAGCACATGTCGCCAAATACGCTAAACCTTTGGTTGAGCAAGGTCGTTGGCGAAGTGGCCAAGCAAAATGGAGAGCGTTATCCGCCCAATTCGCTTTATTTGTTAATTTGTGCGATTAACCGTCATTTGAGTAATATTTGCAGGCATATAAACGTTTAGATTGTATGTAGACAATAGAAATATGAAATTCTAAATGCAGTTTATTATTCTTTATTATATCAAACTAGTGATTGATATGTCAAACTAGTGATTTATTAATAAACTTTGTACAAATTTACAGTACACGTCTTTATTAAAGTTAAGCATACTAATTAGGGGAGTTAGAGATCTTTATAAAAAATGAATCCTATTTATAATTCTACTAATTCATAATTCATCAACCCCTGCCTTTCCCTGCTACCTTTTCAAACCCACCCCGTGCTTTCAGACAGTTGATTTTTATTGGGGTTTACAAAGGTATACATGTGACTCAAATACTGCCTATTTATTGGTTATAATGCTTATGAATTATTAATTAATTTTACGAAAAAAAAAATTAAATAGTAGAATAAATGTACCCTGTTTTACCTCAACATAAAGAGCCTAAGCTTGTTTGTTTAATCGCCATAATGATGAAAACGACAATGACTGAAGACTACGATTCTTATTTTTATGTTTCAGGATTGATAATCCACAGCACCTTTAAGTGAATTAACTTGCTAAAACTGCGTTGTTGCATGGAGATTTCTTTGCGTGTTGGTTTATAAATAAAACTTACACAGAATTCTCGCGTGTAACTACAATCAAAAGACTGATAAGAGTGATAATTTTTCTCGTCAATCGGAAACTTTTAGTCAAAGTGAGGAGTCCGTAAGCCCGAAGACTGAACGAAAAGGATAAACGAAAAGGATAAACAGCTTTTGATCACCTCGTAGTTTACGTATTCTCGAAAATGAACGATTTTTATGCTATTTTAGTAAGTCACTGTTTTGCTATTATAAGCCTTTCTAGTTTCTTCTGTTACCGGAAAACCAGCAAAATGTCGGAGGAAATTAATCCGCGCCGACATTTTATTCACAAGACTGACAGAAGCAAAACGAGTGTGCAAATTTCCGCGATGCTTTTCTTCAGTCAGTAAAATGTTAAGGAAATTTTCATTGACATTTTTCTTTGAAGAGTAAAATTTTCGATGACATTTTACCAGCTGGAAAAAAAAATTCCACGTCCCAAAGACAACAATTCGTGGTAATCATTTTGCTAATTACTGGTTTCTTACCAAAAACATTTTTTTTTTTTGACAGAACGATACATTTAAGAAACATATTTTTAAAATACATTAGTAAACCAAGCGATTCTGATCCTGCCAATGTATACACAAACTTTAAGAGACTTGACTTGCAAGCCTATGTTAGAATTACACTTATTTCCAAAGTGCGAATTTGACAACAAATAACGAAAACGTCCTGTTTGATAATATATCCCTGTTGAAAAAGTTATGCATCCGTGTTTAGAATAAATATCAAAACAGCAGTTTTAAGTAAATAGGTAAGCGGTGTCATGTTTCAGTAACTTGTCCTTCCATTTTGTTTTTCACTGCTAACAAAGTTATTGGGTACGATTGACTTCAGCTTGGGTTCAGTGTTCGGTTTATTATTTCATTTTTAACAGCGTAGCTTTGACCAAAAACAGGAACATCTGTAGTCAAAACAGACGACTTTCTGTTTGACGTTTGGACATCGAGTCCTGTCGTTTGTGAATAGAGACACCAGAAAATCGAAAATTCGGTTTCAATTAATTACACACAAAATTATAACCTATAAATTTTGGTGATTTCTGTATTAAACTAAGTTGTGAGTATTTATAAATGTTGCGTAGTGTTGGGGTGTCTAATTTTTTGGTACGCTTTTATCTACTGCATGGCTAATATATATTAGTTCTATAGCAGTCTGTTAATCCAGTATTGTCAGCACGGCTATTATCCTTTAATTTCTCAGAACTGTCCAATTTGGGATTTAATTTGGACAGTTTTCAATATGGAGTTTGAGTGAAAATGCAGAAACTGTCCTATTTTGGGAAAAAATAGGACAGTTTGTTTCAGCCAATGAAATCCGAGAAAAAACAATGGATTGTGAAACCAACCAATCAGCAGTGAGAAAACGTCAGAACTGGAAGCAGGGCAGGTCGCCATTGTTGTTGACAACATGGAGGAATTCAGTGAAGAAAATTTGCCAAATTTTTCCATCTTTAGCAGTTCTAACACAAATGAGAGATTTCCACTGCATGGTTGCAGGAAGAGGAAATTAATACTATTAGAAGCAGAAACGAAAACTCAAACACCGCCAAGAGCACAAAAACGTGGCTGAACGTTTTCAACGAGTGGAAACTCCAGCGTAATATTAAACGAAGCGAGACGTTCGGAAGATATCCCTCCAGAAGAGCTTGATGCAATTCTCTGCCGCTTCTTTGCCGAAATTCGAAAAAAAGACGGCGGCGAATATGAACCAGAAAGTTTGGCAGTGATGCAGAGCGCGTTGGACCGCTATTTAAAAAACGCAGGCAAAAAACACAGCATCTTGCGAGACCGCGAATTTGAAAAGTCAAGGCAACAACTTGAAGCGAAAGCAAGAGAATTGAGAGTGAAGGGTTATGGAAAGCAAAAAACGCATCTCACGCTTTGAATGAAGAAGACGAAGAATTCCTCTGGCGGTCAGGTTAGCAAAAAATATTAAGATTTCAGTCTGTTTTTTATCAGAGACAGTTCCCATAGTTTTCCTTGCGAAGCTGTATTTCCTCACTAGCTTTATAATTAATAAGTAAGAGGACTACATGCTTGTCCAATTTGGAAATATTTGGGTTCAAAAAAATCCTCTGACAGCCAAATTGGACTCGGCCTACGGCCTCGTCCAATTTTGGCTCCTCTCTGAATTTTTTTCATCCAATCATTTCCAAATTGGACAGCATGTAGTCCTATCACATATACATATAGTTAGCCTTAGCCTAACAGCGTCGCTCTCTGAACACCCTCTGAACAAGCTTAACTAAGATGAAACTTAACTTAGGTGAAAGGTCGGAAGCAGAAGAATTAAGATTGACGACCGGGCTATTTTTCAATTTTAGCAATTCTCAAAAACAGTATTACCCGACCGTCTGCACAGTACATTTAGACCGTACAAAAGTTCACAAAAATAACTTTTTCTCCATCTAGAATAACTATTACGACTATTGTTCGAATAAAATACAGTTCTTGCTTGTCAAAAAATGCCCGACAAACTGATTTGCATAAATACACATAAACATAGAGTTCAATTTGAAGCATTTACTCAATATTTTTTTTCGTTTTTAACAGCGTAGCTTTGAACAAAAACAGGAACATCTGTATTTATAAATAAACGGTCATTGTTAAAATCGATCATTCTTACTCAAAACTTAAAATTAGAGCAACTTGATAATTGATGCACAACTTGACTAGTATTTTGAGGGTTTCGCAGTCATTGTTTTGCATAAAAGTCATAAACTGTTTCAAAAACAGAACAACTTTGCACGCCATTAATTGCTCATTAAAACAAAACAAATTCGATAGACAATCTTCACGGAGTTTTTCAAAGTTAAAAAAAGTCGAAAAAATAGTTAAATAACTAGCTCACAAAGTTCTTCAAAATTATAATTGCTTGATGAAAACAAACCCTCCGACAATGCAAACAAGCAAAAAACATCTTTAAAGTCGATCGTTACATTAAATACAGTGTTGTTTCATCTGTTATTATTGTTATACCGTGTCGTTTTATCAGGTTGACCTGACAAAGTAATCAATACTTTCGTCCTTCTTTAGAAGAAAATGATCAATTTAATTTTGGTTTTTGAGACAGCAATATACGACTTTATATTGAGGTCTCAAAAGCAGGCAACAGTATCTGAGAATCGTAAAACGTGACTGTAGCTCACTTTTGGAAAAATTAAGAGAGCAAAGCCTCTAACAACGTGTTTGGCCGGATTGACGAACTACCTGCCATGAGCTCAAAACGAATTTCTGTCTCACGTATGGACATTGAGTCCTGTCGTTATGAATAGCGACACCAGAAAACCGAAAATTGGGTTTCAATTGCACGCAAAACTATAAATTATCACTCCAATCTTGTCTAGAGGGCCACTAGTTTATTACTATTTTATACTGTCAAGTGTCACCCTCGATAAATAAAGTTGAAAATTATTATTAACAGGAGTCAAATTGTTCCTGGAGTGTCAAAATGTTTTTGTAGTTCAGGATAATATTCGTACCATACGGTGTTTTACGGTTATTATCCGTACTTTAGGCGTCAAAGTAGTATATTAACCGTAAAATGTTGTTTTTTAAGAATATTAACCTTGAAAGACGCCACTTACGATTATTATGCGTGTAAAATACGCATAATAACCTGAAAAAGTACGCATAATAACGGTATGTGGCGCGCTTTCAGGTTATTACTCGTATTATGTACCAAAAGTTGGATCGAGAGAGATTGTCCCGAATGCGACCGCCATTACAGGAAAGATTCTAGAGGGATGATATTAAGAAACGGATGAGCATTTCTTTAAAAATAGTATTTATGTGAAGTCTATTCCTCTTAACCTTTCCATTGAGCAAGTTAACGACTGAATTTTTTTTTCGAAACAACTAGCATTTTGAAAAAGTTCTGCGGAGTCGCAGCGATGCGAAGCATCACAGAGCGATCGAGTGTCGACTTGAGGAACTGTTGTCGCTGTTGAAATCCACTGTTGCACTATTAAAACTAATGTCCGCTTCCAATGATAAAATAAAACAAGTACCTGTATGTTTACTGATTTAAATGCCTACAAAATTAAGGAAGATCAACTTTACACAACGAAATATAACTCCACAGCAATGACCAAATTCAGTTCCACGATTTACGGCCGGCGAAGGATTCAATTGAAAGTGGCCGGACGAATAAAACTCCAAGATTCGCGGTTCGTATTTCACCATGGAAAAAGGGAGATGTGTGCCGTCCCAGAAAGGCCGTTTTCTTCTGAAAGTTAATGATTATTTGAAAGAAATAGCAGAGAAAAACAAACAAAAAGTTGGCAAAACTGCCAGCCAACATAGAGACGACTTAAATATTAAAATTTAAGGCACTATGCAGTGTGCCGACCAGTGGTACAGTGGTAGTGCGCTCGGCTACAAGACCGGCATTTGATAGAGATCGCGAGTTCGAATCCAGATGACGCGATTTTTTGTTTTCTTTTCCCTTGTTTTTTTTTCTTTTTTTCTTTCTTTCTTTCTTTTCTTCTTCTTTTTTTTTTAGAACCATTGTGGCTAAAAGTCGCGTAATTTAAGCCAATTTCTTCTTCAGTTTTATTTTTATTTTGTTTAAATAGTCTAAAAACACAGTTGCTGAGCTGCGGCGAGGCAAGATATCACAGTTACGTTTTTTATACATTCGACCGAAATGCAGCCAAGCTTTTTTATCAATAATTTATCGTTTTAAACACTGGAAACTGTATTAAGCAATGGGCCGCATTTTCTATGCGTTTACCGGCGCTATTAAAAACCGCTTGGAATTTTGAGAGAACATTCGAAAAGCTTGTAAATCACGAGCCGTGCTTTTTCCGTGTTATCACAACATCCCGCCTGGGTTTATAACGTCATTGAACTCATAGAAGAATGTGGTCTATTGCTTTTTACGAAATAACTATGGAAAACGTCTGTTGAAGAGAGCGCTTTGTTATAATTTTTGGCCGATCAAGATGCTTATTCTCCTCACTCCATTAATACATTCATCGAATGCTGCGGGAAAACCAATCAAAGCGACTGAACTTGACCAGCTTGGAAAGCTTGTAAATCACGGGCCTCCCTTTTCTCGTGTTCTCCCAACATCCCGCGTGAGTTTATAACGCCGGTAAACACATAGAAATGTGGTCTATTGTGTTTACGAAATAACTAAAGAAAACGACTGCATGTTGAAGAGAGCACATTGTTGTAATTTTGTGTCGATCAAGATGCGTATTCTCCTTACATTTGCATCGGATGACACGGAAAACCAATCAAAGCGGCTGAACTTGAATGAACTTGACTCGCTGCCACAGAGAAGTGAGAAAACACTCACAGGTTCAATGAAAGCGACGAAAAGTTTTAGCGCTTTGAAATTCACCAGCTGAAATTTATCAGCTGAAAGAAGAAATGTATTCAATGATCCAAAAGTACTTTGAAGGGGAAATCCAAAAAATTGTGTCCGGAATCTGCCGCCGCAAAAGAGAATATGCGAGGAAACTTTCGAAGCCTACAAACTTTGTTTTGGATTCAAAGATTGCCTTCTTGTCAGCATTTTTTCAATTGGAATAAAGGTTAGTTACAGAAACGCAGCTTCTAAATCTCTTTTCGACTTTATGAACTTACTTTGAAGCCTACTGTGATGCCCGTACTTTTTCACATTTTCAGTGATGAATGAAAACAAAGATCATTGTTTTTTATAACCTGACAAATTGTTGGATCGTTTCATGCAAATTTTCATTGTCTGCTTGCTGACCATCCCAGTGCTTGGACATAATCAGAATTTAAACTGTATCTGCTGCAACTACAGAAATTTGCTCTCCAAAACAAAACACGACAGCGTAAAAGGAATCGGCGTAATTCTCCTAAAAAACAAAGCGATAGTTTTCAATTCCACTGTGAAAATCAGACTTATTGATAAGCTTATGTTATCTTAGAATTTGTAGGCACATTTATAACATTCAGTTGAAAGGACACACCTTAATCCTTCAGTGGAACTCAGTTTAATTATGAAATACGAGATCGTCGAAATGATTCGATAAATTTGTATTGTATAAAACAACTACTATGCAGTCGTTCGCGGCATTTCCTTTCCCAGAGGAAGGGTAAAGCATACACAACAAGTAATGACAAATTATTTCTTTTTTGTGTTTAGCATTTAAATTATTTGCAAATTAGTTGGAGATTTTAAAGGCAAGGTACGTTTGATCACATTCGTATTCGTACAACAGGTCCGGATGAAAGGTACGCTTAATAATCGTTTTACGCGCGTGCCGTTTAATTTTGTTCACTTTGAGTTCTGTTCATTCGTAGAACAGGTGTGATGCATGGTACGGTTAATAACCGTATAACGCATTTTTCCGTTATTTTGATCGCGTTCAGTTCTGTGCATTCGCATGACAGGTCTGATGGAAAAATACGGTTAATAATCGTCAGTTGAATCACATCTTGCATGTGTTTCTCGTTATTTTATTTGTGAAGCTTTGCGCTTTTTTCGCCTTCCAAAAACTGATAAATCTGTAAGATATTTTAATTTAGCTAATAGACTCTATAGAGTGAATTTTTTTTCCAATGACAGCTCAGTTCGCTATAACATACATGTGGAATTTTGTTCGAATGCGCCTGATTTCCTCAAAGTCCTTTGACTCCTAGCTTTTATCAAGGAAATTCAACAATTTATAAAAAATTGCAAATTCCACCCTTCTGAATCAACTATAAACTGAAAAGTTCAAGACACCATAACAAAATGCTTCTCCGTAGCTTCTGTTTAAATTTAAAAGCTACCATTTCACCCACACTTCAAAGATTTAAAACCATCTTATATAGCATAATAACTGATCAGCACCTCAGAAAAGTGCTCACATTTTAGCCTAAGTTCGGATTTTATTCAATGCCTCAAAAGTTACAACTATCTCACATAATAAAAAAATACCAATGGAATGTTCTATCTTTATTTTAGAAGCAATAAAAAGTTAAATAAAATTGATTATTGGGGAATCATTTTCCACTTTTGTCACTGCCCTGCTTTGATAGAAGTTTTTGCCTAAATGATACATTTTTTGAAAGAGAAAATTAACTTGACTTTTTTTTTTTGTCTTTTTGTCAATGCTGTTCCACATTTTTGGACCCTGAAATGATAGGGAGTACTGCCCTAACCTGAAAGATTTATGGGGAATATATCAATTATGTCTATGACGTGTTCTGTAACTGCGGTAACTATTTAACATGTGAATTGATTTGAACAGTTGTTTTAATTTATGTGGTATCTGTCCTGAAAAATACTTAAACATTTAAATTGAAATTTCCAATTTATTTATCTGTTCCACTTAAGAAGCTTCATTTCTTTAAAATTTAAAAGCCGCCCTTTCCCTATATCCAATTTTAGCTATAATTCTTACTGCCCTTTTCTGAAGAAGTACAATCATAGATACTTTGAAAGATAGTTTGTTAGCCCAAACAATATTACCGTAGTGAATGTAAGCTTTTAATAGCATCAGTGAACAAATAATAGCTTAATTTATCCATGTTTAGTTTTTGTAGCTTCTGATCAGCACCTCAGAAAAGTGCAGCTCAATTTTTAAGCTATCATTTGAATGGTCACACTTTTGCCGAGTTTAGGATTTCATCCAATGACACAAAAGTTACAACTACATCGTACAGAATAATAAACACCACAGGAAGGTACTAGTTTTATAGTACTGCTCACGGCAGTTAGCTTTCTTTTGAATCGTCTTCAATAATCCTTAAAAGACTCAATTCACAAGCTCAATTGTTAGAACCAGTTTATGCCAGTAATCAGTTAAAGTAGTCTTGATCAGCACACTACTGGGGTGGACCACATGAAAAAATGTGTGAAATTTTTTATCCTTTGAAAAATGGTGTGAAATGAATGTGTAAAATTAACGCTATGTGAAAGAAATGTGAAACTCATTGCAAAATCTAATTTGAGTTTCAATAGTTACAGGTGAAATTGTATTGCCATGTGAAAAAATATGTGAATTTTTAAAGTGCTACTTCGATCAAATTTTTGATTTTCATTTTTTTACATTTTCGTGTACTATTAGACTTCCTTACTCATCTTGCCAAATTTCAATTCATTACGAACATCAGAAGTCATTTAATTTTAACATTTATTTCCGAGAATTTACGGCCGCCATTAAAAAACCTTGTTCCAAGGCTTGGTTGCGAATGGGAGAAAGTGACGTAAAAGACTCAAACATACCTCACGGGTTGAAATTATAATAACAATCAGCATAGAAAATTGCACGAAGAACGAGTCTAAAGTTTTTGTTGCTTTTCGCGTGATTTTCAACACTTATTGTTATTATAATTTCAACCCGTGAGGTATGTTTGAGTCTTTTACGTCACTTTCTCCCATTCGCAAGATATCTGAGGGCTTTATAAGACTTATAAGACTTTAGTCGTTAATTAGCTAATTAACATGTACGTTGTACGTTTTTTTTTTTTTTTTAATCCAAACAAGTCAAATGAAACTGGAGTTTCATAGTCTATTTGAGTTAGTCCCGGTTTTTCGATCATGTTCAATTTTGTGTTTTTGCAGAACCGGTTATGGGCTGAAAATGTAAGTTTAATAACCGTAAAAGTACGTTAAAAAACCGTAAAAGTACGCTTAATAACCGTAAAAGTACATTTAATAACCGTAAAAGTACGTTTAATAACCGCGAAAGTACGTTTAATAATCGTAAAAGTACGTTTAATAACCGTAAAAGTACGTTTAATTATCGTAAAAGTACGTCTAATAATCGTAAAAGTACGTTTAATAACCGTAAAAGTGCGTTAAATAACCGTAAAATTACGTTTAATAACCGTAAAAGTGCGTTTAATAACCGTATTATAAAAGTACATTTAACCCTTTAAGCCCCAAGGGTTTTTGTGTTTTTGAGCGATTTCCTGCATACACACGCACCATAGGCTTTCGTTTCTCCATATGTGAAGTTGCCGTTGAAAGTGTGGTGTTCTAAAACACTGAAGGCTCGTGTTTACTGGAAACGTCATTGTGACGTTGTGGTTTTATTTCGTGGAATTGCAAGAAAGTCTTAAATGTGGTGCATCTGCGATTTTTGGTAAGTTCACAGCCATTTTTCATCTTTATAGCTGCCTGATGGGCATCATTAAGCTTGAAGGTAGTTTAGAAGTTAGGTGTTGTACTTCGTTTACGAATTTGGCTCGTTGCTCGTTGAACTGGAAAAATGGCCGCCAAAAAACGAAGTTGTCTTGGGACTCGACTCTGGATGAATTTCTCGACCTACCACGGCATCTTTTGGAAGTTGCGACCACTGAAGAACACAACAAGCGCGAAATTTCGGTGGTAAGGTCGGTGTGGCTGTGGACTTAGTATAAATATGAAATGTGTGGGGTAAGGAATGAACCCTGTCAAAAATTCTCGCTATTTCCCAGCATGCAGTGCGGTGGTGATGTTGAAAATCGAGGCAAGGCCAGGATGCACTAGAACGAGAGGCTGTAGCTCGGCCCGGGCAACGAATAAGAGCAAACAAAATCACTTCTAAGGTAGGACTAGGACTGAATTTTGCTGTGAATGTTGACTTTTGGGTTTGCAAAGATGATTTCAATAAAAAAAACTTAAGGCAAAAACATGATTTTTGTTGCTTTTCTATTACGTTAAAAACGGTCATTTTTTTCTTGTCGAAATTCAAACGCTAATATTTTGCAAAAATCGCTGACTTTTTTGTGTTTATTGGGTATCTCAATTGAAAGAACTTTCTAGTCAATGCTCACAACTGATAGTTAAGGCAATGTTCGCACGATTGAGGAAATTGCAATTTTTTTAAAAGCAGTGGCTCTTGTAGTGCCATTTGGCACTCTTGGGGCTTAAAGGGTTAATAACCGTAAGTAAAAGTACGTTTATCAACCGTAAAAGTACGTTTATCAACCGTAAACGTACGTTTAATAACCGTGAAAGTGTGTTTATTAACTAAATACTAGCAGTAATCGGAGATTATTGAGACGCGTTCGAAGGAACTTCCGGCGGAAATGAGCCCCTGAAAAAAAAACAATAGGGGCGGCCATTTGGAAGACCGGCTACCAAAAAATCTAAAATTTCACTGCACATAAACCACAGGACAACCAACAAGAAATCAAATTAATAACCATGAAAGTACGTTTAATAACCGTAAAAGTGCGTTTATTAACCGTAATAGTACGTTTAATACCCGTAAATGTACGTTTAATAATCGTAAAAGTACGTTTAATAACCGTAAAAGTACGTTTAATAATCGTAAAAGTACGTTTAATAATCGTAAAAGTGCGTTTAATAACCGTAAAAATGCGTTTAATGTACTTTTACGGTTAATAAACGCACTTTTACGATTATTAAACGTACTTTTACGGTTGATAAACGTACTTTTACGGTTGAGAAACGTACTCGGTTATTAAACGCACTTTTACGGTTATTAAACGCACTTTTACAGTTATTAAACGCACTTTTACGGCTATTAAACGCACTTTTACGGTTATTAAACGCACTTTTACGGTTATTAAACGCACTTTTACGGTTATTAAACGCACTTTTACGGTTATTAAACGTACTTTTACGGTTATTAAACGCACTTTTACGGTTCTTAAACGTAATTTTACGGTTATTAAACGCACTTTTACGGTTATTAAACGTACTTTTACGATTATTAAACGTACTTTCGCGGTAATTAAACGTACTTTTACGATTATTAAGCGTACTTTTACGGTTTTTTAACGTACTTTTACGGTTACTAAACTTACATTTTCAGCCCATAACCGGTTCTGCAAAAACACAAAATTGAACATGATTGAAAAACCGGGACTAACTCAAATAGACATTGAAAGCCAGTTTCATTTGACTTGTTTGTACAACGAACATGTTAATTAGCTAATTAACGACTAAAGTCTTATAAGTCTTATAAAGCCCTCAGATATCTTGCAGTTTGAAAAAATGTTGTCACTTCATATTACACATCACTGGCATTCCACATAATGCAAACTTAAAAATTCACATATTTTTTCACATGGCAATACAATTTCACCTGTAACTATTGAAACTCAAATTAGATTTTGCAATGAGTTTCACATTTCTTTCACATAGCGTTAATTTTACACATTCATTTCATACCATTTTTCAAAGGATAAAAAATTTCACACATTTTTTCATGTGGTCCACCCCAGTAGTGTGCTGATCAAGACTACTTTAACTGATTACTGGCATAAACTGGTTCTAACAATTGAGCTTGTGAATTGAGTCTTTTAAGGATTATTGAAGACGATTCAAAAGAAAGCTAACTGCCGTGAGCAGTACTATAAAACTAGTACCTTCCTGTGGTGTTTATTATTCTGTACGATGTAGTTGTAACTTTTGTGTCATTGGATGAAATCCTAAACTCGGCAAAAGTGTGACCATTCAAATGATAGCTTAAAAATTGAGCTGCACTTTTCTGAGGTGCTGATCAGAAGCTACAAAAACTAAACATGGATAAATTAAGCTATTATTTGTTCACTGATGCTATTAAAAGCTTACATTCACTACGGTAATATTGTTTGGGCTAACAAACTATCTTTCAAAGTATCTATGATTGTACTTCTTCAGAAAAGGGCAGTAAGAATTATAGCTAAAATTGGATATAGGGAAAGGGCGGCTTTTAAATTTTAAAGAAATGAAGCTTCTTAAGTGGAACAGATAAATAAATTGGAAATTTCAATTTAAATGTTTAAGTATTTTTCAGGACAGATACCACATAAATTAAAACAACTGTTCAAATCAATTCACATGTTAAATAGTTACCGCAGTTACAGAACACGTCATAGACATAATTGATATATTCCCCATAAATCTTTCAGGTTAGGGCAGTACTCCCTATCATTTCAGGGTCCAAAAATGTGGAACAGCATTGACAAAAAGACAAAAAAAAAAAGTCAAGTTAATTTTCTCTTTCAAAAAATGTATCATTTAGGCAAAAACTTCTATCAAAGCAGGGCAGTGACAAAAGTGGAAAATGATTCCCCAATAATCAATTTTATTTAACTTTTTATTGCTTCTAAAATAAAGATAGAACATTCCATTGGTATTTTTTTATTATGTGAGATAGTTGTAACTTTTGAGGCATTGAATAAAATCCGAACTTAGGCTAAAATGTGAGCACTTTTCTGAGGTGCTGATCAGTTATTATGCTATATAAGATGGTTTTAAATCTTTGAAGTGTGGGTGAAATGGTAGCTTTTAAATTTAAACAGAAGCTACGGAGAAGCATTTTGTTATGGTGTCTTGAACTTTTCAGTTTATAGTTGATTCAGAAGGGTGGAATTTGCAATTTTTTATAAATTGTTGAATTTCCTTGATAAAAGCTAGGAGTCAAAGGACTTTGAGGAAATCAGGCGCATTCGAACAAAATTCCACATGTATGTTATAGCGAACTGAGCTGTCATTGGAAAAAAAATTCACTCTATAGAGTCTATTAGCTAAATTAAAATATCTTACAGATTTATCAGTTTTTGGAAGGCGAAAAAAGCGCAAAGCTTCACAAATAAAATAACGAGAAACACATGCAAGATGTGATTCAACTGACGATTATTAACCGTATTTTTCCATCAGACCTGTCATGCGAATGCACAGAACTGAACGCGATCAAAATAACGGAAAAATGCGTTATACGGTTATTAACCGTACCATGCATCACACCTGTTCTACGAATGAACAGAACTCAAAGTGAACAAAATTAAACGGCACGCGCGTAAAACGATTATTAAGCGTACCTTTCATCCGGACCTGTTGTACGAATACGAATGTGATCAAACGTACCTTGCCTTTAAAATCTCCAACTAATTTGCAAATAATTTAAATGCTAAACACAAAAAAGAAATAATTTGTCATTACTTGTTGTGTATGCTTTACCCTTCCTCTGGGAAAGGAAATGCCGCGAACGACTGCATAGTAGTTGTTTTATACAATACAAATTTATCGAATCATTTCGACGATCTCGTATTTCATAATTAAACTGAGTTCCACTGAAGGATTAAGGTGTGTCCTTTCAACTGAATGTTATAAATGTGCCTACAAATTCTAAGATAACATAAGCTTATCAATAAGTCTGATTTTCACAGTGGAATTGAAAACTATCGCTTTGTTTTTTAGGAGAATTACGCCGATTCCTTTTACGCTGTCGTGTTTTGTTTTGGAGAGCAAATTTCTGTAGTTGCAGCAGATACAGTTTAAATTCTGATTATGTCCAAGCACTGGGATGGTCAGCAAGCAGACAATGAAAATTTGCATGAAACGATCCAACAATTTGTCAGGTTATAAAAAACAATGATCTTTGTTTTCATTCATCACTGAAAATGTGAAAAAGTACGGGCATCACAGTAGGCTTCAAAGTAAGTTCATAAAGTCGAAAAGAGATTTAGAAGCTGCGTTTCTGTAACTAACCTTTATTCCAATTGAAAAAATGCTGACAAGAAGGCAATCTTTGAATCCAAAACAAAGTTTGTAGGCTTCGAAAGTTTCCTCGCATATTCTCTTTTGCGGCGGCAGATTCCGGACACAATTTTTTGGATTTCCCCTTCAAAGTACTTTTGGATCATTGAATACATTTCTTCTTTCAGCTGATAAATTTCAGCTGGTGAATTTCAAAGCGCTAAAACTTTTCGTCGCTTTCATTGAACCTGTGAGTGTTTTCTCACTTCGCTGTGGCAGCGAGTCAAGTTCATTCAAGTTCAGCCGCTTTGATTGGTTTTCCGTGTCATCCGATGCAAATGTAAGGAGAATACGCATCTTGATCGACACAAAATTACAACAATGTGCTCTCTTCAACATGCAGTCGTTTTCTTTAGTTATTTCGTAAACACAATAGACCACATTTCTATGTGTTTACCGGCGTTATAAACTCACGCGGGATGTTGGGAGAACACGAGAAAAGGGAGGCCCGTGATTTACAAGCTTTCCAAGCTAGTCAAGTTCAGTCGCTTTGATTGGTTTTCCCGCAGCATTCGATGAATGTATTAATGGAGTGAGGAGAATAAGCATCTTGATCGGCCAAAAATTATAACAAAGCGCTCTCTTCAACAGACGTTTTCCATAGTTATTTCGTAAAAAGCAATAGACCACATTCTTCTATGAGTTCAATGACGTTATAAACCCAGGCGGGATGTTGTGATAACACGGAAAAAGCACGGCTCGTGATTTACAAGCTTTTCGAATGTTCTCTCAAAATTCCAAGCGGTTTTTAATAGCGCCGGTAAACGCATAGAAAATGCGGCCCATTGCTTAATACAGTTTCCAGTGTTTAAAACGATAAATTATTGATAAAAAAGCTTGGCTGCATTTCGGTCGAATGTATAAAAAACGTAACTGTGATATCTTGCCTCGCCGCAGCTCAGCAACTGTGTTTTTAGACTATTTAAACAAAATAAAAATAAAACTGAAGAAGAAATTGGCTTAAATTACGCGACTTTTAGCCACAATGGTTCTAAAAAAAAAAGAAGAAGAAAAGAAAGAAAGAAAGAAAAAAAGAAAAAAAAACAAGGGAAAAGAAAACAAAAAATCGCGTCATCTGGATTCGAACTCGCGATCTCTATCAAATGCCGGTCTTGTAGCCGAGCGCACTACCACTGTACCACTGGTCGGCACACTGCATAGTGCCTTAAATTTTAATATTTAAGTCGTCTCTATGTTGGCTGGCAGTTTTGCCAACTTTTTGTTTGTTTTTCTCTGCTATTTCTTTCAAATAATCATTAACTTTCAGAAGAAAACGGCCTTTCTGGGACGGCACACATCTCCCTTTTTCCATGGTGAAATACGAACCGCGAATCTTGGAGTTTTATTCGTCCGGCCACTTTCAATTGAATCCTTCGCCGGCCGTAAATCGTGGAACTGAATTTGGTCATTGCTGTGGAGTTATATTTCGTTGTGTAAAGTTGATCTTCCTTAATTTTGTAGGCATTTAAATCAGTAAACATACAGGTACTTGTTTTATTTTATCATTGGAAGCGGACATTAGTTTTAATAGTGCAACAGTGGATTTCAACAGCGACAACAGTTCCTCAAGTCGACACTCGATCGCTCTGTGATGCTTCGCATCGCTGCGACTCCGCAGAACTTTTTCAAAATGCTAGTTGTTTCGAAAAAAAAATTCAGTCGTTAACTTGCTCAATGGAAAGGTTAAGAGGAATAGACTTCACATAAATACTATTTTTAAAGAAATGCTCATCCGTTTCTTAATATCATCCCTCTAGAATCTTTCCTGTAATGGCGGTCGCATTCGGGACAATCTCTCTCGATCCAACTTTTGGTACATAATACGAGTAATAACCTGAAAGCGCGCCACATACCGTTATTATGCGTACTTTTTCAGGTTATTATGCGTATTTTACACGCATAATAATCGTAAGTGGCGTCTTTCAAGGTTAATATTCTTAAAAAACAACATTTTACGGTTAATATACTACTTTGACGCCTAAAGTACGGATAATAACCTTAAAACACCGTATGGTACGAATATTATCCTGAACTACAAAAACATTTTGACACTCCAGGAACAATTTGACTCCTGTTTATTGTTATTAATCAAAAGAATTTGACCAATACATTTTCGTCTAGTTTTGCTAGAACTATAGCCTTTAGTGCTAGGAAATTTGGCTGGTGTAATTAATGTAAAAGATGACGTTATTTCCTGTGTTGAGGAACAAAATTAGAATTGTTGAATAGTCTTTATATTCAAACTTTAGCTCAGTAGTGAAAATTCTGAATTAACCATTAAAATTGAAGAAATTGAGGTTGGTACTAGGTTTTTGTCGAATTCCTTCTTGCTGTTTTAAACTAATGCCCCATTAACATCAACGGTTTAAAATATTTAGTTTAGTTTAGTTTAACTACGTTTTAGCTTCTATCTTGAACGTTTTGAAATGTTATGACTCAAACTACCTGGAATGGCAATAAAGTCAACAAACTTTCTTTTAGTAAAGATTTCACTCCAAATATTATGGGAGGTAAGGAGGTATTTTTCTAAACCTGTTTTAAACTAAACAACATTTAAACATTTTAAGGGTTGGTGTGAATGGAGTATGAGTTAATGGTATTTCTAAGTGTTACGTAGTGTTGAGGGTGTGTAATGTTTTGGGGACGTTATGATCTATTCCATGGCTATGAATAAATGTAGTATGATCAGTTTGAATACCGTGGCACCACAATTAGCTAATAATATATATATATATATATATATATATATATATATATATATATATATATATATATATATATATATAAGTATATGTTTATGGAGGAAAGAAACAAATAAACTACGCTTTCATCCCGACAAGCCTGTTTCGTGGTTGCCCACTCATCAGGGGATTCAATAAGAATATTCTTTACCATCGCTTCTTATATACAAAATAATTTACATAATAACAATAACAAATCTATGCGGTTCATTTGTTTCTTTCCTCCATAAACATATATATATATATAGTTAGGCTTAGCCTAACAGCGTTGCCCTCTGAAGACCCTCTGAACAAGCTTAACTAAGATGAAACTTAACTTAGGTGAAAGGTCGGAATTAAGATTGACGACTGGGCTATTTTTCAATTTTAGCAATTCTCAAAAACAGTAATCTTAAGATTATTACCCGACCGTCTGCACAGTACATTTAGACCGTACTAAAGTTCACAAAAACAACTTTTTCTCCGTCTAATAGAATAACTATTACGACTATTTTTCGAATAAAATACACTTGTTGCTTGCCAAAAAATGCTCGAGAAACTGATTTGGAAATCAAAATTGCAAAACTACACAAACATATTTGCATAAGGCGACGCGAGTATAAAATCTAAGTCTTGTTTTGTTTACATAAAATCGCTTTTCAATCTATGTAATGAATGAACAAACACATAAAAATTGACAACACAATCTTTTTTCGAAAAATTTTATTCAAATCTCCATAAATTTTTGTTTAAAAGAAAACGCAAAACGCGCATCGAGGCCGAGCCGTGTCTTCGATGAAATTCAAGAAATAAATACAACTGAATTTAAGCTAATTCTCCAAACCCAACGAGAACACAAACAAAAAGTCAATCACAGATTGATATCAAGATAAATTCCCATCGGAAAATGTAATTTGTTTTACCTTTAAGTCCTTCCGGCGACTACTGTGCTTGGAAATTCTTTAAATCTCTGCTTTGGTGCTGAAATCCGTAAAACGAACCCATCTCTCGCACTGCTAAAAATGTATATAGTTCTTTGAAGCAAGATT
This sequence comes from Cladopsammia gracilis, assembly GCA_022457155.1. NCBI lineage: Eukaryota > Metazoa > Cnidaria > Anthozoa > Scleractinia > Dendrophylliidae > Cladopsammia > Cladopsammia gracilis. The sequence goes on from JAJGOT010000614.1 coordinate 442,798, forward strand.
TTATCCCTGAAAGCTCTTCTTTTTCCACTTAAGCGGCATCTGAGTATCCTTTAATTAGTATCCCTGTCTTGAGTAGCAAACCACGAAAAAATGCAGGAAAGCAACGACTTTAATTTAAACCCGCTCAGTAAACACAGCAAAACATCGAAGTGTTTTCCCAGCTGACGTGACATTCGGCCGTGTAACCGCGCGAAAAACAAAGCCTCCCCCTGGTTTCAACATGACGTCGTATGCGCCTGCGAGCTAGCCCTGCGTGACAGCGGAGCTCGGAGGGCGGAGGACGGCGGGCACACGCGCGCCCGCGAAACATTTCGCTAGCCATGACCATGAAAAAGGCCGGCATAGCTTCTATGAGTATGGCGCTCCGCCGGGACTTCGGCCCGCGGGCTCTGCTATAATTATTTATTCATAACGGAATACTTCATGTCAAATACTATAATATTTTACAATTCGCATCTATAAAATAGTAGAAAATTGTATTCTGCTTTGAAGTCAGTTTACCTCAACACAGAGAGCCTAAGCTTCTCTGTTTAACCGCCATAATCATGATGAAACTCGACAATGGCTAAAGAGTACGATTTTTTTTTTAAGGACTGATAATCCACAGCAGCTTTAATTTAAATAACTAGTCAAAATTGCGTTCTTGCATGGGGAGATCTCTGCGTGCTGGTTTATAAACAAAAACGCAAACACAGCTCTAGAAGAGTTCTCACATGTAACTACAATCAAAAGATTAATCATTAAAGAGTGATAATTTTCTCGTCAATAGAAACTGTTAGACAAAGTGAGGAGTCCGTCTGAAAGTCATTTATGCGAAAAGCTCCTGGAAAAGGATAAACAGTTTTTGATCGCCTTGTATTTTACGTATTCTCGAAAATAAACAATTGTTATGCCTATCATAAGTAAGTCTATGTTTTGCTATTATAAGCCTTTCTTGTTTTCCTTTTACAAGAAAACCAGCAAAATGTCGGAGGAAATTAATTCACGCCTACATTTTATTCACAAGACTGAAAGGAGCAAAACGTGTGGGGAAATTTTCGCGATGCTTTGCTTCGGACAGCAAAATGGGGAAATTTTCATTGGCATTTTTCGTTTACGAGTAAAATTTTGGCAGACAGTTTGTTAGCCACTGGAAAGAAATTCCACGCGCGGTTCCAAAGATAACAATTCATAGTAATAACATCATTATTAACTGGTTCCTAATCAAAAACAAAATTTATTTCTGGCAAAACGAAAAATTTAAAGGCTTACTTTTGAAATAACTTTGAAAACCAAGCGAGATCCTGCCAGTATATACCAAACTTTTAGAGATTTTGCAAGCCCGTGTTAGATTCTGCCACTTTTATATTTCCAAAAGTGCGAATTGGACAACAAATACAGAAAGCTTCCTGTTTTGGAATATCTCCTTGCTTTTAGAACACGTTTCTTGATCAACTTCAAACTAAATTGCAACAAAAATGTGATAACTTGGTCATTATCGTCATATTTGTTTGATTTACTATGCATTACTTACCTTTGAAATAGCAGTTTGGCAATCGTTCTTGTCAAACGGGAAAACAATCTTTAGAAGTCGTATGCCGTATGCAGACTCTATTTTAGACCTGTTTAAAAAATTATGCATGTGCGTTTAGAATAAGTTAACGGTAAACGTCAAAACAACAGTGCTAATTAAACAGGTAAACTGTCGGCGGTGACATGTTTCAACAACTTAATTGTCCTTGAATTTTTTTCACTGCTTATGAAGTTATTTGGTACGATTTATTTCAGCTTTGGTTCAGTGTTCAATTTGCAGCATTTAATCAATATTGTATTTCGTTTTTAACAACATAGCTTTAAACAAAAACAGGAACATATGTATTTATTAGTAAACGATTGTTAAAATCGATATCATTCTTACCCAAAACTTAAAATTAGGTCCGCAAATTCATAATTAATACAAGGCTTGACTAATGTTTTGAGGATTTCGCAGCCACCACTTAATTATCTTCTTTTGCATAAAACGGTTTCTAAAACACAAACTTTGCACGCAATTAACAGCTCATTGAAACCTGAAAACAAATTCGATAGACCATCTTCATTAAGTTTCTTCAAAGTTACAAACGTCGCAAAATTAAGTAAATTTCCTGAGCTTTAAGCACACAGCTTTATTTAAAAACAATGTGACTGCTCAATGCAAACAAACCGTTCAAAAAAACAAAAAAGTCGATCGTTGCATTGAATACTGAGTGTTACATAATCTGTAACTGTTGTTATACAGTGTTGTTTTATCTGGTCGACCTGACAAAGTTATTAACATTTGTGCCCTTCCTTAGAAGAAAATGATAAATTTTGGTTTTGTAAGAGAAAACCGATAAACTGCGGCGGGAAATTATTAAAAATGAAAATGATAAAGCAAGGGACCGTGAACGAAAATGCTGCTAGTATACGCAGGATCGATCTGTAAGAGATCTGATCAGCCCAAAAAAAAATACTATAAGAAGCAAGGGCTGACTTACTATGCATATATAGGAAATTATTAACCTGAATTACAGACTGGTTTTTGAGACAGCAATATACGACTTTATATTGACGTCTCAAAAGCAGGCAACCATATCTGAGAATGGCAAAACTTGACAGTAGCTCACTTTTGGAAAAATTTAGTGAACAAAGTCTAACGACTTCTTCGGCCGGATCGACGAATTACCACCTGCAAAGAGCTCAAAACGACTTTCTGTCTGACGTTGGGACATCGAGTCCTGTCGTGATGAATAGAGATAACAGAAAACCGAAAATTGGTAGCACAGCACAGGTACCACAGCAGCTTTAACCGAAATAACTACTAAAACTACGTTGTTGCATGAGCAGATCTCTGCTTGCTGGTTTATAAAAAAAAAAAAAAACAACTCTGGAAGAGTTCTCACATATAACTACAAGCAAAAGACTAATTAAGAGTGATAATTTTCCTCGTCAATAGAAACTATCAGACCGAATGAGGAGTCCGTCTGCCCGAAAGACTGAAAGCCATTTATACGAAAAGGATAAACAGTTTTTGATCGCCTTGTATTTTACGTATTCTCGAAAATAAACAATTGTTATGCCTATTTAAGTAAGTCTCTGTTTTGCTATTATAAGCTTTTCTAGTTTTCCTGTTACCAGAAAACTATCAAAATGTCGGAGGAAATTAGTTCGCGCCGACATTTTATTCACATGATTGAAAGAAGTAAAACGTGTGTGGAAATTTCCGCGATACTTTGCTTCGGACAGTAAAATGCTGAGGAAATTTTCATTGGCATTTTTCGTTTAAGAGTAAAACTTCGGCAGATAGTTTGCTAGCCACTGGAAAAAAAAATTCCACGCGCGGTTCCAAAGATAACAATTCATGTTGTAATAATATCGCTATTAACTGGTTCCTTATCAAAAACAATTTATTTCTGGCAAAACGAAAAATTTAAAGGCTTACTTTTGAAATATATTTGAAAACAAAGCGAGATCCTGCCAGTATATACTAAACTTTAAGTGATTTTGCAAGCCCGTGTTAGATTCTGCCACTTTATTTCCGAATTGGACAACAAATACAGAAACTTCCTGTTTTAGAATATCCCCTTGCTTTTTTATCTCGTTAATGCGCTTGCGCATTAAGCGAGATTTCGTAGTCGAGTACTAAAAAGGGACAAAAGTTGTTAACAAAATTTTGTGGACTTTTGTCCGGGGGGGTTTCTTCTTCCTTCTTTATAGAAGCTATATTAGGGCATTGAGGATATGGTTGGTTAAACCGGTTAGGATTTCAAGAAGGGCGTCACATACTGCCACTAAAATTTTTGGAGAGCACCCCCGGACCTATTGTTAATTTCCCAAGGGTATTGGGATGTCAGAACTTGTGATGAACTTGTCATATCTCACATTACGTTACCGCAAAGGTATTAAGTCCTTCTTTAAGTTTCGATATCTCACGTTACCTATCAGTTTCAATCATTTGTCGTAAAGCCATTGAAGCTGCTTTAGAAGGGATGCGTTTTCTTAGGAAACGCAGTTTGAGAATTTCACGGTGTATTTTTATGAATGGAGACGTTTTAAGAAAGTTAAATGGGACAGGAAAGTTTGTGTTTTAATATGAGCGATATGGCAGAGCAAAATAGCACGAACTTTGCGTTTTTTGAGGGGTACCCCCGGACCTATTGTTAATTTCCTTAGGGTATTGGGATGTCATGAACTTGTCATAATTATCTCACGCTACGTCACCACAAAGGTATTACAGTTCTTATTTAGTTTCGATATCTCACGTTACCTACGGTATCAATAATCTTTCAAATTTCAAATCATTGCCATTAATAGATTTAGGTACATGACAGAATGTATTGACTGTGATAAAAATTGCGCTTTGATTATGCAATAGTATGCAAGGGACCTCGTGATTTTGCAGACTTAGTCAAACTATTTCTTGTTTGCTGCAATTCTCTCTACAGTTGTATTCGTATACAAGCTGTAAAATTTTGTTGTTGACAAAGCAAGCATTTTAACAACCATTTTATAAGCGATCTGAGCGTTTCAATTCAAGACAGACATTGGAACTTGTTATTACGGACTTAATTGAGAAGATATTATTTGAGTGCCAATACGAAGAAAATATCAAGAAGTGGTTAGGATTTTATCGCATACACCGCCACTAAAATTTTTGGGGAGTACTCCCGGACTTATGTTAATTTCCCTAGGGAATTGGCATGTCATAATTTTTTTTTTAAGTTTTGATATATAGCGTTACATATCAATCTTTCAAATTTGTTTTTACGTGGATGTGTCCGAGACGGCATTGATCTTCAAAGGTTCAAGAAATTTGTGTTTTTCTTGTCAATCATATGTCGTAAAGCCATAAGTGCTCATTTAGAAGGGTAAAAAAGGTCAAATGTTCTTGGGAAACGCAGTTTGACTGAAAATTTCACGGTGTATTTTTAAAATGAATGGAGACGTTCTGAGGAAGTTAAATGGCAAGGGAGCAAAAACAATAATTACTAAGTTCAATTTATGAAATGAATGGCTTTGAGTTCTCATAGTATGTTATCATTTGATCAACTTTTGATATTAAATTACCGATCACGCGAACGAAATCATTGCCATTATTAGATTTAGGTACATGGTAGAATGTATTGACGGTGATAAAAATTGCGCTTTGATTATGCAATAGTATGCAAGGGATCTCGTGATTTTGCTGAACGAACTAATTGTGCAAATGTAGAAGTTATTGTTTGCTGCAATTCTTTCTACAGTTCTATTCGTGTACAAGTAAAAGTTTGTTGTTCTGAATTGAATGACAAAGCAAGCATTTTAACAACCATTTTATAAGCGATTTCAGCGTTTGGATTCAAGACATACATTGGCATCATTACGGACTTAATTGAGAAGATATGAGTGCCAATACTACTCAAGTAAAAACCATTTGATTAACGTTTTGTCACCTTTTTTCCGGATCCACGATTGTGGCGTGCAGGAAAGACAGAAACATTTCCGGTGAAGATCACAAGAAAAGACAGAAAAGTCAGAAAAATATAGCACTGCGACAGCTTGAGACTCAGTTGAAGTAAAAAGTAGTGAAAATTGCTTTTCAGTGTTTGTCTGGCTTTGACAGCTTTCGTAATAAAGTTTCCTTTTTATCATTGTGGAATGTCCGGTTTCCGGAAGATTAGAAAGAACGGGAGAGGGCGAATCTTAAAAATGAAATTAAAGTTGGAAAAATAAATATTTGCTCAATTCTTTCTTTGAGGAATAGAGTAATTCTAAGGATATGCACCTTTTGTCCTGACTTCCTGACTGAATTTAAGTCTCAAAATAGCAATGAACAATGCGCTATATATTTTAAACGATTATACGTGAATGGACTCTGACCGATCAATGACAGACGTTATAGCGACGACGAGTATAGCACGCACCATAGGCGCCATAGGTGTCATAGGTCATGATTAGTAATAAGTTCTTTTCTTCTTCAAAATCTCCGTAAAATTCTAAGATGTTTATGTCTTATATATAAAGATCTACAAACGCGGATAAACGTAAACAGTTTTCCGATGCGTTGTGGCACACATCAAAGATTAAGATTGGATGATCCTAGCTTGTTTTTGAACCGGTTCTGCTTGACATTTCTGACAGTGAAGAATTAATTCTGTATGGCGATGATCCGCAATTTGCACCTACAGCTTCATAGTTGAGACTAGTTGAACCTCTCAAACTCCCCGTAATCTCGAACTCAAATCCATTTCCTTTCGGTGACCTTCGATTTTCTTTTATGTCATATACTATACAAGTCTAATGAGAGTGCGAGATGTCAGGAGTTCAACTGTATTTTCGAGGTCTTCAGTGCATGTGATTTCAGAGTAATTTTCTGAACTTACAATCATGGGTGGCCAACGACCACTGATGTATAAATCTTCAAGGTTACCTTCATCATATTCCTTCCCAAAAAGTCCTAAAATACCATAAAAAGAATTCACTTACCTTTTGCATCCTTCCGAGGCTTTTGAGTCTTATGAGCCTTGTGTGATTTGTGCCGATTTCTGCTTTTTTTTTTTACTTTTTTCGTTTCCTGTTTTCCTCCTTGTGTTTTACCATGCGGGAAGAGTTACTTATTGACTGTTATTTGACGATATAAGATCACCAGAGATCTGTACAACTCTGCAATTGATCCCGGCACCGCAAATGATCCCGGACCGCAAATGATCCCCAAATAGACCTCTTTAGCTTGTATGTTTTGTTTTCCCAATGTTGGTCGTGTGATGTTCTCAAAGGAATTTGTCCTTTGTCTTTTCATAAATTATGCATACATATGCACGTGAAGAAAACAAAATTTAAAAGAAACAGTTCTCTAGGGTAACATCACATGATCTACATTGGGAAAACAAAACATACAAGCTAAAGAGGTCTATTGGACCGCAAATGATCTCCAAATTGGACCGCAAATGATCCCGGACCGCAAATGATCCCGGACCGCAAATGATCCCCAAATTGGACCGCAAATGATCCCGGACCGCAAATGATCCCCAAATTGGACCGCAAATGATCCCGGACCGCAAATGATCCCCAAATTGGACCGCAAATGATCCCGGACCGCAAATGATCCCCATAGAGGACCGCAAATGATTCCGCTCATAAATAATAATGGAATGGTGTGGATTTTTTTTACTAGAGCTGTGCATATACATCTAGTTTATGCCTAAGCCTGGATTTCTACTGTCGCGTATTTTTTACGTGCGTAAATATAATAAGAAATGATGTATGAACAGCTTGTGCAAAAGTTTACGCGAGTTGTTCATACATCATCTCTTATTTTTATTTACGCTAGTAAAAATTACGCGACATTGGAAATGCACATTAAAATTAAAAAAAATAAAAATTATAATATCATATGTATACAGACTTATACATATTTTTAAAAAGAGTAACTATTTAATCTAAGAATATGAATTAATAAAACACGCGTTAAGTCGTCTAAAAAGTTAAAGAGCCCAGTGTCTGTTATAAAGAAGTCAGTAACGCGGGACTTTCTTATCACCAGCCCTCCAACGCTAAAAGATGGCAATTGTTTATTCCATGCGATGAATGACCAAATAATTTGCCCGGGGATGGTATCCCAGAGCGTCTCAGAATTACGCTCTAGCCTGGTTAATTATCTCAGACTAAACCCAACCACACCAGACGGACAAGAATTTGGTTTTATCGACTCAGTCGATAAAGTAAATTAGCCACCGAGCGCTAGCCCCTCGCTCCGACGAAGAGATAGCGATCGAAACGTCAGCTTTCTCGAATCTTTTTACGGTGGCTAATTTACTTTATCGACTCAGTCGATAAAACCAAATTCTTGTGCTTCACCCCCACCGACGCAGCACCACAGTTTCTCTAGAAACTAACCCCATTCACATAAGTAAGGATATGCGACGTATGTTGCGTGGGCATCAATAGAATCTGCTCACAATTTTATGATTTCAAATAAAACGAATTACGTTTTTGTTGATTGAGAGTGAATCCAATAGTGTCGTAACGAAATTCTTTAGCCTCGATAAAAAAAATGTAAACCCTGATTTGTGAGGTCAAAATATGGCTTTAGAAATACTTGTGACAAAAGCTCAACTGCCACGTCATTCCCATATCAACTCCATTCCATTATCCACACCATTCCTCTATTTATTAAATCCAGGCTTAGGCATAAACTAGATGTATATGCACAGCTCTAGTAAAAAAAAATCCACACCATTCCATTATTATTTATGAGCGGGATCATTTGCGGTCCGGGATCATTTGCGGTCCAGGATGATTTGCGGAGCTGTACAGATCACCAGAATTCAGAATACAAAGAATGACTTTGAAATAAATGAGTGCCAAAAATCAAAGGTCACCGAGTATGTATACCAGGAGTCTAAGGTCTACTCTAACTGCAGAGAGGAAGAGAATAGCTAGCCTGCGAACAGGCTCCTGGTTCGGAGGGGCGCTATTTTCCGGCGCTATTTTACTGGAAGCCCGTCCGCAGGCTAGGAAGAGATGGGCCTTGGGAACGAGGTTGGTAGAAGTTTCAATAAGAAATAGATCATTAAATGTTGATATGGACGATATGGTCACTGTAATGTTTAACTTTTATTGGTAAATTGCACAACTTTCTGAAGTTGCTGTCTATTTTCAGTGTTTATTGTGTCGCTGTCGTAATTAGTCGTATTTTTGAAGCAGAATCGAGTCGCTTGTCGCTGTTCTGTTCAGAACGTCAAAGGAACGTCTCGTGTCGGCAGTTTTCGGGGCCATGTCGCTTGTCGCTTTTACCCCTTGGAAGGCCTCTTTGAGCTGAGATGTTTTAAAAACAGCTTCGCATTTCAATTGGCTATAAAAGGAAACGAAACCTAATCACCAGCTCTATTCCTACAAGAGACACTATTCTGCCTGAAGGTACACATTTGTTGAGTGAACGGAAAAAGCGACAAGTAAAATATTTTCATTTGCCTTTTTTACAATAGTCTACCTTAAAAATATAATGAAGTCTTTAGAGAAAACATTCCTCTTTTTAGAGATTACAATGGGAGGGGGGTCACGATCCCGTTTCACGCACTTTTTTTATGAATTTCATGCGTCACATATTCGTTAAATTCCTTAGACTGGTTCCTTACAAGGATATTAGTTACTAAATTTACGAATCACGTTTCCATTTTACTAACTTTCACGTTTCACGCACTGATTTTTTCCCTGATCACGCGTCATGCATAGATCCTTCGCCACCCTCTTTTTAGTGAGCTTATTCACATGCACAAAGTTCTTGTTTTGTCTCATACATCCACATATACAATGCATATATGAATTGGCTGTTTAAAAACATTGCCAGTAAATCAATTTTAATCCTAATTAATCGTTGCAATATGTTTTAGTTCTGTTTAAATATCAATAAATAAAGATAGTAAATTTTTTTAACCTTCGTTCATCTTTCCCAAATTTCGATTGATAAGAAAATTGCCATTGTAATGCCATACAAGTCATTGCTTATGACTTTTATTGATTTGGTGGCTTCTAAAAGAGCCCTTCAGTCCTCTATGACTGCAATGTCTAACTCCATGATTAGACCTACAGGTATTTTCAATCTTTTTCTCAATGTTCTCTATCCTGCCAATACCCATATCCAGTTGACTGGTGCGACTCGCATTTTGTTCTTCTGCTATACTGAATAAATACAGGCAGCAAGTCGCCTCGTCTTACCCCACCCGATGTAGCTACAAAGCCATTGTATACTACATCTGTATGCTATACCTCGTATAAAAACGAAACAGATAATTCGTAAACAAGTTATATTATACATATGACGCAACTGTCAGAAACAAAACACGCGCGAAGACATACAGGTCAAACCCATTCGTGTGCATTCAGAAGTGTTGCTACTTTACCCGCTAAAAATTAACATCAACTTCAATAGACCATTTAGCAACTTTACACATATTACCTATCACATCTTACCTATCAAAGGCACCCAACTTTTCCAATTCTTCTTGTTGTTTTTTTTATTACCTTACGTTCTCTCGCATTAACGAGATGGCTTTAAGAGCCCTTTGATTACAACACGTTTCTTGATCAATTTCAAACTAAATTGTAACAAAAAGATGATAATCGTCATATTTGTTTGATTTACTATGTATTACTTACCTTTGTAATAGCAGTTTGGCAATCGTTCCTGTCAAACGGTAAAACAACCTTTAAAAGTCGTATGCCGTGTGCAGACTCTATTTTAGACCAGTTTAGAAAATTATGCAGGCGTGTTTAGAATAAGTTAACGGTAAATGTCAAAACAAGAGCGCTAATTAAACAGGTTAGCTTTCGGCAGGGAGATGTTTCAACAACTTAATTGTCCTTGAATTTTTTTTCATTTCTTACGAAGTTATTTGGTACGATTTACTTCAGCTTTGGTTCAGTGTAGTTTGCAGCATTTAATCAATAGTGTATTTCATTTTTAACAGCAAAGCTTTAAACGAAAACAGGAACATCTCTATTTATTAATAAACGATTGTTAATATCGATATCATTCATTCTTACGCAAAACTTAAAATTAGGGCCGCAAGCTCATAATTAATGCAAGGCATTCACTAGTGTTTTGAAGATTTCGCAGCCACCACTTATCTTCTTTTGCATAAAAAGGTTTCGAAAACACAAACTTGAAACAAAACAAATTCGATAGACCATCTTCACGAAGTTTTTTTAAAGTTACAAACGTCGGAAAAATAGGTAAATGACGCAAATTTCCCGAGTTTTAAGCACACAACGTTTTAAAAAAAATTGTTATTGCTTAATGTAAACAAACCGTTATGTCTTGCGGACGTTTTGATCTACTCCATGGCTATGAATAAATGTAGTATGGCCATGCTTGAATATCTTTCCACCACAATTGTGAATATGAACAAAACTATATAATTAAGACATATGTTTCCTAACGAATACTTTATGTCAATTAACATAATATTTTACAATTCGTATCTATAAAATAGTAGAAAAATTGTATTCTGTTTTAAAGTTTTACCTTATTAAAGAATTGGACTGTTTACTCAGATATATTTGGCGACATTTTTTACATTTCATACATAATTATACAGCATTCTCATATTAAAAATGTTCATGTTTTTATTTGTTATTCAAAGTTACATGCAGGCGTCTCATAATAGGTTGATGATCTTGAATTTGTTATTATTCATTAGTAAGTTAAACTTTTGTTCTTCCCAAGATAGTCTTCAATATCATCGGCTTTGTGAAAATTACTTGTTTCAATTTTGCCTTTTATAACTTGACGCACGAGAACAAGGTTGAATATATATACTGACTGATAACATGCGAACCGACTAAAGCTAATTGGGGTTATTACACTTATTAGCTGAAATACGACTTAGTTCAAACATACTCTTTGAAATTTAGCCACCAGCAGTTTGATTTCCTATTAATCTCTCTAAAGAAACTTTCTCATGGAATTTTGGTGGTAAAACATGACATTTAACATCATATGTTTTTTTTTCTTCATTGCACGTTGAAAGCCCATGCTGATGAAACTTATAAAAAATTAATCTTAATAGACTGTTTACTCGGATATTGACATTTTATACATAATTATACAGCGTTCTAATATTAAAAGTGTTATTTTTTTGGTTTATTAAGTATTTCATAGTTACAGATGTATTATAATAAGTTGAATAAAACTTGAATAAAACGATTCCACAGATCACAAGAATTGAAGTCAAATTTGATTTCGCTGTGTGTGCTGCCTAAAATGATTAGAGGGTAGGTAATACTGAAGATTTGTACCTGCTAGACACCCTCGCGCAAAGTTCAACGTCTTTAAAATATAAGAGAATACAATAATAACCATGAATGATCTCTTTAGTATTTTCCGGTTTCCATTTCTGACCTTAGGATAGAAATTTCATTTTGAACGTGAACGAAATAGGTATAGTGTAAAACCAAAAAACATAATCTGTATTTTTTCGTCTTGTTTTCGACATCATCTTTGTGTGGCCATTTCTAAAGCACTTGAATTGCTTGTTTATGTTCTTGGCGGTTTAGTTTTTAATTAAAAGTAGATCTCAGGAGTCTTTTTGTTTTTAAAAGCCATGAATGACGTGATGACTACATGATTTTCATTTGTTTAAATTTGGCTGTTTATGCTGTGCAAGTTATGATACAAACTCGCACTCACAAAACTGGATAAAAAGTTTACTACTAAAATCGGAATTCTTAGACTTACCCAGCGTAGCGATGTTAATTTTTAGAAACTTCCAACCAGCTCTTTGTCTTTTTTTCTAATCGCTTTGAAGAAACTAATTACTCTTCGAAGTTTTCATAAATGGAAATTAGTAGCCAAAGTTCACCTGTTACGTCAAGCGTCAAAATCGATCAATTTCGCTATTTGGCCTTTGCTGAAAAGCCTATAAGGGATCTCTTATTTGATTGAAACTTTGGAATTATAAGGTTAAAGAGCTCTGAAAACAAAAAAAAGTATATTTCTTTTATACAAGTGGGACTCAAGTGGAGATCTGGAGTTATGAGTTGAGATGTCGAGGTGTAAGTCGAGATCTCGTTTTATAAGTCGAGGTTTCGAGTTATAAGTCGATAGCTAGAGTTATAGTCGAGATCCGGAGTTATAAGTCGAGATCTCACGTTATAAGACGAGATTTCGAGTTATAAATCGAGATCCCTGGCGGGGGGGGGGGGGGGGGGGGAGTGGGGAGTACTCTGACTATTTTGGGTGTTGGTGTGCCGCTGGGACTCTCAAACCCTTACCCTATACAAGACCACGTTCAGGTATTTTGCAGCCTTATTCCTGACTACAACCGTGGACTAAATAGCTTGGGACACTTAAGAAAATACTACACAATGACAATTTTTTTCGAAGAGAGAAACTATCGTTCCATTTCCTGGTCCCCCCCCCCCCCCCCCCCCCCCAATACAAAGTTGAGACATTGTGGCTTGGTTATATGCATAAAACTCAACATTGTATTGGGGGTGGGGAGGGGAAGGCAACGACAAAGTCACTTTGTGGGGGAAAAGGTTAAGTGTCCCAAAACGTCTGACCAAGATTGTCGGAATGTGTTTCTGTTTAAATTGCTCATTTTCGCTAGAAAATAACAAAATATTGTGACTGAAGTGGAGATCTACTGGTTCAAATGTGCGTTAGGGTGTTTAGCATTATAAAAATAAACGTGACATAACAAAATATGGGGGGAGGGGTAGGTTAGTTATATGTAAGTGACATTGTAACGGAAACAGGTCTTGGTTTGATATAATGCAATCGGTCTTTTATTTTTTGAAGTCGACCTTATGGCCAGTGATGACCATATCACTCTAAGAAGAGAAATGATGAATTGGCAATAAATGTTATGCCTATTTGACCAAGCAAACGCTCTACATGGGTAAGGTTGTAAACGGAGTTTTGTTGTAAGAATCCCCCAAAAAGATAAAGAGTCACTATTTTTTCTCTCTATGAGCCTTAATTCAGGCTTCAATTAAAAGAGTTTCGTTTTCTTAGAAACACAATTTAACATGCTAGCTTACCGGAAATTTGAAACCGGATTTAAAGTCACGCACATCATCTGTCATTATTAATGAGTAACGACAACAGTGCTCCGCAACAGTGCTCCACCAGCATTTTCCTCTTTTCTCTTGCTCGAGCACCGAAAGATAGCCATGAAAGCATTTAAAATGTTTCAATCTTGTTAGAAGAACTGTTTATGGAGGTAGTTTGTATTAGTACTGCAGGTTTTATTCCATTTTCAACAGTGCTCCAGCATATTAGCGTTAAAGTAAACAAGAAATCAAATATTTTTCATCTTTGTTATGAGGGAGCACTGTTGATAAAATGACAAATTCAACAACTGTTCGAGAGTTTCGAATGTAATTACATTGAATAGACTATTTCTCATATATTGCAATAGAAAACGTTAGTAAACGCGCGCATTTTCCGTTGTTCGGCTTGAAAATTCGTGTGAGCACTGTCGAATTTCAGTGGAGAACTGTTCACACGGCACTTCCGGTTCTAACACAAATGTGTATTTTTTCAACATTTAGGGGTCTTTTTTCTTTTCAATCGCACTGCTACTGGAAAAACACACTTCTTTCATCGTATAGACAACCTGCTTTCATCCGTAATAAGAACAGTTCCATATTTGCGCTTCTTATGACTCAAAAAAACAAACTATACAAAGTTCACGGAACCCGATGCTTGAAATTTGAATTAAAAAACACCCAAAAAACTATGCTTTATGTGACCCAAAACTACAGTACTTACGTTCATGATCACTTCGGCACCTAC
>JAJGOT010000615.1:0-205000 GCA_022457155.1 Cladopsammia gracilis
ATTTATTATTTATTTATTTATTTATTGAACTCTCTGAATCGCCATTTCATGCCTTCCCTGGACTGGAAGTCGTTAACCGGGTAGGTCTTTTAATGCATTAAAATGCTAACAAAAAAATTAAATAATTTGAATTGGCAATGATAATCATCAGTCTGCAGGTGTCCGTTTTCAGTAGATTCCAATGGAATAATAGTCTTAAGTGAGCATAATAAGGATCAACTCTATCTTTGATAAACAAAATACAAAACCATCCGATTTAATTACACTTAAGAAAATAATTATTTCGTGTGAAAGTACCAGACCTTACATGTCAAACAACGGGACTTTACGTCCGGACTCCGGCCGTAGAGCGAGTTGTGATCGAATAATGCTCTTGTAAATACGCCTTTCAATAAGTCTTCACTAAGTGACTACAGTTGGATCACCGCTTTATAGTCGAGCAGCCGAGCTTTGTTAATCGTTCTCGTACAACATTTTTAAAAAGTTATTATTCCGTCTGAACGGCCTGTAAGCCCGTGCTTATTTGCTAAATTCAAGGCAGGTACGCGCCTGACGGCCACCCCGTTTATACGGCCAGATTTTGGTAGCCCAATGGTGGCCGGATTAATGGGACTCCACTGTATTTTGCAAAATCAAATTTCATATTTTGATTTTGCCCGCTCTTGCAAGTGAAAGTACAACGTACCTTATTATGGGAAATTAGCAATGCACTTTATTAACGCGATTTTACAAAATTTGCGTTAATTTAATGTTTCTTAATTAATGTCGATGTAAATTTAATGCACGCTATTTTACAACATTGTTATTTTAAAGCACCTTTATTTCATAACAAAACCTTATTAGTTCATGACTCCTCTATTGGCTCTTCAGAGTCACATTTCACGGAGGCTTTGAAAGATCTTTTGAATTGATAGGGTCTAGTTAGGCTTCAAAACCAAACTTTCGGCTTTAAAAAAAACTTAGAAACATCCGTGCACTTGTCTTGGAAGGTTTTATTGGCGTTCAGAAATGTAAAGTGCGAGTTTGCAGAATTATGAAAATCGAAATAAATAAAGCAAGATGCTTATCGAAAAATTCGCGTTAATTTAATGCATGTAAACCTAACTTTTGAAACATTCTCGTTAATTTAGTGTAACGTAAATTTTCTTCGCGTTGTCAACGTGTATTGTTAATTCCCTATAATAAGGTAAAGTAATTCAATAAAATTATTAAATCGGCAGGCTTACAGATAAATCTACATTAATGATCGTAAAATGGACGCCTTTCACTGCGTTTTGGAGAGTCTAAAATCATTTTCTTAGTCTTTAAAATCCGCCCTGAATTATGCAATGTCAACATTGTGTTTATTGCTCTTTACACAAATCGAGTCCAAGTCGAACAAATTCGACCAATTTCCGTTTTAACAAGAGGCTATCGGTAGCCTATACTCGTGCGCTTGCGTAAGAAAGTTTTGTGGTTTATTTTAAACGGGTCACGCACCCCTCCCCCGTCAACGAATTTTGCATGACACACATTGCACCATCACACAAGACATGTTGATTGAAGCTACCAATTTTTCTGACTCGCTTTGAATATTTAATTTATTGATTCCTGATCAAACCCACACTAGTCTAAAACTTCCCAAACCGTGAATTATTTCTATTACATTGGGTTATTCCAGAAAGAATCCAACCCCCCCCCCCCCCCACCGACGGACGGCAAGATTGTTTGGCCCTCCCCCTCGCCCGGATTTCTTGGCCCGCTAGACTCCCTCCCCCCCCCCCCACCCCCCCCTCCCGCCTGTAGTTCCAAGCTCCAGAGACCCCTCCTCCTGCCCGGATTTCCAATAAATTTTTGGAAGTCCTAAATTTATCTGAGGTAATGAAAAAAATACATGTAATCGGATTCAGGAGATTCTGCTTTTATAATGTCGAAACTGTGAAAAATTTTAATAAAAAGAAATATTGCGTGACGCATTATGAACCCCCCCCCCCGTTTGATTTCATATATGCAAATTTCCTGTGACATGTAATTCGATCAAGCGCTGTAAATCCAAAATATTTGTTCTAACGGTCAAAACGTTTCAATGAAACTCATATTTCCTTGAATGAAAATGTCTTTCCCTTGAATAAAAGAGTTAAACGCTTATCAGAATTCAGTGATTTTCTGCTTCCGGAAGGCTTGGCGATTTATTTATCCTAATTGCAGCGCAGAGCGTTAGGGTCTGTGAATTATATTATAAACATCACAAAATAATATTTAAATTCAGCAATCTGCTTTATTATATCTAGTGCTTTCTAAAATTTTCGACTTTTCCTGTGTATATAGAATGCCATTCTTATCTGTAAAGATGATTCGCATAATGTTTTCGCGAATCAAAAAATCTTGAAAGCAAACTTTATTTTAGAAAGCGTGATTATTGGCTTCACGAAGAAAACATTCGAACAAGTTTAATCGCAATTTGCCTTTACACAGAAAAATGGACAACGAATTCTCTCAGTTGAACGTTTTTATTTTCAAATATCTATTAGTTTAGTCTCAAGAGCAAAATGCGTTAAATTGTCGCATCGAGGAAGCCGTGTCAGCAACACAAGCAAATTTTAGCACATGTCGAAGAACAAACAGTCTATGAAATGTTTCTTACAAGGTAAATGGACATTCAAAAATGTTATATTCTTTACCGTAGTTTTCCAGGAATGCTTGAAAATTCTCAGTAAAGTCTGCCGCTTCGCGCTTCGAGATGTCCCGCTATGTGATAAATCACAGGAAGATTCCATCGCTTTCAGCTCTCTAACCGCCACTTCAGAGGCATACAAATCGTCTTAAGGTCTTTTTCTTTCCATTTCAACGTCTTAAAAGGCGTGTTTACATTTTGGCAATGGAAAATGGCCGTCTGAAAAATTGAAGTGTAGAGTACAGAACAGAAGACGCCATATTTGTTTGAAAGTGAAAGTCTTCTCCGAGTGACAAACCGGTTCTCTCTAGTCCCCCCTAAAATAGGGACATTTGCTCAGTAGACGGCTTCTGATTGGTTTAACCTTCCTGAAGCCTTTTATAACAATAGGAGACAAAAATAACATTCAAGGGGAGGCAAGGGCCAGGTTGGGGAAATTTAAATATGCGTGCATAAATTTGCATGCAAAATCGTGACACAAAAAATAAAAATTAAAAGAGGCTCCTAGCAGCCTACACTCATGCGCATGCGTAAGTTAGTTTTATGATATATTTTAAACATGATAAGAAGATGTCCGACATGGCGAAGAGTACTCCTTTCATTCAGTCATCGTTCCTGCAAACCACATTGTTTACTATTGATTGTTTTGGAAATGAAGGCTGTACCACAATGAAGGGAATGATTCTTCTAAGTCTTATATATACCAAACATGAACATTACTAATGTAAGTAGGGTTGTAAGAGACGCTGTCGTGATACTTGAGTAACGCTCTTTTACCGGAAGTGAGAGTAGCCGGAAGTCACTAAACAGGAAGTGTAGTGGCAAAGCTATGAACCGGAAGTGTACAATTTAAGATATGCGTGCATAAATTTGCATGCAAAATCGTGACACAAAAAATAAAAATAATAACAAGAAAAACGGAGCCGAAACCTTACCTCATGCCGCTACGCGCACGAGTAATAAAAACAAGAAAAACGGAGCCGAAACCTTACCTCATGCCGCTTCGCGCATGAGTAATAACAAGAAAAACGGAGCCGAAACCTTACCTCATGCCGCTACACGCATGAGTAACAAGAGGCTTCAAGCAGCCTATACTCATGCGCATGTAAATGAAGGCTGTACCACAATGAAGCCAGTGATTCTTCGAAGTCATATATACGTAACGTGAACATCAGTAATGTAAGTAGGGTTGTAGGAGACGCTGTCGTGACACTTCAGTAACGCTGTTTTACCGGAAGTGAGAGTAGCCGGAAGTCACTAAACAGGAAGTGTAACTGGCAAAGCTATGAAGTGCACAATTTAAAATATGCGTGTATAAATTTGCATGCAAAATCGTGACACAAAAAAAATAATAATAATAAAACGAAAAAGAAAAAAAGAAAAACGAAGGGCATTTTTTAACTCATTGCGCTTTGCGCATGAGTAACAAGATAAACGAAGCCGGAACCTTACCTCATGCGCGCTATGCGCATGAGTAATACATAGGTTCAGTTCACTCCAATCTCTTTTCACTTCCTGTAGAAACAACGTAAAAAAAATACCGCAAAATCTCTCCTGGAAATGCTTCCGATTTTCTTTCGTCGCTTTCGTAATAGAAAAGTGAAATAGTCCTCCAAACAAAAACATTTATCGCTTTTTAGTTATTTAAATCATTGCTTTATGGCATTAAATAATATGATGTCCGTTTACAGAATATGTTTCAGTTTCTGTTCTCTCAAGTTTGCCTTTGCGATCAATCGGAATTTCCAGTTTCGTTTCCGTCCGGTTCATTACCATTTCCACTAACCAAAATGGCTAGTGAAGCCAAAATCTACTAGCCAAAACTGAATTTTCACTAGACTATGTCTAGTTGGCTGCCGTTAGTCTCGAGCCCTGTTAATTTTACGGCATTAACTCATCACAGCTTTCATATTTTGTTTCTAACCGCTCAGATGAAAGGTTGCCTAAGCCTTTTCAGCTTTTAGCACCATGGCAAAAAATTCGATGACATTTGCTTCTAATTTTTTAACTCGTCCCCAGACCCCCAATTTGACCCTTAAAATCACAGCGAAAACTTCATTTTTTGGACGGAAAATCAAAATTTCGCCCATTTATCAATTACTTTTCGGAAATCCACACTCGGATTCCTGTAATTTGGTTATTATTCTATCTGCAAACGATAAAATATTTTAATAACTTAAAAAATAAGTCCCGTCATTTTGACCGTGAACTGACAAATGTCACGTAAAGGCTTGTATGGAGTTCAACCGTGCGGTCATCGCTTTTAGCGGTATAACTCAGTTTAATAGGCGTAATGTCAACATCCACACTTGGTTTTGAAGAGACTGGGATCTAGTGAACATTTTGGTGGGAAATATGATTTAGTTGGAGCGAAAAAAATCCCGTCATTTTCCTGTTTTTTTAGTGCAATATGCTTCGACTGAGCCCATTTTGGCTTCTATTGGTGACTTGCGTGGACTAGCGCCCAGGCCGTTCGAGCTCAACTGCGCATGGGCAATAGTTCATTTTTAGTTTCAAAAGCGCTTTAATAACATTTTTATTAAACATATTCATTTCATACGATTGGCGCTACACAGTTCATATCTATTATAAGTTCATTTTAGTAACGCGCACGCCCAGAGCAAATGTCTCCTTTCAGGGGGGCAATTTTTTGGTAAGTTTAGGTCGGTATTTACACAAAAGCCTCGTATGAGAAAAACTGACTTTAAATCTTGACTCTTCGGCGGATAATTGAGCCTCGTAAGGTTCACCTTAGAACCGAAACTCGAGTCTTGCTTAAGAAAGAACGTAAAGGCTAAGCTATGAAGGTTTTAAAATTTATTTGCGAACTGCAGGAGTCGTGCAGGCGGTCAGCACTTTCCCCTTTTTTTAACATATAATCTGTGACAACATCCGGAGGACAGAAAAAAAATGAAATTAATAAAGTCGTTTTCCATTACCAGAATGTAAACACGCCTTTTAAGACTTCGAAATGGAAAGAAAAAGTCCTTAAGACGATTTGTATGCCTTTGAAGTGGCGGTTAGAGAGCTGAAAGCGATGTAATCTTCCTGTGAGGATTAGCATCCATTTATCACAAAGCGGGGCGTGTCTTCCTACGAAGCGCGAAGCGACAGACTTTACTAAGAATTTTCAAGCATTCCTGGAAAACTACGGTAAAGCAAATTACATTTTTGAATGTCCATTTACTTTGTAAGAAACGTTTCATAGACTGTTCTTCGACATGTGCTAAAATTTGCTTGCGTTGCTGACACGGCTTCCTCGATGCGATAATTTAACGCATTCAGTTTTGCTCTTGAGACTAAACTAATAGATATTTGAAAATAAAAACGTTCAACTGAGAGAATTCGTTGTCCATTTTTCTGTGTAAAGGCAAATTGCGATTAAACTTGTTCGAATGTTTTCTTCGTGAAGCCAATAATCACGCTTTCTAAAATAAAGTTTGCTTTCAAGATTTTTTGATTCGCGAAAACATTATGCGAATCATCTTTACAGATAAGAATGGCATTCTATATACACAGGAAAAGTCGAAAATTTTAGAAAGCACTAGATATAATAAAGCAGATTGCTGAATTTAAATATTATTTTGTGATGTTTATAATATAATTCACAGACCCTAACGCTCTGCGCTGCAATTAGGATAAATAAATCGCCAAGCCTTCCGGAAGCAGAAAATCACTGAATTCTGATAAGCGTTTAACTCTTTTATTCAAGGGAAAGACGTTTTCATTCAATTAAAGTATGAGTTTCATTAAAACGTTTTGACCTTTAGAACAAATATTTTGGATAGCGCGCGATCGAATTACATTTCACACGTTGCATATATGCAAGCAATCAAACGGGGGGGGAAGAGGGGGGGGGGGAAGAGGGGGGGGGGAAGAGGGGGGGGAAGAGGGGGGGGAAGAGGGGGGGAGAGGGGGTGGTTATGATGCGTCACGCAATATTTATTTTTATTAACATTTTCACAGTTTTGACATTATAAAAGCAGAATCTCCTGAATCCGATTACATGTTTTTTTTTTTCATTACCTCAGATAAATTTAGGGCTTTGTAAAATTTATTATAATATTCAAAGCCAGTACAAAAAAATTGGTAGCTTCAATCAACATGTCTTGTGTGATGATGCAATATGTGTCATGCAAAATTCGTTGACGGGGGAGGGGTGCGTGACCCATTTAAAATAAACCATAATACTTTCTTACGCAAGCGCATGAGTATAGGCTACCCGGTAGCCTCTTGTCAAACGAAAGCTACCGAGTAGTACTTTCCTGTGGTGCTGTTTACTATGCTGTACAAGGTGGTTCTAAGTTTTGAGTCTGTGGATGAAATCCTAAAGTGTAACCATTCAAATGAAAGCTATTGAGGAGTACTTTTCTGTGGTGCTGTTTATTATGCTGTACAAGGTGGTTCTAACTTCTGAGTCTGTGGATGAAATCCTAAAGTGTGACCATTCAAATGAAAGCTACTGAGCAGTACTTTTCTGTGGTGCTGTTTATTATGCTGTACACGGTGGTTCCAACTAATTTGAGTGTGTATATGAAATCCTACATTGTTAATACTATTTAAACTAGCAGTTTCTTATAGAAAGTGAATTGCTGCGAAGATGAGATTAAGAAAGCTTCCCTGGCCTTTTGTATTTCAGAACACTTTAACCCTGTCACAGCTCAATTTTCTGAACTTTTTTGCAAAGCATCTGAAAAATCGTGTAATTCATCTGGTTTAGCTTGTTTCTGGTAGCAGTAACCAGTTTGAGACAATGTACTTTCAGTATAGGTTCAACTTGTTTTCAGTCGACCAAATGTACATATTGTCACTTTCTTTAGTTTTATACGATCGCACTGGATCGTTTGGCACACTGACCTCTCAGTTGCTGGGCGTAGAGCCCTCTTAGTTGCTGGCCAAAAAGGCCAATAAGTTAGATTGTTGTGATTAGTGTCATTACTTGTAGTTTCTGTGCTCACTGCTTCACTACACGATCGCAAGATGCAGTTTTGCTGGCTTTTACTCGGAACAAATTCCTTATTTTTCGACGACAGGAAGTACAGAGTTTCCCGACAGTTTGTATAAAAGTTCTGATAAATATTAGCCGAATATTTTTGGCAACATCTTAAGCGGTTGCGATATATTTTCACTTACCAAATCAGTTATTGTGGAATCCATCATGGCGGCAAGGCCGTTCTCTCCAAACCCGTTCCAGGCCATTCTGAAAGCATCAGGAATGCACGAAATCGAGGCATTTTGTACGACAAAGTTCTGTCGATCGTGACAAACATAATTTTTTTGCCTCAGGACTTTGGTATGGGTCTGGTATCCAGCAATCATGTGATCGTGACGTTATCATGTCCTTTCGAAATAGTCTGCTGCGAAGCTGGTGCTTCGCAGCAATAAAAGCTCCTCAGCAGTACTTTCTTGTTGTACTGTTTGTTTTATAGTATTTTACAAAAATAAATTAAGGATTTTTCTTAAACTTTTGTGGCTTACTGCCTCTTAGAGGCGTAAGCCATTATGCTGTCCTGTTGAGTGAGTGAGTGAGTGAGTGAGTGTAACAATAGAATCCGAGCCCACAATTAACTTGTGACGTAATGCTTTGTAATGAATACGTTTCGTAACAAGAGGAGATGACAATAACAAATTTGTTCTAAACGAATAAAAACAACGATAAGCTAAAAGATGTTTCAAATTTGGAGTCTTGCAATGTTAAAATCACCAGTAAAAGGATTTTTCAACTGAGACACGCGTTTTGATCTGTATCTACCTTCAAATAATAAAATCGAACAATTACAATGACGTAGTCCAATATAGTTCGGTCGTATAACCATTTCCCTTCCAAGCGGGACGATGCCGGTTCGAATCCTGATTGTGACGCCTTCGTTTTTCTTTTTTTTTTCTCTTTTTTCTTTCTTCTTCAGACTGGAGATTATGAAAGTGTTGTAGTTTTTTTTTGACTTCGTCAAAAATCCTTACATTTAATTTTAAAAAATTATCGAACCATGTCAGTGTGAAAACATAAGCTTATCGCAATATTGCGTTACGCGTTAGCAGGTTGGCTCTTACGAGCCTTTGATTTCATAATGAATTTAAACCATTTAGGTGTAAGAATCAAGCGCAGCTATCTTCACATTTATGGAGAACTTGTTAGCAAAGAATTCAGTTTCCAATTTCCAGAAAATGTATGACTCCATCGAAGCGCGATCGAGTGTTTGGTGCAGCTGAACATCTTTGCCTTGCGGCAATCTCAAAACCTTATCAAGAGTCATTCTTCCTTCGGGCAGCGAATAATCTCTTTCAAGGAAGCCAAGATTCCCTTCGGGGAGCGAATAACCTTTTTCGAGAGAGCCACAATTCTCCGCTTCGGGGAGCCAATGATGATTTCTTTCGAGAGAGCTACCATATTGTTACATCATAAAAAGAAAAGCTGTGTGCTTTAACTTCTGTTCAATACGTTCCAGTTCAAGCAATCAACATTGCTATAATGTAATTTTTTTTTTAAAAAAAGTTACTTAGCTCTTGTTACAGTTACACAGCGACAACTCTAAATAGCTAATAACGATGCAAAATTTTCATAATTAAATGTCTCCGCTATTATACTGACATTTTTACTTCAACTTTGATACAAAATGGAAAAAAATTCCAAGTATTCACAATGTCTTTACAAAGTTACAGTTCCTCTTATTAACAGTGTTATTTGAAATAATTATAGTTATTGATTCTTTTAAAATTCACACATATTTACATATGATACAAACCTTAAAGTATGAAATACACAATATTGTTACAAGCATCTCAAATAAAAACTATTACATTGCGTTTAACTCTTTAACTATAATACACTAGCAGACTGCATACCCATATTTCTTCCATAATATTTCTTCCACTCTGGTTTCCTTGTGGATAATTCCATTATGATTTAGCTTAGTATGAAGTCTACAAATGTCACACGTCGTCCCTTATTAAGGTGAAACTTAACAGTAAGCCACATGCAGTCATAGACTGCCTATTTTTTTCCCAGCCACTCTTGATCACTCTTTCGACCCTTAGCTACACTTGCCCGGCGTAGCTAATCGAACGAATCCGAACCAAAAACCAATCGAACCCAATCGAACTAAATCGTTCGATTGGAGTTCGATTGGTTCGGTAATCGAACATAATCGAACTGGAACTTTTGGGTGAGTTCGATTAAGTTCGATTACCGAATCCAATCGAACCCAATCGAGGCGATTGGTTCGATTTTGTTCGGTGGAAGAATTTCACCCTTTAACTGATCCTTTTAATACTAGCGGAGCAATTGTGAGAGATATTAACACATTTCAATTAACTAAAATGTTTATTGTTACGGTGATTCGAAATTGATTAATTCACAATATAACATGAACAGCTCAGTACTTCATATCGTTCGGAATAACACCGAACGGGGATAATATTAAAATGTTTATACCGTCGTCGCTAAAGTTTCGGATAGATTACTAAAAAACGACCACTGCAACTGGATCTGGACGCACGCAACGGTGTACAGTGTGTACAGAATAGTTACCACTAACGCAAAAAGTGTTCTCATTACCTCAAAGTAGATTTCCATTAAAACTGCAAGCGGTGTTTGCAGAAGCTGCTGCAAAATGCAAGCAATGTAAGCTAGACTTTCAATGTTAGAACAGTTCATTAAATGTAACAAAAATAAGACTAACGCTTTGTTGAAATGCCCGATTGTTGAAGTGTTCGATTATGTTCGATGAGTTCGATTACGTTCGATTGGCGAAATTTTTCGGTGCGTTCGATTAAGTTCGATTACCGAACCCAATCGAACCCAATCGAACGATTGAGTTCGATTAGGTTCGATTACCGAACGTTCGATTAGCTACGCCGGGCACTTGGGATTTAATTTCGGTGGCTATTCGTACGGCACCCGCGTACGGCGACTTCCATTTGCTATTTCTTGAATTTCTATGTAATTGGTGATTCTTGCCAATCCAAAATATTATATTTACCTTTAGAAGAATTAAGCGATTCTAGTGAGCGCTGTTTATTTGAGCCAGATTAATTTGCGTAGTCCCTGCATACTACGTGAACGACGACACTTACCGAACCAAACTCACGCAAATGTCACGCAACCTCTGCTTCTCAGATTTACTAACATTTGACTAGAAAGTACACTTTACGTTGAAAATTTGTGAAAAGAATTTCTTATAGCCTTAAAAAAATATAGAAAATATAGAATGCACTGATTTGGATCGAGTAAGTGAAAACGTGGAAATTCTACGGACGTTTGGACTCTCGTTATTAGTCCCGTACGAATTATTCGCATTTTTGCTAATTCATAGGGGACTACTTCCATAGCAGGCGCAGTTTTAGTCATTTAGACGAATATTTAGCCCCGTTTCAGTATGAGAGATGTATTCTGTTATCTGCAACATAATTGTGGTAAGGAATCCGATTCTCCAATACTGCAACTCGCGGCTTAGCTCGCGGCTTTCGGGTCCGTACGAATACCAGGGACGAATAGCATCAGCATGGCACGGAATACGGGAGTCCACGTAAATGCCATAACTTTTCCCGGCCAATTGTCTGAAAAAGTCAGCGTTAGATATTTCTTTTTTGAAGAAAATCTGGCTACTCGCTTTTAGTTTACCGAAGAATGGATGCTTCAGATGCTTCGAACGTTTTCTCTTCCTGCATCTGATCGGCAAATAATGTGTAAAACAGCAGGCGTGTTAACTTGACAATGATGACGATCGAATCTAGTAACGCATACCTTCGAGGCCCGGGAGGGGGGTACTCCCTATAATGGGCTATACGGGCTATACGGGGATGCTCCACCCGAAAGGGGTACCTTTTTGAGGCTGGAGGTATATGAAAGGGTCGTGATTTCACGAGCTGAAGTATATGAAATGGTAGGGATTTCACGAAGAATAGGAAAGGGTACCGAAAACACGCCGTTGAGGCGTAAAAAGGGTAGGGAAAACTGCCATTTAAGTATTATAAAAAGGGCCTTTCAAAATATATCAAACAGACGCACGTAAAGGCTATATGAAAGGGGTACTATTTTCATTGAAAGGTATATGAAAGGGGTACTTTTTCTGTTAAAGACGGTATATGAGTATATGAAAGGGTAAGGGTTTGAACCTCGGGGCGGAGCATCCCCGTACAAAACTTTGTTGAGTACCCCCCCCCCCCCCCCCCCCGGGCTTCGAAGGACAAACTGTTTCACAAAAATATGGCTGCATAGGCACTGTTTGATAAAAGCGTTCAACTGAAGCATTCAAAAACAGGTAAGAGATTCATATGCTCAAGGGAGTCCCGTATGAATAGCAAATACCAGTCGCCGCACGGTCCCTCTTAATTCCGTGACATATGCGTGAGTTCGGTAAAAATTCCAAGTGTCAAGTGAGTCGTTCGCGTAGTATGCAGGGACTACGCAAATTAATCTGGCTCAAATAAACAATGCTCACTAGAATCGCTTAATTTTTCTAAAGGTAAATATAATATTTTGGATTGGCAAGAATCAGCAATTATATAGAAATTCAATGAAATATTCTGACTCCCGTACGAATAGCAAATGGCAGTCGCCGTACGGGTGCCGTACGAATAGCCACTGCGTAAACTAATTTTATCAACTTTGTGCCGCGTAACTGTTAAAAGTTCTAGGTTTTAGTGGAACACAAACCAAGAAAACTCACCCGTTTTCTGTAGCAAACGTCTGTAGAGCATTGTGTAACCAATCCCAGCATTGTCTTCGTTGATCGAGAGACGAGATTCATTTGCATGAATAACAAAGATAGCAAAATCCATCGGCAATGTAGGTATAGTTGTCTCACACATCTCCGCCATTCGTTGCAAACCAAAATAAAGCGGTTCGACCACGATTTGAAAGCCGTATTTCTCTTTCACTTTGACCAAAAACTCTTCCACTATTTCCAAATTATAAGTTCTATCACAGTTAAAAAGGTAAACCCTTTCCAACTGATCCGCCATGTTGTGTTGAGGCTATATTCAGCCTTTTGTCTGTGAATATTTCCGGTTGTGACTTAAATGGATACTCCAAAATCAGGTTTCTGAGCCCGCGAGAATGAGAACCCCCACCAAACCAATGTTTTCACTGCAACCGCTGGTCCAAACCTGATTTTCGAGTATCCATTCTAGTCACAACCGAATATTTCCGGCCATTCCAGGAACATTCTCGTCCCCAGAGCCTTCGTTTCGTTTGGTCAGCGGAAAAACGCAATTTAAAAAAAAAACCGTGGAGCTCTGGGGACGAGAAAGTTCCCGGACGGTGGTGACTAGAATCAGGTTGGACCTCCTCGGACGCCTAATTTAGACTTACATAACGGAGTAACTGGTTAGCTTTCAGTTGAAGTTGAGGTCAGCAGTTTACACTAAATTGAAGAAACGTTGTCAGGTAAAAAGCGTAAACCATGAACGATGCGACCCAAATGCTTACTGGGAAGTTGGAAAATTTAATCTTCGTCTGTGACAGAATATACATTATATTAACACAGAATACATAAATCATGCTCTTAAATGCGTCAAACAAAGAAAACATCTTGATTATCAAGAAATAGAATATAACTAGCTTGCTAATGCTGCCTACCCAGAATCCCATTCGGTCTCATCGTTCATGGTTTATGCTTTTTTAAATGACAACGTTTCTTCAATCAGGTGTATATAGTTAAATTTAGGACTATTAAGCAACCCGAGAAGGTAGGTGGTACATTGGTACGGTAGGCTATGTAATCCTAAAACAACTTTAACATCGGGCAAATCTTATTAAAATAAATCGAACGAATTTGCTGTCTGATCAGCCTTGCATGTTAAAGTTGTTTTATTTAGTTCATTGCTGATCCTGATCTGTACAAAGATCCAGCTTTATTTTGCTACTGTTTGTTCAAGTGGTCCTTGCATTTTTACAGAAGTTTATGTAATCCTAATCCTAGCTGACGTCACAGGTTCAATCCTGAGTGGGGATTTTAGATTTTCTTTTTTACACTTGAAAATTTATTGAAAATAAATTCTAAGTGTCGACATTACGTTATACAATTCTCAATAAGTGCCCGAGGTGGTCCAACCAGATTTTGGAGTATCCATTCTAGTCACGACCGTTCCCGGACGAGTTCCGACATTGCGCACTCACCACGCTGTTCTTTACGGTCACACAAGGCATTTTCAATTCCATCCCCTTTTTGAGCTTTATAATTAACGTTCTCCCGTTTCAAACTCGTCCTCTCATTTCCACGCGGGCTCTTAGGGTGACGCGAATCTAATTGGTTTTCTTTTTACCCACCGCCGACGTCGCTGAAGCCTCATATTCCAAAATGGCTCAAGCTCCTGACGCTCCTGAGCAACAACAAATTCAAGCATTGGCTGCTCCTCAAGATGCTGGGCAACCTGCCGACCAGCCTGCGGCGCAAGAGCCTGAGGTATTTATTTTTTCTATTCCTTTTTCTTTCTTGCTTTGCCATAGGTTGTTGCCACGTGGGTTAATCTTTGTGGTTTCTGTGGAACGTCAGTTTTCTCCATGTTTACGTTAGCCCTTTCGGCTTGTGAAACGTAAATGAGTGTTTCTTTTACTGTTTTGTTTTACGTTGGCGCTTGTCGCTTGAGCAACGTATAGCCGAAACGTTAACTGTTTTACGTTAGCCTTTTTGGCTTGTAAAACGTAGATTGCTTTGTTGTTATAGTCGTTTTTACGTTGGCGTTTACCGCTTGAGCAACGTATAAGAGGCCGGGGAATTTACGTTGGCCTTTTTTGGCTTACGGAACGTAAATAGGCGTTCGTTTTCGGTTTTGTTTTACGTTGGCGCTTGTCGCTTGAGCAACGTATAGCCAGAATGTCAACTGTTTTAAGTTAGCCTTTCGTGGCTTGTGAAACGTAGATTGCTTTGTTGTTATAGTCGGTTTTACGTTACGTCTGCCGCTTGAGCAACGTGTAAGAGGCCGGGGAATTTACGTTGTCCTTTTTTGGTTTACGAAACGTAATTAGGCGTTCGTTTTGGTTTTGTTTTTTGTTGGCGCTTGTCGCTTTCGCGACCTATATCCGAAACATTAGTGCTAGTATGTTAGCCTTTTTTGGCCTGTTAAACGTTTATGTGGTTTGTTTCTCTGTTTTATTTTATGCCGGTGCTTGGCGCGTAACGTATATGGTCGAGGTGACAATCTTTTAACGCTGGCTTTTAAGGCTTTTGAAGTGTTTACCCGTAGTTGTTTTTTCTTTTTTTGTTTTACCCCTTTTTAGTGCCGGTCGTTTGCGAAGTACAAAAGGTGTTATTTTGGTTCAGTTGTTGTCACCTGCCCCTCCCTTTACCGCCTGTCTTTGTTGCTGCCGCTTGTTCTCAATATCCCTTCTATTGTTTTTGTTTTCTATTGTATCTGGTCTATTTTCAGCTTTTTAATTCAACTCCGCGGCTTAGCGCCTTGCCTTGTTTTATTCTAGTTCTTTGTTTGGTATTTTAGCGCTCTCGGGGCTGTCTCTTTCACGTATTTTCTCATCTATTTGTTATTCGCGCATCTGATTTTTTCGCCCCTTTGGTTATTTTGCCTGTGTTTATTTATCCCCTTTCCCCCTTTTTGTTTTCTCTTTACCTGCCTAGGCTGCCCTTGACGATTTTGTAGCGGTTCAGAGAGAAATCGCTGAGGTAAAGAACAAGCTCGATCAAAACTCGGTTCATAATGCCCTTCAGACCGTGAAGCAGCTAATGTCCCGCCCCGCGGGTATTTTTGATGTACATGCCGTCATTGCAGCTTTGGAGCATTTGGTTGACATGGCGAGAGAGAAAAATGATGCCCAGGCTTCCCGCTACAATTCTATCCTCAAGCAGACCAGGCCCCTATCGTCGCATGCCTCTTTTCAACCAGTACTCTTAAAGCTTCCCGGGGGATAAAGAGGAGATCGCGATTGCCAAGGAGGTTGAGAAGGCTTTCAAGCACAGTTCCAGTGTTCGTCCCCTTATGGGCAATCCTAGAATGCCGTATTCAAACCCCAGGGTTACCATTACATGTTACGCGAGTGGCCTCCGAGGCCACATCGCGAGAAATTGTCGAGTAAGGAAGGCCCGTAACAATTCCAACTAAACTTTGTCATGTATTGTGGGTTTGCTGTTATTCTATGCTTTTTGTAACCTTCACAATAAAGTTTGTTGTTTCCTTTCAGTCTGTTTTTTCCCTTTATTTAGTTTCATCCTCATTTCCGAGTCTTGTCCAGGGGGGGTTCTCTAAGCATAACCCTTTTCCAGTCTCCGGACGGATTCCTGGCTGGACTCGGTTGTGGGGTTTTATTTCCCTCCCTTTATTTTCTTTTCGTTCTCTTTTTCTTTTAGAAAACTTTCTTTTAGAAATGGGTTCCGTTCTTTCATTTTGACCAGCCCCTTCACGTGGCTTCTTCTCATAAGCCCAAGGAGTCTTGGTGTAATTGGGAGGGAAAGCCCCACAACTGGGTCGGGCCGCTCCCCTCAGTGGATATGGTCTCTTCCGGTTCTGTGTATGCTTCACCTACGCACAGCCCCTTTAGAGATAACAAAAACTTCATTGCTGGGAACGTTCAAGCAAACTGTCATAAATGCTCAACTACTCCAAGGCAGATGAGATTTTTCGTTAGGTTTCATTGGGGGTGGATATCCAGGAATTTCTCACGCCTTTTAAGGGAACGTTTCAGGGTCGTTATTATGACTCGCCCATTCCGCTTCGCATCGTCTTTCCTAATGCACGCAATTGCCAAGACCACGAGGGCTTTATTTCTAATTGCATTATTGACAGAGTCCGAAATGGTTCCCTTCTGGTTGTTGGCAAAGTTGGTTTTGTTGACCCGCCCCATCACTCTGGACCATATTACCGACCTTCCTCGCTATGTCGGACTCAACCACTCCAGTCTACTATAGACGATAAGAGCGGCTACGACCATATTCCTTTACACCCCTCCAGCTGCACCTTTTTCGGTTTACAATGGAAAGGTTATTACTTTACTTACACCACCATTCCCTTCGGGTGGAAGGCCAGTGCGTACATATACAACACTGTTGGCATGGCGGCTACAAGCTACATGAGGTCTTTAGGAGTTCCCTGCTCTCAATATATTGACGACAGGCATCTTGGAAAGCTCCGCCTTCGTTCTAAGTCCCGCGTAAACTTTTTGAACCTCCAGCTTGCAGAAATAGGGACTTTTATCGCGTGTTCTGTTCTCCTGGAGTTAGGCTATTTTCTTAGCATTGTCAAGAGCGTTTTCATTCCGCGCATCAAAGTGAAATTCGTGGGGCACATCTGTCAATCCGACATACAAGCTTTTTCGTTACCAAGGGATAAAGTTTTTAAGTTCGCTACTCTTCGTGATTCCATTCTGGAGAGTAAGACTGTGTCCCTCATGAAGCCGCAAAAGTTCGCCGGGAAGACAGCTTCCTTTTCTCTTTCCGTTCCGGCTGCGAAGCTCTTTTCCAATTGTGTTTACCAGGCGATATCGGCAGCCTCCAAAACTCCAAGGGTTATCGCTGTTTCTTCGACTTTGAAGCAAGAGCTC
Source organism: Cladopsammia gracilis (assembly GCA_022457155.1). Taxonomy (NCBI): domain Eukaryota; kingdom Metazoa; phylum Cnidaria; class Anthozoa; order Scleractinia; family Dendrophylliidae; genus Cladopsammia; species Cladopsammia gracilis. Next base: position 17,145 of record JAJGOT010000615.1, read on the forward strand.
TTGCATTGGCGTTTTCTTGATGATTGGAATGGCTATCTCCCTTGGAAAGATGAAAAACACGTCTCCATCACTCTTTTCTGTGATGCGTCTGATATTGGCTGGGGCGGGGTGCTTTAAGCCCCAGAGAAAGAAGAGAAAACACTGCGTGGATATTGGGATGACGATACCTGGCAACTCCCTACAGCAGTCAGTCAAGGAGGCGCGCGCGCTACTTCACACCTTGGAAAGTGTTGGAGAAACTATCGCCAATTCCAGGGTGGATTGCTTTATCGATAATAAAGTTGTGGTTTCATGTTGGAAACGCCAGCTCTCCCAGATGCCAGCCCTGTCCTCCGTTATGAAGAACATTTATTTCCTAACCTTGAAATTCAACCTGGCGCTTAAAACCTTTTTTGTTCCTTCTAGGAAGAATCCCGCTGATTTCCCGTCCCGTTCCCTGTCTGATGCAGATTGCAAGCTTAGCCCACTCGCCTGGAAACTAGTGGATCAGGCTTTTGGCCCTCATTCGCTGGACTTGATGGCCTTGTCCTCCAATGTTCAGTGTGATTCTAAGGATAAACCTCTTCGTTTTTTCTCCCCGTTTCCTAATCCGGGCTCATCTGGTACTAATCTTTTCGCCCAGGTGCTTGATCCCTCCGAGAACGCATATGTTTTCCCCCCCTTTGTTCTGGTAGGGCCTTTGCTCAATTTTTTATCCTCACAGCCATGCCCCGTTACGTTTGTTGTGCCTGATCTAAGCCCCAAACGTTATTGGTGGCCCATTCTGTACCACAGGGCCTCCAACTACTTTCAGTTGGGCTCTAAAGGTCAAAAGGATATTCTCCTTTTTCCTAACTCTAATCTATCCGGATCTTTCACTCCGCGAGCTTTGCAGTGGGATCTTTGGGTTTTCCGGGTTTTACCCTCTGATTAAAAAGTTTTGTTTCCCTTTTTTGTCTTGTTCTTCAGGAACTTCCCTCGGTACCGCGCCTTTGGTGCCCTGCTGTTCAATGTCCGGAATGCGCTTATCCAAATGATCACGACTTCTCTTTTTGTCAGCGGTGTGGATATCGGCGCCTCTTTCAATCACAACAGAGCGTTAACAGCAAAATTCAGCTTGATCTTCCCTCCATCAACAATCGCTTACAATCTATTCAAGCTCTTCGTGCCTCTAAGCCCTATGAAAATCAGAAATCGGCCCTTCAGAAGGAGTTGGAGAATTTTCTTTTTTCTCTCCCCCTTTCTAAGTCCTTATCTTCAGCAGCTCCTCAGGACCTTGTTCGTTTTCTCATTTATAAAGATCGAAAAGGGAAGACAAAGGTTCACAAGTCGACCTGCCCTTTGTTCGGATCGCATTCCAAGGAGCAGTGTCAATGCCCAGTCCGTTTAGTACGGTGGCCCACAACTGTCACGGCAAGAGCAAAAGACTCACGGCAAAAGCAAAAAGCTCACGGCAAGAGCAAAAACCTCACGGCAAAAGCAAAAAGCTCACGGCAAAAGCAAAAAGCTCACGGCAAGAGCAAAAAGCTCACGGCAAGAGCAAAAAGTTCAACGCAAGAGCAAAACGCTCACGGCAAAAGCAAAAAGCTCACGGCAAGAGCAAAAAGCTCACGGCAAGAGTGAAATCTTAAGAAGACTGGGAACAAACAGATTTTTTCCCCTTATTTTTCGCTATGCGTTTTTTTACCATAATTCTTGTTGTCTAAATGGTCTCACAGTGGAAAACAGAATCAAAACACAATCGAACTCAATCGAACTCAATTCATGGATTGAGTTCGATTGAGTTCGGCAATCGAACGAAATCGAACTCACCGAAAAGAAAAAAAAGCAATCGAACCCAATCGAACGTTCAATTTTCGAACTCGTGATTTGTGTAAAACAGGCGTTGAAAATCCATAACCAGATCTTGGAAGCTCGAGTTACTTCAGCCCGGAGTGCAGCGCACGTGTTTTTCGTAAACGAAGAAATTCCGCAGAAATGGCTTCAGATGCGCTGTGGATTGTAAGCTTCAAATGCGTAGTAAAAGGCTACCAGGAATGCCGCTTTGACGTCATTGTATTTTTGCATAAAAGTAACCCAATCCATTTAATTGTGTTCGATTGAGTTCGGTTTTCCGAACTCAGTCGAACACAATCAGATGGATTGAGTTCGATTGAGTTCGATTTGTTCGATTGAATTCGATTTGTTCGGAAATCGAACTCACTGAAAGTCCGGTGTTCGATTTCGTTCGATTGCCGAACTCAATCGAACTCAATCCACGGATTGAGTTCGATTGAGTTTGAATTCCGAACGTTCGATTTACTATGCCGGGCGTTTTAACCTAAGAAATATGCGGAATATAAAAAAGTGATCAATATAAGGAATGATTCAAAAGTATTTGCATGACTAGCCTAGTGGAATAATCTGAAACAGGGATCTAAAGCGGATTTCAAATACAACACACGCTATTACTTAAAGTTTGTAGAAAAGATGTAGCAATTTTTATCGATTAACGAACAGGGAAGTTGTTATAAGTGTTTCTGCGAGCTCTTTAATATCTTTTGGTGTTTCCGTACGTTGCGAAAAATGGTACGATAATTCAGTTTCGATAAATTCGATATTTATTGATAAAATCGATAGCCCTAATTCAAAAATCGATAATTATCGATTACTCACAACGAAATCTTGTATCGATTTTTATCGAATTTCGAAAAAAATAATCGATTTTTATCGATTGTTATCGAATGTTATCGATTATCGATATAATCGATTGACTACGTCGGGAAAATATGCGTGCATAAATTTGCATGCAAAATCGTCGTGGCACAAAACATTAAAATAATATTAACAAGACGCTGTGGGAGCGTATACTTGGGCGTCGTTGTATTAGGCGTATTGGAATGAAAATATTTTGGAAAATCTTCATGCACGTCAGTTTAGGGTTTGATGATAGGGAGTGCACTGAGTATTGGGATAGTCTTGTATGTCGTTGACTGTTAGTGCACAGTTGTAAAGTGGAACACGTGAAGGCTTACGTGAAGTGTGGGTGCAAGGATTATATTTAACGCTTGTAGAATTTGGAAAAGCTTAATTGTGGCCAGCGAAACTGCAAGGAAAACAAAAAAATTCATGGCAGCGCATGTTCTGTATTCAGGTTTCAAATTACCCTTTTGACATATGCAAATTCGGTGCACTTTTTCCTGACAACTACAACTACAACTGCTACGTACCTTTCCCCGCTGTATGACATCGATTATTACTCATGCGCATAGCGGCATGAGTCAAGGTTTCGGTAAGGTTTTTGTTTCCATTTTTGTGTCTAGTGCGTAGCACGTAGACACTATGTTAGAGTAAAATTCGATAAATACTTCATATACGGTAAGATATGATGTAATGTTCATATGGTTTCACCGAAGTTTCCCTTACGTGACTTGTTACATGAAGTATATGATCAATGCGTAATGTAACCACGTCGATATTTTGTCGTTTACAACAGTCGGAGTATTCGGAATTGGGGCTCGATCACCGGAGCAGACGCGGAGCAAGCAAAGGGATATTCGGGACCAATTGAGTCCGAGCGAAAGGTCTCGAGTAAGCTTATCTTCGTAAATTGCCTGATGCGAACGACGCGAAACATGATGCGAAGGACGCGAAAGGCAGTGAGTTTGGTGAGTAAACCAAGTTCTTTCTCACTTTTATGATGAATTTCTTTAAAGTTACTTTCCCAATATGCCACAGCTTTCGAAGTATGTGTCAATCTGGGGGAACGAAAAGCTTTGAAAGATGCTTTCAAGTTTTAAATCGATATAAGCTTAAGCTTACTCGGCTACAACGGAATAACGATGCTGCAATGTTGAGAGTGATCACTCCGGTGCTTCGAAAGAAAGAAATCAAGCTTCATAAGCCCCATTTGGGAAAAAAAGCCCTTCAAAGGAACTAATGAGCCCCGTTTGGGGATGATCGAGCCCCGTTTGGGGATTACAAAGCCCGTTGAGGAATTAAATAAGGGCCATGTGGGAAATGTATTTCATGTATTTCAGAGATATAGAAATTCAGCCGCCGCTGAAATGAAAACATCTTTCGTCGACCAAACATCTACGAAAGCTGTGGCCTGTTTATATGGAGAAAGTCATACTAGATCCATACTAGAAATACAATTAGTTCCCAGTTTGAAAACCATGTAAGCATCAATCAAATGAAACCTTTCCATGCAATATTATAAATCAACATTGATGTAAGAGATTTTATATTTTGTGGGCTTGCTGTGAACATTGTGTAAGTAACACCAGCAGGTATTTCTCCTTCATCCTCACTCCACTGATCTTCAGTCTCAAGAACTTCATCACAATTACTATTGGTTTCAATATTACCACTACTGTTAACATTAAGTGTATTTTGTGACTGTGCATTTTGATTTTCAACAGTACTACCATCTAATATACAGTTGTCACTATATTTTACTCCCCAGTCTTGATTAATTGTTATTCCTTCTTGTCTATACAGACTGCTGATAAGCCAGTTGGCTGCCTGGACAACTTTATGCGGTCTTATGTTGAAACAGTGCTGTGCTTTTGTATTGCAATCTTATCTTTAAATTCACCTTAATTGTCCCTGTTTCAGTGGGTAACCTTAAGTAACATATTGACAGTATCAGATACTTCTGCTGGTACATTTACAATAACGCGTGGCAATGTTTTTTTTTTCTTAAGAATTTACTGGGATTCTTTTCTTTTGCTCCATTCCTATCAGTTTTCTAATGGTGCATCTCTTAAATTTATATTATTAATTTTGTTGCAATTCATTGCTTTTTTATAGCATCAGTGATTCAACCGTAAATATAACGTGAAAATAAGTTAAAGATTTTTAAAACAAGTATCTTGCATAAGATGTATATCAAGTTCAGATGTAAGTAATTCTATGACAGTTAATATTGTATAACTCATTCTGTTCCAGTTCTGTTACACTTCATGGATAATCAGTGAAACTAAACACTTTAGTTTGTCTTAATAAAGCATTAATTTTGAATTATTCAACCGTGTCTGCTGGTCCTTTACGTGTTTTCTTCTACATGTAATGTACCGTATTTTCTCAATTAAACGCCCCTGGTGTTTATTTCAAACTTGGCCTCGTGGACCCAGCGTTTCTTTGAATCAGCAGTTATTTCTCGGCCGCCATTTTTGAAGGGTTAATTCAAAATGCTATAATAACTGCTGCATACACTAAATACAATTACAAAACCAAACAATAGATAGCCTACATCACAGACGAACTGTAAACCACTGGACTTAACCGGCGATGCAAGCTACACCAGAGATGGTTACACAAATTCACATCATATCAACCTTGCACTAGACACATGTTCGCATTGCGGACCTATTTTTAGCTTTTGTCCCGCTTTTTGTAGTCACAAATTGCCTTGCTTTTTAAAGTTTCCCGTATCCCGCGGGACGACTTTCACTGGTCTGATTGGTTGACACGCGACCTCGTGATTTCGGCGTGCCGAGTGGCGTGCCCGTAATCACGTTTAGTGTACGCGAACTCGCCCCTGCCTCCCCTAGAAAGTTATTTTTGCCCCCTATTGTTATAAAAGACTTCAGGAAGGTTCAACCAATCAGAATCCGTCTACCGAGCACATGTCTGGGTTTTAGGGGGGACTAGAGAGAATCGGTTTGTCACTCAGAGAAGACTTTCAGATTCAAACAAATATGGCCTCTTCTGTGCTCTACACTTCAATTTTTCAGACGTTCATTTTCCATTACCAAAATGTAAACATGCCTTTGAAGACTTCGAAATGGAAAGAAAGAGTCCTTAAGACGATTTGTATGCCTTTGAAGTGGCGGTTAGAGAGCTGGAAGCGATGGAATCGTCCTGTGAGGATCACAAAGCGAGACACAAAGCCCGGCACAAAGCGAGACATGTGTTCCTACAGAATTCATACTCGAAGCTCGAAGCGGCAGACTTTACTAAGAATTTTCAAGCATTCCTGGAAAACTACGGTGAAGAAAACAACATTTTTGAATGTCCATTTACTTTGTAAGAAACATTTCATGGACTGTTTATTTCTGTTATCAGTGAGAATTTTTGCGAAATATCGGCCGCACGAGAAATTCTTTGATTTGCTTGCGCTGCCGAGAGCTTCCTCGATGCGATAATTTAACGCGTTTTGCTCTTGAGACTAATATCATTCGCAGACCCCAGCGCTCCTCGCTTCAATTAGGCTAAATAAATCGCCAAGCCTTCCGGAAACAGAAAATCAATGAATTCTGATGAGCGTTTGACTCTTTTATTCAAGGGAATGACATTTTCATTCAAGGAAATATGTTTTGACCTTTAGAACAAATATTGTGGAGCGCGCGATCGAATTACATTCCACACGAAATTTGCATGAAACGAAACAATCTTGCCATCCGTCGGTGGGGTGGGGGGGGGGGGTGGTGGGGGGTTCTTTCTGGAATAACCCAATGCCCAATGTAATAGAAATAATTCACGGTTTGGGAAGTATTAGACTATAATGCGGATTTGAACGGGAATCAATAAATTAAATATTCAAAGCGAGAAAGAAAAAATGGTAGCTTTAATCAACGTGTCTTCCCCGTGTCTTGACTGATGGTGCAATGTGTGTCACGCAAAATTCGATGAGGTGGTAGCGGTGCGTGACACGTTCAAAATAAACCATAAAACTTTCTTGCGCATGAGTAAAGGCTACTGGTAGCCTCTTGTTATATTTAGTTTCATTCAAGATTTATCTTCACAATGGTAAACATGAAGTTCAGAAAGAATTTTAAACATGAATTTTGCGTGACGCTGGCACTTGGGGCCCCTGTTTACATAAAGTGACCTATTTTGGTTTCGTTCGCTTTCTGACTGAAAACTCACTCCACTCGAAATTTTTCCATAGCCCTTCACAGCCAGCCGTTCGAAATTTTTGTTCTGTTTCGGCCGTTCACTGCAAGCCGTTCAAAATAATTATTCAGGCGTTCAACTGATGAAATTCGATCTGTTGGCAGATCTCGTTGCCTAGCACGTGATCAAAATTTGTTCTTTCTTGTTGCACCTTTCTCGATGTAGTGCAAAAGTTATTTTATTGTTATATCTAGAAGAACAAGACGCTGTGGGAGCGTATACTTGGGCGTCGTTGTATTAGGCATATTGGAGAATAATTGTCTTGGGAATCTGCATGCACGTAGGGAGTATTCGGATAGTGTGAGCAGTCTAACAAAGAAGCGCCTTAACCGTCTAAAACAAGAAGACACAGTACACTTATGCCCGGTTTCCATATGATCGCTACGATCGCTACGATCGTTGCGATCGCTGAAAAAAATAGTTCAGCGATCGCAGCGATTGATGGTTTCCATATGATCGCTGCGATCGCTACGATCGCTGAGAAAGTGAATGAAGATCGAGGGGACCTGAGTCTGACAATATCGCTTCGCCTCATTCTTGAAATTCAACACAGCGGCTGTGAATTGTTTTTAAAATTTGATATAAAGACAGTCGTATCTTTGCACTTCTTCCATAAAAAGGTCCAAATCGCACCCTTTGAGCGGGCGTACGCAGTGCATCTTGGTATTTTTGCTGTCGCTGCGATCGCTGCGATCGCTGGAGAGTGGTTTCCATATGATCGCTACGATCGCTACGATCGCTGAGATAGAATCACAGCGATCGCAGCGATCGTTGTCGCTGCGATCGCTGTGATCGCTACGATCGCTGGAGAGTGGTTTCCATATGATCGCTACGATCGCAGCGATCGTAGCGATCATATGGAAACCGGGCTTTAGCGTGCGAGATCGCACGCAAATTATTAAAGTAGCGTTTCCACTGTGTCAAAAGACGAGTACATACTGAAAAATACAAATCGATGCCTACTTTGTACTTACCGTTGAAAAAAAAAGGCCGTATGTCATTGTTTCCCGATGGTTGTTATTGGTTTTAGCTAAATCTTGTAACTAGCTGGTCTGGGTTTCCGACACTTTTGAAGTGAATGCAAATGTAGCCGATAAGTGGCTTTTCGAAGCCATGATGTAATTGCCTGGTCCGGCCCGAGGTCAAAACAACTTTTCCAATTGAAAGTTTTGCTGGAAGTATTCCCGCCGTTATTGTAATAAAGTTTGAATGAAACATAAATTTAATCAAAGTTAACGACAGAAGTGATAATTTAGGAGGAGAGAACCAAATTTAGCCCTTTGAAATATATTTTTTCAGTTGAGGTAAAAATGTTTCAATTTGCATAATGTGAAAGTAATTTGAAACCTTTCCAGTAACGCATAACGCAGCTGTTTCATAAAACATCTCGCAATCAGACACACGAAAATATATCCAGTTTTTATTCCTCTGTATCCGAAACACAAAAAAGAAAATTAAATGAAAAAGTGATCGCTTTAAGGTTATTTTCGCCCGAGAAACTAACTAGCTAGCGGAAACAAAACTCGCAAGAAACGTCTCGCAAGACACCGCGTGCATTGTTTACATCTTCTCTCGGCGGTGAATTTTTGCACCCAAAGTTTCAGTTGGCTGTTCTGTTCCTTCAACTTCACGAAATCAAAATTAATGAAAAGCAAACAACCGAAAGAAGTGAAATTAATTGGGATTCCTACCACGCTTATATTTCTTCCTTCGCTGTCCACTGTTCAGTTCTTATTAAATAAGCGCTATGTATGTATTCGTCTAAATTATCTTCTTCATGTTCGTTTAAACATGTTTTCGCGGGTTTCCGTCATGAAGGTATCGTAGAATTAAATCGCGAGTGCCAAATACTTTCGCAGTGTCTTCTTGAGTAATTTCCTTACGCATATTGAATATGAAACTGTTAGATGCAACAGAGAAAACACAACTCGCACTTTGTGACGTTCGCCTCGCATCAACAAACAGGTGTACTCCACTGCGGTCAAACGAGAGAAATTTGCAAACGTTAATCAAAGTACTTCAAAGTTAAGGTTGTCATTTTTACTGTTTATTAAAAGTTTCATATATTAACAATACACTGTCAACTCACTAAACGTTTTGAAAGTTTACTAAAAAAGTTCTAAGCGTTTGAAAACTATGAACCGCAGAACTGTCGGCGCCATTTGCCAACACAATTTTGCTCAGGCACGAAGCGTTTTGATCAGTTTTCAACGATCGAAAAAAGCTCGTTATTTTGAGCCGGAAAGATGAAAAGATAGTTACATAAACTAATTATTTTATACATCCTTGCCCACGTTTCCACTTAATACTAAATGAATCCCACCAAATAAAACGAAAAACGCCTCGGACGTGTGATCGCGGTGAAGGTTTGAACAATCCCGCCATCCCCAGAGTTGCGCAATACTGCACATTTGTGGACGACCAAACTGCATTTTAATACTTGGTCGCTACGCCCAAGTAACTAGTCGTTTGAAACTGTATTTTTGTAATGGACGATTTTATATAAGTGACGATTTGTCCGCCCGTTTTAGCGCACGGATGGGAAATTGTCATAAATCGGACAGTTCCATTCTAAAGAGTCAAAAGATGTACATGTACCTTTGAGAATTCATAACTCGAATAATATTCCATCGATTCAATTGAATTAATGACTGAATAATGGCTAATGAGTAAGCGATCAAGATATCAGAATTTATCTGCCACTAGAATTTAATTTTCGCCGGCGAGCATATCAAGAAAGCGTTGAAGTTAGCCGAGACGCCAGCTGACCAGTATTCTTCTCCTCGTTACGCTTGACTGAGTTTGACGCACGCGCATTAGAGCCCAATTGCAAATTCGTGCACTACCAAACTGCATTTTATAACTTGGGCTCTCCGCCCAAGTAATAATAATAATAATAATAATAGTAATAATAATAATAATAATAACAACAACAAGAATCAAAGGGCTCTTAAAGCCATCTCGTTAATGCGTTAGAATGTGAGGTTAACAAAAACAAAATAGAAGATTTGATAGTGAATATGGAATATGGTAAAGATGCCGTTGTAGCGCACCTTTAGAATAAGTCTTCTTAAAATACGTACATGAAAACATCACATGATGGAAATCAGGCAATAGAAATTTATGTTCACGAAATGGGCGTAGTTTTATTTCAGTAGCCATTTGGGGTATTAAAAACAGCAAATCACTAATTATCGATTACAAAGTTTACATTTTGACGCTAGTGACTAAAATGGGGTCTATAATTTGGTTATACAATAGACGTGTTTTGAAAATGCAATAGGCTGGGACTTTTCATTATTATTATTATTATTATTTTTTGCAAAAGGAGGGGAACCCATCTTAAACGGCCGTTGAAAGCGTAATTTTTTAGCAGGATTTGTGTTAGGCTTGTGATGTTTTTTAAGGAAAAAATTTGGAAGAATAATTCTCAAACTCATTAGTAATTCATTAAGTGGCCAGCCAATAAATGACGTCCATTTGTGTCAGGTGGATGAGTCTTGAAACCCAATGAAACACCAGATCAAGATCTTAAGGGTTTTGATTTCAGTTCAAAAACGTGTTTGATCTCAAATCAAACACTTGCATATTAACGAGTTTTGCAACAATGCATGTTATTCCATTCAATTATATAATTGCATTTGGAACCTTACATAGCTTTATTGGTATTCAAATGTAAGCCCTCTCGTGTGCCATCTTTCGATTCCGCGTCCAATGCTCGGTGAAACAGAGTAAACCTTCAACTGAGTATTATAACTGGAACTTCAACATGACATCGACGTTTTAATTTAAAAACAAAATGGACTATTTTTCTCACCTTCGGTTGCCATTATCAAGAGGATTTAATGCTTCAGCACCTTTTTTCTCTTCTAGAAAGCGTCGGATACCGCATATTATGCCACAAACAGTCTTCGGTGGACTTGGCCAAGTCCATGACAAATTCGCTAAGCCAATAATTTAAACTCAATGCGTCCGTTTTTTCAATACGAGCAGAAAGTGACATAATCTTGTGTAAATCATAGTCCTTAAACATTCCTCTCGAATCTCAGAGAACGGGAACTTGAACCGTCCGAGAAGTTTGCCATTCGTAGAAAATGGAAGTTGCCCATTTGTTTTTTATATTTCGTTGAGGGGGAACAGCTTTATCGACTATATATTCTTCTTCGACAACCGTTTTAGCCTCCCTAAACCGAGACGCTTCTGCTTCGCACGTGGTCTCATACCAAATGGCGAAACACAACAAGCTCAATCAAATTATGCATGCGACGGCATTTGAAAAGGACAAAGCCAAAAACACTAACACTGAATAATTCTGTATTGTTTCATTTGAGAAGCCAGATCAAAAACTCGTGCTTCGGGTTTGATCGGGGCATCCAAACACCTTGAAACAATAAAAGCACTCGGCCGAAGCGGCCTCGTGCTTTCATTGCTTCTCGGTGTTTGGATGGCCCGATCAAACCCTCGCGCTCGTTGTTGATCTATTACTCAGTAGTTTGAATTTCAGTGACGTGAGTTTTATTTCTCATTTTATAGATTGGTCGTTTTAATTTGTCTTATTAGGGATACCGATCGAAGAGGTAGAGTAAAGTGTCGGAGAGTGATGCTGTGGTAATGTGCAATTGGTGCTTGGGTAAAGGGTACTGACGTGAAAAATGTAAAGAATGAATAGTAAAAACTATGAAGACAAATCAAATGGTATAGTGATGTTTTTTTTTTCTTTGTGTTTGTTTGTCGTAAGTATCAGTCTGTTGTTTTATTTATTTTGATGTGAAAATGGCGGGAAAATGGTGATCGTGTGGTCATTTTTCGGTGACGTTTGCTATGGGCGCAGTTATAGTAATTGGTTTTAATGGCATAGGTAGTAATTTTGAGAGAACCGCGGAGTTTTCTCGCTGACGTGAAAATGGCGGGAAAATGGTAAACATTTGGTCATTTTTCGGTCACGTTTGCTATGGGCACAGTTATAGTAATTGGTTTTGAATGAAGAACTTAATGCCTTTGCGGTAACGTAATGTGAGATATGACAAGTTCATGACAAGTTCTGACATCCCAATACTCTAGGGAAATTAAGAATAGGTCCGGGGGTGCTCCCCAATCTCGCGAGTTTTCTCGCCCTCGCGTTACGTGGAGATGGCTTATATAATCGCAGCTATAAAGCGTAGCAAATAAAAAAAATAGAAGGTAAAATTATAGCGTTGACTGTGAGAAACCTGAATTTTGTATAAGTTGAATAAGTTGAATAGCTTATTAAGCTACAACTCTGTCTGCCATAAAACTTGGATCCTGAAAATTAAAATTTTGTAAAGACAAAAGTAAAATAGCTGGGCCGAGCATGACTGTTTATTAATAGCAGGAAAGACATTGACGCTGTTATGTTCACCGCCGACAGATAATTTTAGATGCTGTCATGTCCGGTATTTCAGAGAGAAAAGTTAGAGAAATTGAAAGCTTTCGTATATAAAAACGTACATGGTAATATTAATGGCTAAAAGAACACATCAAATGCGAGGCAAAAAAGGACGCTAAAGTGAGGTTAAAATCAACAGAGCGCAACACTATGGGAAACCGCAAGTGACAGAGTTGACCTCAGTCCATTGGACGCTGCTTTTGAAAGGTTTTTTAAGTCAGTCTGAACTAAAATGTTGGTTGCAAAGGGCTAAATGTACAAAATCTGCAGCAGTTTGAAGGATGGTCTTGGAGATTCGAAGATAGTATTTGTCGTCGGCGTACGTGTGTTGCAAGACATGCGGATTTCTTGCCGTTGTTGTAGGGCTTATTGCGAGAAATAGTCGCGCGGGAAATCCAAGAACTATAGATATTGTATTAAGATTTGCTATGCAACTTTTAATAAACAGTTTTTGTAAGTTTAATTAATGAAATGAATGGCTTTGAAGGTGAAGTTTCATGGTATCTCATTATATAATTTAATAATCACGTGAAGAGTTATCGTAAGGGTTGTTGTTGTTCATCGTGGTGAACACACTAGTAAAGAAGTATTTTTCGTTTGTCTCACGATGTAGTCACTTCCGATGTGGGCACTTCCGATGTAGTCACTTCCGATGTCACTTCTTTCTGGGGGCTCATGTGAGCTATTCAAGGGAGGGTCACATATCTTTTCCAGAATTTTTTAATGAGAATTTTTGTGATGTTGCTTCCCATTTTTCTTACAGTTTAAGTTTTTCTTTTCACCTACTTTGATTAAATTTTGTGTTTTATTATAGAAACTAGGTTACATTTCTACATGTATATTATGCCATGGCACATATTTTTCTCAGAGGACTCGTATCCTTTTCCGTCCGTAACGAGAAGTACTTGACACAGGTATCGTTTCCTCAGCTTCTTGCTGTTGTCTATTCACTGCCTGATCTCCTGAGTCGTTTAGTTCTGACGAGGTACTGGTAGATCCAACACTGTCACTGTCAGACTCTGAATTTGATTCAGAGGTTGGCTGAATGTTGTTCTGTGCCAATATGTGCCTTCACCACCCTCACTTTCTCATCTTTCTTTCCTTTAAATGCAATATTGTAGTGATTAATGTAAAGTTCAAGATCACCTACTCTAAGGGATGACAACTCCAGAGTTTCCTCTACTGTTGACTGAATGGAACTTGTATTCTTTAACCCTTTGACTCCTAAATTTCCACCAAAAAACGCTTTTTCAGGCTACAAATGCCATTTTATGGCTATTATCTAGCCAAATTGAGGCCGAACAGTCAATAACATCGTTTGCAGCTCGGCAAACTAAACCCTCCTGCCATTTGTAGAATTTGAGTTCGGGCATGCGCACTGATCGAAATTTCGACAGTTTTTGAACGAGAAAAACACGACTTGCCTTGACTTTTTCTTTTTTATTCTCAAGCCCGTTCTTTTAGTTTCCTTTTTGTCTGTTCTTTTTTTGGTCAGTTTTGTTGACATTTTAATAGTTTTCACCCAAACGTCGTGGAATGTGGAAATTTTGATCGTCAAGTAGTCGTCGGTGGGAAGGGCAAACTTTCCTTTGATTTTGTAACATAAAGTTCAGAGGTTGTTTGCGTGAAAATCCAGTTCAATTCATCCAATCGGTCTCATCTGGGTATGTTTAGCAAGATTTCCTCCTTCCCTTGCCGATAATTGAAAAAAATATCTTCGGACGCTAAAACTGATGACGTCACAAATGGTACAATATACATGACCCTAAACAGCGCCTAAAAGCGCGCTTGGGGGTGAAAGGGTTACAAATTCCTGATTGGCGCTGTGCTTTTTTAATACATTGCATCCCTGGCTTAAGGCGGAGCCTATTAGCCATAAATAGTACATTGTCTCGCTCTGTGATTTCAGTACTTAGGCTTTCAAGCTTACCTTTAGCCTTCACCAACGCATCTATGTTGTTTGAAATTGTTATTGAATCGTGCTCTTTTGCTTGAAAATTCTCATGCATGAATTTTCCTGCCGCTGCTGGAAGAAATATACGAAACCTTGTTGTTGGCTTTCTTGATCGCTTCTTTAATATCCCAATGGCGTTTTCTTTCCCTGGTAAATTCCAGACGGGCGTTGTCTTTGAATGGATAGGTCGCCCAAAAACACTGGTAGAATTCTGCCAAAAGGGAATTGGAAAAGCAAGTATAATCGCCTTTTGGATCTGGAATCCACCCTAGTGAGACATCTTTCCAAATGCTACCGCTTGGTTGGTTTTCTTGCTCATAGTGTGCTGTTTGTGTGGCCTCGGAATTTGGATCTGTCAATTTCTCGTGACGTACTGGGGCGCACTCACAATAACCACAAAGTACTTCACCGCCTCTCGCAGACTCCGCGCATACACCGCATGAACACTTTCCCCGATTGATTCCTTGCGAATCTTTATCCATAGTACTGATCGTAGTTGAGAACGTGCGATGATGGTGAGACAAGAAGATTTGTGTAATACAAATAGAGCGGAAATTGAGCTAGATCACGCAGAGACTACCTGGAAAGTGAGAAACATCATGTGATATACGCTGGTTTAATAATTTATTAAATATTTTATCTCTGGTGTAATAAATGACCATCCAGGGTGAATCACGAGTACTGTTTTCAAAGTACAATCGAGTACACGAGCGGCCATGACAAGCGAGATGATGTTTGGCTTCATGGGTAAGTTTTTAATGATGCTTCAATGGTGTGCGAGAAGTTTCCTTTTCCTACAGAGGCCTGTCTGCCTTTACCAGAATTCGGAAATGTAGGAAATATTTGTTTTTGAGAGGCAGATTTCGAATGCTAAACAAATAAATCTTACCTGTTAAAATAACCAACAGCAATGCCGGCTAGTCGAAGAAAGAAGCGCGTGTATTTTCCCTTAAATATTTTATGTTCAAAACTTTTATAATAGTCAAGGTTTATACTTCCATATTCAAACTTCAGCTATAAAATGTAAATATCTCACACTGATTGCTCGCATTTTCCTTGTTTCAGCGCGCACACATTCAATATCGAGATATATTTGTATTCAAACACTTTGCGTTCACAAGCGAAACGTTCTGAGGTTTCATACCATGTAGTAGTGAGGGGAGGGTCGCACTTTTGTCAGTCACCTAAAGGTGGGGGGTCAGGAGTTTTTTTGGTCAAACGCAAAGGAGGGCCAACACTTTTTGTAAAAAAATACCAAAATTCCCCAGCCCTCCCCCACCCCAAGAAAAAACGTACGTTACCTCTATCTCCCCACAATTAAGACCACCTCTCTCTCTGTCTTCATATTATTCAACATCATTTCCATGACAGTCCGCTCGTGTCTGCTCCACTGTCTTGATACCCTTGACACCCACGGTTAAATGTGAAAAATTTCAATTTTTATTTCAAGTTTGATTTTGATATTCCGCGTTACGTGACCTATTTAGTACAAACCATAGGTTTGTTAGCTGTTTAAACAAAAGGTTTTCTGTTCTACGGTTGGCAACTCTGAATAACTAAAGTCAATGTTTATAAACATTGGCGCAATCAAGAAAAGACGTTTGTACAGCATTGCTGAATAATTTACATGAGTTCCTCTGCGGTATAACAACAGCAGATTCAAGACAAATTTTAGATTACAACTACCACCTCAATGAAAAAAAGAGTCCAAAAGAGCCTCTTTTCCACAGATTTGAAACATATCGATTAAAGGACAAGTTCATTAATCATGTAACTTATTCACAAATTAAATAAATATTAGTATTATTCAACTAGGAATCCTATTGGCTCCTATTGTCTTTGCAGACTAGGTTTTGACTATGAGTGACACATACCATAAAGACAAAATTGGGTACATAATGAGAAAAAAAATACGTAAAATGAAATATTCACCCTCTGTGACTCAGTATTCTACAGTTTCAGTTCTATAAACATCAAGTTAGAAATTATGGAGAAGTCGTTTTGTCAAGAACTTCTTCCATATTATCCTTCAATTTCCGAAGCTGAAGATCTTCATCCGTCGTACATTACTAACTGTGTCTCTAACGCTTTTTTATCTTACACCACAATCATTTTGAATATCATAACAATTCATGCCATAAGAAAGACTTCGTCGTTGCCAAAACCTTTAAAAACATTGCTCCTGAGTCTGGCTGCTTCAGATCTCGGTGTTGGTTTATTTGTTCAACCATTGTACATCTGGCTGCTGATCAAATGGTTACAACAAAACAATCCTGATTGTATAAGCTATACTCTTTTTAGCGTCGTTATGAATTTATTTTTTACAGCTTCCTTCTGCAGTATAATGGCGATAACTTTGGACAGATTTTTGGCGATTCATCTTCATCTCCGATACCAGGAAAATGTAACCCACAAACGTGTTATTGCTGTGGTAATTTCAATATGGTTGTACAGCGCATTTTTTTCTTTACGAATGTTTTGGCTTCCGTCAGGTACTAAGTACATAGTTTTATCTGTAGCTGGAGTCGTGAGTCAACTTGTCACAACTCTACTTTACGGCAAGATTTATCTTGTTTTACGACGCCACAAGAACCAAATTCAAGCTCTGCAAGTACAACAAACAGCACTGAATGGCGAGACGGCTGCTGATTTTGCAAGCCAAAGAAGATCGGCCGTCGGTACTTTTTACCTTTTTCTTGTCTTTCTAGTCTGTTATTTGCCGCGCTTCATCTGTTTGGCTGCCCTTAACATCTACAGCCCAAGTATCTATCTGAAGACATTTTCACTCTACAGTTTAACGCTGGTGTTCCTTAATTCATCTTTAAACCCTTTTATTTATTGTTGGAAAATGAATCGCATTCGACATACTATAATGAACACACTGCGAAACATTTTCAAATTTCATGAAATTTAACAGTTACTTATTTGGTTGGCTTATATTCGGAGGGGCTTATATACAGAGGGGATAATTTTCGGGATTTTCCGGTATGTGACCAGCTACCAAATTGGGAACTTTTCATTTATTTTATTAAATTATTGAACGACCAAAACCCTTCCTATATAAGCAAATGCAGTCCGTATACCTAGAGCATGCGCTATCCAGACTGATCGAATGTTGTTGTGTTTTTTGCATTAAATAACTAAATCTGCCTTTTCCTGCTTTAAAGTTCACATGGGAAGCTTTTGCTTCTAAACACAACACATCTCTACCATATCTGTCATATTGAATAATGTAAATTGACAGTTGTACAGGTGGCGTTTGTCAAACTGAAGTTATTACATTTTGCGTCAAATTTATTACATTTTGCGTTACTTTGGTTTACTACATTTTGCATCAAAAGTTATTACATTTTGGTTTACAATTACATTTTGTGTCAATTATTACATTGTGTGGCGTAACAGGGTCTGATACATTTGTATATCATATCTCATGTTGGTGAAGAAACAATACGATGTTTTCAATAGCTTTATGTGAATGGATGTGATCGATATTAATATTTTTTATAGAACTTCCAGTCAGACTTTGTGAGAGTAAGGGGGCAGGGCCTGGCGGTTCAACCGCTTACCCGCTATATCATGTAGTAGGAGATTCAAAGGGTAGATTCAAAGAAACCTGCTATCTTTTTACAGGCTTATTATTCGACATAGCATTCTAGAGTGTAAATATACGCATCATAACGAGTGCAAATGTATAGATATATAGCGTGAGATCCGTATTGGGAAAATATTGGTCGAGTTCTTTTTTTGCAAGTTTATGGACCGAACAGAAGGCGAGGTCCATAAACTTGCAAAAAAAAGAACGAGACCAATATTTCCCAATACGGAGCGAACAAGCTAGTTTAATTAAGTTTTTTTATAATGGCATTTTTAAAAAATTTTCGGCTAACGCGCGCGCCAAAGCTAAGCATATTCTTGTATTTTTTTAAAGCCACTTTGCGAAAAGTTAAACCAAAATTGTCCGCCAATAGAAAATAGTTTTCAGTCGTTCATTGTTTTTTAAAAGGAATTCGGCGAGTGAGGTTCGTGAGGTTCGTGAGCGGTCCATCTTAGCGGTCCGTATTGCAAAATTCAGACCCCTCAGGGAACCAATCAGAATCCTTCTTTTCATCGTGGACCAGTTTGCCGTTTAATAAGAATATTTATTGTCCAGCCACACACGTTGACAGGGAGGATCCCGAGAGAGGGTCATGAAAAGAGGATACGCCCCGAAAGATTCTTTCCTTGAATTACAACCTTCAGTGTCCAAGAATTCCTCTAGTGAAGCTAAGAAAATGCGTGAAGAATCCACTCAGTGGATTAACAATGAAGGTGATTTGGTGTGGCAAAGACACATATGTGGACTTTAAAACTGTTATCGACTGTCAGATTATTAATAAATAGAGGTTATTCAGCGTGAAGTTGTGTAATATGGCTGAGTATTTTTACGAGCCAGTTTCCATTATTTTTATTGACGAGTACCGAACTGCCCATCCGTATTACACAACTTTTCGCTGAATAAATTGTTTTTGATACGACAGTCATCTTATCCTAAATCTAAGTTTTTGAAAGTGTTTTACCTAGCGCGCGGTCAGAAGAGTGTACATAACGTGTCTTGCTACTGTTATCAGCTCTTAGCCAGCTGTGCAGGGTAAGTGCAGTTAAGGTTATTCCCTTTAATTTAAATGGAGTTAATAAAATAAAGGAAATCTGAAGCATGTGCATCTGAGTTCCTTCAGTCCATTTTTACACTTGGTTGGGTGTCTGATGAAAATGATTCCCAAGCACATCCTAAATTGCACCCGCACCACACACTTCCGTGATAATTCCACTCACAGTTGCTTTCCCAATGCGGAACTGAAAGGAAAGAAATTCAAAGGTCTCTCCAGTCGCGAGAAACCGTGTAGTTAGGTCCAACTTCCCACTTTGTGGGATAGATAGCCTCATACAGGTATCTTGCTTCTTTATATATGGCCCCACCAGGCCCCAGTTGTTCAAAAGGTGGATAGCGCTATACACCGGATAAATCACTATCCAGTTTATAAATATTAACAAAATCCTTTCTGTTATCCACTGGATAGTGATTTATCCAGTGGATAGCGCTATCCACCTTTTGAACAACCGGGGCCAGCTCAGCAAAAGCAACAAATTTAGGATTTCGAAAACTTAAGGTGGCTCTGAACCCCTTCCCAATAATTATTTTAAACTTTGTAAAAAGTTGTATCTTATATGCTAACTACAATTCGATAATAAAAAAATGGGGAACACCAGGCTCATTTTTTTTAATCATAAGCACTTAAAGTAAATTTAAGGTTGTCTTAACAGGTTATACTGTCACTATGGTAACTTGTTACGTCATGACAAGGACCACAGCTTGTTTAACAAAGACTGAGCATTTGTTTGTTTATAAAGAGTAGAAGTATTGATTCATTAAAATGTAAATACTAGAAATTACTAGAAACTGTCGTGAGCCACCTTAAAGAGTCTGACCCACCCAGTTTGTATTGCGCGCTTCTCTTATTGTTATGATACGGCTCTATTTCATATTTGGGCAAGCATATCACCTCTTGCACGAGTGAATTTCTCATCTACAATACAGTATGGACTTTCGGGGGCCCTGAAAATGAACCAACGTAGGCGCGCAATGCAAACTGGGTGGGTCAGATTCTTTAACATCTTGTTTTCGGAGGGATGAAAAAATGTCGTGTTGGGTACAAAATAAGGTCAGCTAAGATTTTCGGAAAAGAGAAAGCAGCTGGTTAATTCGCGGGATAATATTCCTTTCCCTAAAACTTTCTGCCGTTGAAATGTTCAGCTGAAAGAACCGAAAAATTCAAACTGTATTAGATTTCACATAGCTTCCTTCAAAGGGACTAAAATGATATGGAAAACAGTACAACGCCACACACTCCCCTCCCGTCCCCTCCCAGTGTGAATATCTCACCAACACATGCTTGCTAAATGCTAACCCAAAGCTGTTCATGATTCACTTTAAATAGGGGACGAACAATTTTCGCGTTCCAGTTACCTCCAGTTGTAAGTTTATGCAAATGTAGAAACGACTTACTTCAGTGGAATGAATAGGCCTTTATCACGCCCGGTCATTTTGTATAAAAAGATTTACGCCGCTAATCCTCGCAGTGTAAAAGTTGAAAACGAGGTTAGGCGGGCAAAAGCAAAGCATTTTATTTACTGGGGAGTCAATATTGCAGCCGCTTCATGAAGGTTAAGCCTAAAGAATACCGTTCAGAAGGACGTCGGACACCTTATTGAAACTTATGTAACGGAGTAACTGGTTAGCTTTCAGTTGATGTTATGGGTAGCAGTTTATATAGTTAAATTTAGGCCTGAACAACCCGAAAAGCTAGGTGGTACAGTGGTACAGTGGTACGGTAGGCTATGTAAGCCCAAGCCTAACTGAGATCACAGGTTCAATCCTGAGTGGGGGATTTTAGATTTTCTTTTTTACACTTAAAAATTTATTGAAAATAAAATTCTAAGTGTTGACATTACGTTATATAAGTCTTAATAAGGTGTTCGACGTCCCTCTAAACGGTATTCTTTAGGCACAACCCTTCATGAAGGCCGAAACACCTTATTCCAAAATGGCGGCCAATTTATTATTCTTTTATATGTATGTTAATTAGCCCTTGTTGCCTCGTCAGCATGTGCAAAAAAAAAACACAGAATTTTCACGCGAAAATGAGGCAAAGAGGGCTAATTGAAATGCATACAAAAGAATAATAAATTGGTCGCCATTTTGGAATAAGGTGTATTTGCTGTAGTATTATTAAGATTCAAACGTTTTTCACCCTATAGTTATTTTATGGCATGTTTATTATGGCATGTTTGGTATTCGCTGTAAATTCAACAGCAATAGGAGACTATGAATTCCGGTCTTCAATTCACTGCCAAGTTGTACCCGAAAAAAAAAGGGGGGGAGGGACTCCATATAAAAATGAGGGGGGTACTCGTCGTACCTTTCAGGGGTCAAAATTTGTAAACTGGTACCGCTTGGGGTACTAAAATCTAAAATGACCACCGTTAAAATTATCGCGGTACTTTTTAGGGTATGAGCCGAAAAAATGACAGAATATAACACGTGTTGGTGCCTCTTAGGGGTAAACATTATTTTAAGCCACGCCCATCAAACGAGGTTCTAGAGTAATATAGTAATATAACACAACAATGTATAACAAGAGCAAGGTTTATTGCAATGCATTATATTCAAAGCGATGTCTCTAACAGTTGTGACTAACGATCACGTTGGTCTGCTTTCAATCACCAGGAAGGGACTATCACTCAAATCGGAATTTGCTTTGGTATCCTTGGCAACCTGAGGTTAAAAGGAGTAATGTAAGAAGTTAAAAGGGTATGAGTCATATTGATTAAGCCCACATGGTAAATGTTATCGATACAAGCGAGGTTCGGGTTAGGGCCAGTAGGGTTGTTAATGAAAAAGGGCAATCAAGGAAAAAAATATAAAAAGAACGAAGGAATTAGAAAGTTAAGCAAACTAAAAGCACTGTCAGGAGTCCAGTCTCCTGCTGAAGTCTTATGTTAAGTGCCATTCTATGAAATTATTGTTATTTTTATAGATTTGTCCTTTTGGAGGACAAATAAAACTAAGCAATAAAGATCCAGAGCGAGTGCTTCTGGGTAAAACTCCGGGGAAATAGGGTGGGAAACAGGGAGATTCTGGGTATACCTCGGGGAAATGGGGTGGAAATCTGGGAGATTCTGGGTAAACCTCGGGGAAAATGGGGTGGGAATCAGGGAGATTCTGGGTATACCTCGGGAAAACTGGGGTGGGAATCAGCAGATCCTAGGTATACCTCAGGGGAAATGGGGCAGGAATCATAAAGATTCTTTGTGTACCTCAGGGGATATGGGGTGGGAATTATGGAGATTTTTTTAATTGCTTTTTTTTCCCTTCCCATTCTCTTGTGAATGGCTTTTGTCTTCTGATTACCTTGTCTTGTCCTTTTGTGTTTCCACTCTCTTCCCCACTAGGTTTCCGTATCTCTGTGACGGTATCCATTCATCCTTCCATTAGTACACTGACAGGAGCTCCTGACACTGAGCCAATAGAGAAAAGTTCAGTTCTATTCAAGATAAAGCAGAAAAACAGAGCGGTTGTCAACTGAGTGTCATAAAACCCAATCATGATAGGCGAGACAGTTGTATGCACAACTTCGTGCCCAGGGCCTTTTCCGCTTTTGAAATGGCGGAGACAACATGATCTCCGCTCTGAATTTACCATTATAGTTAATTTAGAACACTGTTTCCCGGAACATTTCAGGAAAGAGGAAATAAAAAAAGCCATGTTGTTTGGACTGGATTCGAACCCGGAACTACCGCTACTAGGAACGTCTTCTTACCACTAGACCACCGAACAACAACGCGAAGGGAAATTATATCTGCAAGATATTTATTTGAGTCTTGCATAGAAAATCATTGATCTACAGTGATTACGCCTAAGCGCTGATTTCAAATGGTTAGCTTTTTGTTGAGGTTTGGTGATCAAGCTTTTCCATTTACTTTCTAAAATTATTTTTAAGCGAGTGATTTTGTTAAAAAATTGAGGTTGCTCAACCAGCAGCGTGGTGGTCTAGTGGTTAGAAGAGAGGATAAGTCAGCGAAGGGTCGTAGGTTCGAGTCCTGTCCGAACACTAAGGATTGTTCTTTATCGACAAAAATGCTGACTTCCCAGAATTCCCTTCAGACTGTCAGTGTTCTAAATTAACTATAATTGTAAATTCAGGGCAACTTGGGAATTAACGATAATGGTAAATTCAGAGAGGAGAACGCGTTGCGTCCGCAAATTTGAACAAAGAGAAGGCCATGGTGACGAGGCCCGCCATTCTGAACAAAGAGGGGGCCCTGGTGACGAGGTTGTCAAATGCACCGGCCAATCAGATCTAGAGCGCAAGGGCGCCGCGATAGCAAAGGAACGATCACCCAGACTGACTAAAGTCTTCGTCATTGGTTGTTTCAGTAAGAGGTAACAATTAGGTCTAAAATTATAACGGGACGGTGCCTTGACAGTAACAGGTTCAGTGAGGTATCCTGGTAGTAGGCTATTCGATTGGAATTCAGCATCCAGTCTTTTCAGAGGTGTTAAAATACTCGGGTGTTATACTGACTCATTCAAGCTGACGCTTAATCAAAGGCTCCTGTGAGCCAACTCGTGAATACGAAACAACCTTCGGACCCTCCCTCCCACTCTCCTAGGTGATTTACTCTACCACCACTCTCAATTTCAATTTGTTTCCGCAACATATGTTTACCGCGCGGCTAAACTGGGAAACATTTGCCTCCGCAACAATGTTTCGGCAACAATGTTTCCTAGTTTAGCCAGGCCTTTACGAGTCATGTACAAATAAAGGATGTTACACATTAGTATTGATATCATGAGTTAATGACTTCATGTCCAGGGGCTATTAAGTGGGTTTTGGGCCACTAACCTTTCAGTCTTGTACATAGAGTGGTTTCTATGAAATTATTGTTATTTTTATAGATTTGTCCTTTTGGAGGACAAATAAAACTAAGCAATAAAGATCCAGAGCGAGTGCTTCTGGGTAAAACTCCGGGGAAATAGGGTGGGAAACAGGGAGATTCTGGGTAAACCTCGGGAAAATGGGGTGGGAATCAGGGAGATTCTGGGTAAACCTCGGGGAAAATGGGGTGGGAATCAGGGAGATTCTGGGTATACTCGGGAAAATGGGGTGAAAATCGGGGAGATTCTGGGTAAACCTCGGGGAAAATGTTGTGGGAATCAGGGAGATTCTGGGTATACCTCGGGAAAATGGGGTGGAAATCAGGGAGATTCTGGGTAAACCTCGGGGAAAATGGGGTAGGAATCAGGGAGATTCTGGGTATACCTCGGGAAAATGGGGTGAAAATCAGGGAGATTCTGGGTAAACCTCGGGGAAAATGGGGTGGGAATCAGGGAGATTCTGGGTATACCTCGGGAAAATGTGGTGAAAATCAGGGAGATTCTGGGTAAACCTCGGGGAAAATGGGGTGGAAATCAGGGAGATTCTGGGTAGACCTCGGGGAAAATGGGGTGGAAATCAGGGAGATTCTGGGTAAACCTCGGGGAAAATGGGGTGGGAATCAGGGAGATTCTGGGTATACCTCGGGGAAAATGGGGTGGGAATCAGCAGGTCCTAGATATACCTCAGGGGAAATGGGGCAGGAATCATAAAGATTCTTTGTGTACCTCAGGGGATATGGGGTGGGAATTATGGAGATTTTTTTAATTGCTTTTTTTTCCCTTCCCATTCTCTTGTGAATGGCTTTTGTCTTCTGATTACCTTGTCTTGTCCTTTTGTGTTTCCACTCTCTTCCCCACTAGGTTTCCGTATCTCTGTGACGGTATCCATTCATCCTTCCATTAGTACACTGACAGGAGCTCCTGACACTGAGCCAATAGAGAAAAGTTCAGTTCTATTCAAGATAAAGCAGAAAAACAGAGCGGTTGTCAACTGAGTGTCATAAAACCCAATCATGATAGGCGAGACAGTTGTATGCACAACTTCGTGCCCAGGGCCTTTTCCGCTTTTGAAATGGCGGAGACAACATGATCTCCGCTCTGAATTTACCATTATAGTTAATTTAGAACACTGTTTCCCGGAACATTTCAGGAAAGAGGAAATAAAAAAAGCCATGTTGTTTGGACTGGATTCGAACCCGGAACTACCGCTACTAGGAACGTCTTCTTACCACTAGACCACCGAACAACAACGCGAAGGGAAATTATATCTGCAAGATATTTATTTGAGTCTTGCATAGAAAATCATTGATCTACAGTGATTACGCCTAAGCGCTGATTTCAAATGGTTAGCTTTTTGTTGAGGTTTGGTGATCAAGCTTTTCCATTTACTTTCTAAAATTATTTTTAAGCGAGTGATTTTGTTAAAAAATTGAGGTTGCTCAACCAGCAGCGTGGTGGTCTAGTGGTTAGAAGAGAGGATAAGTCAGCGAAGGGTCGTAGGTTCGAGTCCTGTCCGAACACTAAGGATTGTTCTTTATCGACAAAAATGCTGACTTCCCAGAATTCCCTTCAGACTGTCAGTGTTCTAAATTAACTATAATTGTAAATTCAGGGCAACTTGGGAATTAACGATAATGGTAAATTCAGAGAGGAGAACGGGTTGCGTCCGCAAATTTGAACAAAGAGAAGGCCATGGTGACGAGGCCCGCCATTCTGAACAAAGAGGGGGCCCTGGTGACGAGGTTGTCAAATGCACCGGCCAATCAGATCTAGAGCGCAAGGGCGCCGCGATAGCAAAGGAACGATCACCCAGACTGGCTAAAGTCTTCGTCATTGGTTGTTTCAGTAAGAGGTCACAATTAGGTCTAAAATTATAACGGGACGGTGCCTTAAGAGTAACAGGTTCAGTGAGGTACTCTGGTAGTAGGCCATTCGATTGAAATTCAGCATCGAGTCTAAATACTCGGGTGTTATACTGACTCATTCAAGCTGACGCCCAATCAAAGGCTCCTGTGAGCCAACTCGTGAATACGAAACAACCTTCGGACCCTCCCCTCCCACTCTCCTAGGTGATTTACTCTACCCCCACTCTCTGAGTCCAACTCCCCACCCTTCAAAGGCTCCTGTGAGCCAACTGGTAAATACGAAACAACCTTCGGACCCTCTCCTAGGTGATTTACTCTACCCCCACTCTCTGAGTCCAACTCCCCACCCTTCAAAGGCTCCTGTGAGCCAACTCGTGAATACAAAACAACCTTCGGACCCTTCCCTCCCCTCTCCTAGGTGATTTACTCTACCCCCACTCTCTGAGTCCAACTCCCCACCCTTCAAAGGCTCCTATGAGCCAACTCGTGAATACGAAACAACCTTCGGACCCTCCCCTCCCCTCTCCTAGGTGATTTACTCTACCACCACTCTCTGAGTCCAACTCCCCACCCTTCAAAGGCTCCTGTGAGCCAACTGGTAAATACGAAACAACCTTCGGACCCTCCCCTCTCCTGCGTGTTTTGCTTCACCGACCCACCCCTACCCTCTCTCTCCACCCTACCCTTCCTCCAACGTCGTCTCCATCAGTGAGGCAGTTGACCATTACCTGTAGCATTTGGAACGGGAAAAATAGCGGGGTTTCATTAAGGGCCGGGCACCGGGCAAATTAACCGGCTGTGAACACGATTTTGCCCGGTTGTTTTGAACATCTAAACCTTATTTTTTTCACCAACAAGTTAAATAATTTACTTACTTGACCTTTTTGATGTGTGTTCTAAAAAATAAAGCATATTTCAACTTTAAAACAACGAGGTTCTTGCTTATTTACCTCCCGTCGCTGTCTGTACAGAAGAAACGTGACAAACAACTTAAATCGCCCACAATGCATAACCAGCTTAGTGCTCAGCTTTAAATAAATAATTCCTAGGCAGCTACTGGCGCAAAGAAAGGGCACATGACAGGTGTGAAAAATGGGGGCGAAAGGCCTACGCACTCATTTAAAACCAACTGAAACATTCTAATATACACATAACTCCTCATGTCACCCCCTAGGTGTCACTCCTACGCAGGCCCTGTAGAAGACTAGTTCTACTAGTCGAAATATTAGCCATTAAACCTGCCATTAATTTCCGTTGTACTAGCCTTGCATTTTAAACGTTTGTCAAAAGAGGAAACATTGTTTCGGAAACAAAGGGTCACGCATGCGCATTGTTGTACGCTCCGCGGTCCGCTCGCCTTTTCTGGGAAACGAGCAGCACTGGAAACTAGTCAACATTGCTTTCATGGTGGCTAAACTGGGAACATATGTTTCGGAAGCAAAATTTGTGTCCGGGAAGCAAAACTGTTTTTGACCTGAAACAAAAACATTTTCTTGTTTCCGAGCAGCCAAATTTGTTTCCGCAACATATGTTTCCCGCGCGGCTAAACTGGGAAACATTTGCCTCCGCAACAATGTTTCGGCAACAATGTTTCCTAGTTTAGCCAGGCCTTTACGAGTCATGTACAAATAAAGGATGTTACACATTAGTATTGATATCATGAGTTAATGACTGCATGTCCAGGGGCTATTAAGTGGGTTTTGGGCCACTAACCTTTCAGTCTTGTACAAAGAGTGGTTTCGATAAATTCGTGAAACAAAGTGTATTTATTGCAAGTAATAATGAGATGAATACAATATTTAACAAAAGAGTGTAATAGTACTAACCAAAGGTTCGAATTAGCCTATTTTCGAGCCTAAAACGTTTTATGATCAGGTTTTTGGGGCACTTCGAATATAAACAAGATTTAATATTTTTGGGGGAAACTGAACAACTTGAAACTCAAAGAAAAAACTGTATTTCACTTTGAAAAAAGAAGGAAAAAAAAGCCAAAAAAAATTGCTCCCATTAGGATTGGAATCCGGGATCATCGGATCCCTGATTAATCGCTCTAACCACTCTACCACGGTACATTTCACATATAAGTTAAGTTTTCTATTTTCGTTTTTAGTTTCATGCGCTTAGCTCTTGCGTTATAGTTGGCCTTTTTGTTAGTTGCCCACGTGCTTGGTGTTTTTAGCCGCTCTTGTGTTTATATCGAAGTTATAGCCATGCGTAGTGTGTTAGTTTTTGTTCCTGTGTCGAGCGTTAGTTGCTCGTGTGTCGTACTTCATAGTTGCTCGTGTTTCGAACGTGCGCGTTCCCTCGTGCGTTTGGGTATAACGGCTACCCAGCTGTTGCGTTCAAGGATTTGTACGTGTGTCGTGCGTGTTTACTGCTTGTGTGTCGAACGTTTATAAACCCAAGTGCTTTGAAGCAGCGACTGTTAAGTGCCCTTCCTTAGCTTACAGTATGATAGCCTTGTAACAGAATGAACTAAGCATTTAATGATTTAGATTATGCATTAGTAATTATGTTACCAAGAGGTCCTGGGCCCAGCACCACAAAACTCAATGTAAGATGTAACTGGTAATGTCAAATGTTACTAACACTGATTTGAATGGGCTGAACATCCAGCATTTGGCTTTATGCAGCTGGCCCTGAAATCTCCAAAGATAAACATAAAAATGGTGTGATTTAAAAGTTTTCAATGTACATCTTTGTCAGGCAATGCTGAAAAGGCAGTTTCAAAGGAAATTTGAAAATATGCAAAGTGGTCAGTCTGAAAAAGTGGAAGAGCATCCAGATTGCAGCATGTCAGAGACAGCGCATCAAGGAAGTGGTAATTAAGTCTGCATGATTGTTAATCACATTTATAGGCAATAGGGCTTTCACACATAGCTTGTAGACTAGTTCTCCAATTAATTATGTTCAACTTATATGATAATAGTACAGTAATTTATCTGCACCATTTATTGCCTTGAACATGATCCATCAGTTACAGTAGTGTACTCCACTGAATAATCACTGGTTCAGGGAAAATTCTAGTTAATTATTTTTTTTGTTCTTGTTCTCTTACATATACAGGACCTACAACTGATGTTGATGATACCATCTCCACAGAGCGTAACATTACTAAACTCAAATCAGAGTTATCAAAGAACAAGTGGAACAACAAAACTGTGCAGGAACTTTTGAAGGCAACCTTCACATCACGCAGAGAGGCCATGCTTAAAGTTGATGCCAGAAGTAGGATCACAAAGTCTTTACAAGAGTACAGGTGTCTAAGTCATCAGGTGGAGGTAATTACCATTGGTTTGCAGTGTTATGATGATAAAGAAAATTGAAATCATTTTATTCTGTGACATTTCCAAAAGTGATTAAAAAGCGTTGTAAAATAACAGTAATCAAATAGCTTAACATTACAAACTTGTTATTTTGTGTAATATAATTCACAAATTATTTCCCTTTTTAGTTTGAGGCAGAACTGCTGAATTGTCTTCAACAACATGTGACATCTCCTTGTCTTTGGAAGAGATGATGTCAAGTTGAACAAAGCTTGTGGATCCACTAATCAACATGGCCCAGAAAAGCAAGATCCTGACAGCTGTGGATGAAGGTAACCTGAAATTTGCTCCCATTAAGACAAGGTTTTATCAGAAAATTATATATCACATGATAAGCCTCTGGTTTTACCCATTAAACCCATTTTATCTTGAGGAAAATTCCAGTGCTAGAATGCCAAGGTGACAATCATAGGATGAAAGACACTACATACAGTAGGTTGTTATCCATGTATGTATCATATCTTAGTGTTACAGAAACAAGTGATGATGAACAGCCATTTAATTAAAGCATGTACACTGTACAACAGCAACAATCACATTTTCACCTGTCTGATTATTATAGATCCTGATAAGAAGTAAATCATTGATTTGCGATGCCTTCCGAAGCTATTCAAGTTAAAGAATGTGCCTACACCAGATGCAGACAAACATTTTATTGTTGTTATTGAGGTAGGTGCCTTACCTGACCGTTTTAGTTTGACTTACATAACTGTTTTCTCACGGGGCTGTGCCCATTAATGTGTAGTCAACGCTGCAATGAAGTTTGATTTGCTACTGCCAGTTTGATTTCATGTGTAATTTAATAATTCAATATAGTCTGCTTGGTCCTCAGTTCATTCTTTTTATTCAAAGGAGACTTGCAATATCAATTCAAAGGAAAATAGTAATGTTATTCTGAGGGAGTAAGAAGTCTGTGGTACTGAAGCAAGCAGCATTAAATGAAAGGGAGACTGTGTAGCCATAAACTAGCACTTGTATAAACCTTTATATTTTGGTCTGTTTTTTTTTTTTACAGAATGGCATCTCCTTTGAGGCAGCAAAAGGAATAGCACTGTCTTCTTCACCATTTTTGATGGTGAATCCTGGAAAACAAGTGCTGCTAATGCAGAACAATAAGGAGGAATTTATGGGACTTTCAACTGCAGATGGATTGACAAGGGCTGTAGTTTGCCTAGTTGGAATTTATTACATATACCATATAGAGTATCCCGGACCCGCAAAGGGTGCTTTTATGTTTTTGCAGGAACACATTTTGCATGACTTTCTTACTAAGAGACCCTTGAGATATGCTACACGGCTAGCAGACTTGCCGCTTCCATGAGCCTGCATGTGGTTCAAATGTGTTGCAAAGAAACAGAGTAACATTTGCCATTATACTACGAACTTGACAGTTGTGTTAAAATTGAGATTAACTCAGTAGACTAAGAATAAAGCACATTCATTCAGTCAGAGACCCTTGAGATATGCTACACAGCTACCAGATTTGCAGCTTCCATGAGCCTGCGTGTGGTTCAAATGTGTGGCAAAGAAAGAGTAACATTTGCCATTATACTATGAACTTGACAGTTGTTAAAATTTAGATTAAGGTTACAGTGTACCTTCAGATCGAAAATTTATCGAATTTTTTTTTTTTGGCGTCAAAATAAAGTTTACAGAATGAACTTTCATCCAAAAAAAATTATCGAAAAATAGTGAAAATTGACGGACAAATGACGGTATAACTTTTGTGGGCGGAGTTTGTTTATGAAGAGATATGTTTTTTTAAGCGATGTTTTCTCAAAGTTATGTTTTCGCTTGTTGGGGACACTTTAAAGAGCTACAACTCCAAGGGAATTTGTTCGATTTTCCTCAAATTTGGACAGAAGCTAGGCTAACATATAATCAACAAAAACGTGTCGGCGAATTTCTTAATTCCGAAAACTTTTTCGTCAAGAGCCATTTCCGTGCGATCATTCCAATTTTTTTTTCTCCCTTTTTCGAAAATATTCTGTAACTTTTCACTGCAATTGAATATGGGAAATCGCCGACACGTTTTTTTAGCGCTTCGTGTCCGGAAACTCGAGAACAAATCAAATTAGCAAAATACAATAATCGCTTTGAGTTATAGCGTTTTGAAGCTGATTCGGACCTTCGAATTTAGACGTCGTAAAAAATTTGACAATTAATTTTATTACCAAATGGTTTCCATATTTAGATAGCCAGCTCTATAAGCTTTAATTTGATGTCTGGGTTTAGGTATATTAAGTGTAATCTTAAGACGCTAGAGCTGTTATACTGGAGACACCCCCGAAGGTACACTGTAACCTTAACTTAGTAGACTAAGAATAAAGCACATTCAAAATTGATGTCTATGGTAATACGGTGCAAATCCAAAAACTGTGAACAATAGAATCATTTCTGGAATGTTATTGTGTTGCATGAGAAAGTCAATCAGATCAGATGCGAGATAACTATACTTCTTTGTGGCAAGCAGTTTTTCTTGCAGTTTGATCTCCCATCTGATTGGTCATCACCAAATTCAAAAGGCCAAAGGCAAATCAAAGTGTTCATGGTTTTTGAATTTGCACAGTTAAACGTGGACTATTTATTGATATTCTGCTGTTTTAGATCGACCCTCGAGTAAAAGGAGAATCATCAATTCACTCCGACCTGTATGTGTCCATTGAGGGTGGGCCACTCCAAAACGTTTGGTGGGGATGTGCTTCTTGCTTTTTTATTACCTTTACCAATTTTGTTTATGTTGTAAATTGATAGTACCATTTGAAGTAAGTTATGAAGTTCTCAAACCATGCTTATACAGATATTTAGGAATAATTTGTACTGTTTAATTGTTCTCTGATTAAAGAAGTTTCAGTTTTATGAAAATAATGTTGTGTTTGTTTTAATTATTTTAATTTCTTAAGAGGGTTAGACATACTTGAAACAAAAGGCATCCCCTTTTCTATCAGTTATGTTATTGAAAACAACTATGCCCATAAATGTGAATAGTACAGTCATTTTTTGGGTGAGCTTTTTTTGTGAAATTACTTAAAATAAGCAGGTGTTCCCCTGGAAACGAAGTTCTTTACTCCTGAAAACAAGGGTGATTTTAAAGGCCATTTCAATAAAATTAGGATATTAGGAAGCTTTGATTTAGGAAGGTGTTTCCTTAAAAGTAGAAAAGTAGGTTTTTAATTCAAGAGTGCATTCCCTACAATAAGGGTACCAGGTTGCCTTGGATAAGAAAAGATGGTCACTTAAAAGAGCAGAATTAATTACTTTTAAAAGTAGCAGAATAGGTTCTTAATTCAAGAGTGCATTGCCTTGAAATGAGGACCATCAGGGTACCTCATTTTTGAAACAATAGTTACTTAAAGTAGCAGAATAGATTCTTAATTCAAGAGTGCATTTTCTTGAAATGAGGACTATCAGGGTGACTCATTTTAAGGGAAGTGTTCCTTAACCATCTGACGCAAATTTTAGTAATTTATTTTTTAGTGGTTACTGTATTAATAATTAAATATATGCATGTACACATGTAAGTATAATATTGATTCTTTTCAGGGACATCACCGCTATTGCTATCATGTATATGTTACAGGTCAAATTTGATTTCAGATTAATTTTGATTTTCCATTGTTCTTTTCAAAACTAATACATGATAATGAATATCAAATAAAGGAAAATCAAAATAAACCTGAAATCAAATTTGACCTGTAACATATATTCCCTTCAATTATATTTAATTTTGTATGTGCTTTTTTTATGCTGTTCCCTTAGCAACGATACATGATCAGTGCTCTTCAAGAACATGCAAGGAAGATTCCACTGCCTGCTGATGCATTAATGGTGGAAATGACTAGTAACTACTTGAAGGCTTGCCATCTCATCTTTGAGAAAGGTATATTGAGCCATACAAAGGGACTGTTTCACCCAAATACCAGCGTGTGCTTGAAAATATTAAGAAAGACTTCAGCTTCTTTAAGGATTGCTCCATATGTCATCAAAGCACAGGTGAGAGATCTTACAAAATATTAATTTACATTTCTTTTAATGAACTCTATTGGGTGATTTCAACTAATGTCTTGCTGTTTTCTGTGTAATTATGTATGCTGGGTATGCATGGTCATGCATGGAATGGCAATATATACATATCATAGGGAAGGAAAAGAGTAGTTTGTTAAGTACAATTATATGCAAATGTCATGAAAATGTTTAGTGGATATGACATAGGGATCTTTATTAATTTGGATTTAAACTTCATTTTTGAGTTTCCCTTTATTTCTCTCTGTTTCTTCAGAGTATCCCAACAACAGCAAGCAAGCTAGACAGAGCAAGTTCTTAGCATGGCAGGTAAAATATGTATTACAGTGTAGTTACAGCAAAATTCTTGATGTCATATTGATTCTTGTCAATCATTATGTTTTCCTTTTTGGTGTGGCTAGAGTTTGGCGCTCATTCTCAAAACAATAACTTTTACTTAGTAATTCGATTTTGTGCCCTACAGTCGAGAAGTAATCCAACAGATCTTTACCTGGTTGAATTCAAAATGATTGCCTATTGTTTTTATAATAACTCTGACAGCACTTACAAGACAGAGTAATTAATAGTAATATATTTTTTAACAACAACAAAAATCTTACAATTATTTTTACATTAAAAAGGAATGGTAATCCACATTAACTTCATTTTGTTGTTGCAGACATGGGACCTTTTAAGAATCATGGTTTATGGCTTCTTTGGGTTCAGTCAGTGGTTCATTGGAGCCTATCCTGAATATTTCATCAGTCCACTTAGAATAAATGGAAGTGCTAATGAGTCCATTTTTAGTGTCAGTTCTCAACTTCTTTGCATTAGAACAAATTTTGATAGGCGAAAAACGCAATATTCATTCATGATGTCAAGCACACATCACTAAGTAATTGTTCCTGAATTTCCAAGTTACTTGATTGATAATTGACATTCATGACGTGGGCCTTATATCACTAATTCTACAACAACCAAGTTTTAACGGCTAAACTTTGTTGTCACCAAACTGCGCTCGTGTCTTGAACCATTTGAAAATTTTTCACAGACAAAGCTAGAATTTGAAAAAGTTCACAGTAAGAGTGATGACATTCACTACAGAACTAAGATTGTTACTAAAAAGAATGACCTCAGATAAAATAACCACCAGCAACTCCAACTACAAGGCTGGAGAGCTAACTGTGATATCCAGGTAGTCATTGATCACTATGCCTGTGTTGAATACCTTACAAAGTATGCAACAAAGGGTGAACCAAGGTCTCCCTTGCTTAAACAAGCATTTAACTCTATTGTCCAAAGTGCACAAAGCAACAGTGATCCACACAAAGCTATCAAAAAAGTTGTAATGAAATCCCTTGGGGAAAGAGATTATGCTTCCCAAGAGACAATGCATCATCTATTTTCACTGAAACTTCATAGTTCATCGTTCAATGTTATGCCTGCGAGTCTAAACGGTTCACGTAGAGTGCACACAAAACTGCCCTAAACTGATAACAGTGATATCACCTGCACTAGTAACTCACTTTTAGATGTTTATGCTAACCGTGAAAAGTATGACAATTCACCTGACATCGTGAATCTGAATTTTGTGCAGTTTTCTACAAAATACAAAGTTGTTAATACAAAGTTGACCAAATTACCAGAGAATGTTATTCCAAGAATTTTCCCAACGTACTCTTCTAATCCTAAAGGGCCAAACTTCCCTTGTTATTGTAAGTATCAGCTTTTACGATATAAACCGTGGAAGCACATCCAACAAAATGCATGGGGTGATCAAGAGCCATGTGATGACACATTTATTACTCAATGGCAAGAATTCTTGCAAACACCATATGCTGAAGCCAATGAACCACACTGGTTTGACAAACTTCAAACTCAGAATCAGGAAGAACCAGAGAACCAAGCTGATACAAGACAATACTTATCGTGAAGAGTGGATGGTCATATCTGATCTCCATACTCCTTTTGAAAATATTGAACAATCAGAATTGGCTCATGATTGGCATCAAGACAGAATCAGGTACAATGATCAACAAATTGGTGAAATGCCTACTTGGATTAAAAGCAGGAGAGAAGAGGGTAGTACTATTTCACAACAAGACTATGATGTTGTAGATATCAGCAGTTTCAGTGAAATGCAACAGCTTGCGTATAACATCATAAACACACACCATGAAGACGTCTCCTCAGAAAGAACCACTGTGTCTTATCATGTGGCGTAGCTGGTACAGGCAAAAGCTACCTTATCAATGCCATTCGCAACCTTTTGCAACATAAATGTGCAGTAACCGCTACAACAGGCAAGGCGTCTTATAATGTTAGAGGTATTACTATTAATTCTCTCTTGAAATTGCTAGTTGGTCCAAGAGGCAATAAAGATGTTACAGGCCAATCCCTCTGCAGATTGCAGCACAGCCTTCACGGCATTGATTAGATTGTAGTAGATGAGTATTCTATGCAAACAAGCAACTGGTGCAAACAAGCAACTGGAAAACATGATCAAGTTCTTGGAGGAAAATCGTTCATTTTGACTGGTGATCCAGGCCAGTTACCCCCTGTTGCAGATAAACCACTTTATCATGCCAATCCATCAAATTCTATTGGAGAACAAGGCTACCAAGCCTATAGAATGTTCAACAAAGTTAAGCTCACTGTAAATCAAAGAGTACAAGGTATAAGTACACAACAAGAACAATTCAGAAACTTACTACTGAGACTGAGAATAGGTGACTCTACTCCTAATGACTGGGAACTGCTGTTGACACGCCAACCAGCCAATATAAGTGATCTTGCTCCGTTTAACCATGCTACTAGGTTGTTCTATGGCAATGAGCAAGTTGCATCATATAATCATGAAAAGCTGACTAAACTACAACAACCTGTTGCTTGCATTAAAGCACGTCATTCTTCAAATGTAGCAAAGAGTATTACTGCTGAAGACATGTCAGGTCTTCAACCTGTAGTACTCCTAGCAAAGGGTGCAATGGTAATGCTGACTATGAATCTATGGCCAGGTGTTGGGCTATGTAATGGAGCTACAGGTACTATCATGGATTTCGTCTTTCGTACTAATCATCAACCACCAGACCTCCCTGTGGCTGTCATTGTACAGTTCGATGATTACAGAGGCCCATCTATTAGTAACACAATGCACTCTTGTGTACCAATATGTCCAGTGACTGTTTCCGCTCAGTTGCCAGAAGGTGTCCATGTCGAGAGACAACAGTTGCCTCTTAGGCTTGCATATGCCCTTACAATACACAAAAGCCAAGGTCTGACACTACCTAAAGCTTGGATAGATATTGGTAAATCAGATAAAACACCTGGAACCTCTTATGTTGCTATTAGCAGGGTAAAACGCTCTCTTCCTGTGTTATTGAACCAATGACCTTTGAAAGACTGGCAATAATTATGATAAATATTCTATTATACTATTTATATAGTTATACATTTTGGGTAAAAAAGGTAAAAATCAAACAGATAATAAATTAATCTAAAAAAATTGCAGAAAACATTCCAAATTCAATGGAATTGTTGTTTCTTATGATGACGCAATATCGCAATCTAAACAGATTCACTGCTATAACCACGATGAAGCAAGGAGATGGTATGGATGGTAAGTTACAGTTTGCAATTGTGCTGGCACAGATTTTGGACATGAGTGTCAAAAGGTTATGTCTAGACCGCACTATGCCATGACCGTGTCAGTGCCATCACCGTAACAAACCAATCATAATCTTCGAATACACATTGCTGTCCAACCACACTACTTTGGCACGGTCAATGCCGTAATCTTTTCACACTCATACGAAATCTGCTCTATGTTTGCATCATTGGATATCTCCCAGTTTAATTCATCTGAATTTATCATCTGTTGTAAGTTCTTTCCTTGTACAAAGTTCAGTTTCACTATTCTTAATTCATGTCTTTTGGATCACTGATGTTTTAACAACAAATTACCCCTATTCTAATATCGCTCTTTAACATCATTCCTTTAGTGCCAACAATCAACAAAGAAGATCTAAAATCACACATTACTGGTTATCTTCACAATGTGTCTCCCATTAAGCAGAACAACAACAACGTTTAGTGGTTTGATTGTGAGATACAGATGAAACAAGGAAACATAACAGGGGATGTTTTGACCCATCTGTAAACACCATGGAGCATTACAAAAAAGTGGCAGAAAGCAAATCACCAGTTCAAATAAGCAACTTCCAGATAGATACCAAAAGCAAAAAAGGCACCCCATTGATGTTATTATCCGCAAGAAAACCATGTTACAAGAGCTGTCCGAAGACCTCCCATTTGAACGAGCGGATATAACTTCAAAATCTGCCACGATTGGTTCACTGAAAGATTTGAAACCAGGCCATTGCTAACACTTACAGCAATGCTCAACAATTTGAGTAGCAAAAAAGAGGTGGCGAAAAGGTCCACAAATGAAAAAGTTGCTGTCAGAGAGTGCCGAATAACTGACCCAACAGGGACAGTAAATCTTGTGTTATGGGACTTATTTACTGACCAAGTTGTAGATGGTGATACATACAAGTTGATTAATTTACGTCTGAAATCAGATAATTCCAACTTATCTCTATCCACCACCCAAGCAGGATGCAGTATTGTTAAAAGTGAACCATTTAAAGACTTACAAGCACAAGAAGCGCTCCCCTCCACTACAGTTACTGAAAAACTAGAAGTTCTGGGTGTAGCATCAGTAGCATCATACCATTTATGTCCCAACTGCAACAAGATTATCCTCAATGCTGATTAAAGCACTGTCAAATGCCTAAACTGTAGCATTAGCATTAACAAGAAAAAATGCAAACCACAATTCTATGCAAGGGTCGTTATGAGGAAAGGTAGCACCAAAATTAACTTTGCACTATTCCATCAGTATCTGTTACAAGTAGTGGAAATTTACAACACAAATGCAGGTAACACTGCAGTCGACCCCTCTGCTCTGACACAGGATTTGATAGAAGACATCCTATCGTTCGATTCCTTTAACGTAACATATGACATTCCGTAACACAATAAAGGCAATCGAGGCTTAAAATTACTTTGACTGAAATACAAATATTTATAGAGCATTTCAGAATCATTACTTTATAATTATTGTTACTGTTGATTAATGACTTGAAAACACGTAAGACTTTCAAGCCTAAAAGGATGTAAACACAAGCAAAAATATTGTTACAGTTCATTAAAAAATTGTTTTAGAGAATTTCAGAATCGTCTGTAACTATTGTTGCAGCTGATAATGACTTGAAAACACTTATGACAGCCTCATACAATGTAAACGCAAGCAAACACATGGTTAAAATTCACTAAAATTGTTTTGTCTGAAATGCTGTGAACTGTTCTTTTACGTTACGTTTTCTCAATGTGTATCAATGTGTCTTACTCAAATGGGAGTGCTGATGTAAAGTGTCATGCACCAAAAATAATAATCACTACACGAGGCCGAAACTAAAACTTCCAAATGTGGCAGCACTTCACTTCAATATGGAACCGCTACTATTGTACCTCTTATTTGTAGTTAGGAAGTTAGGTAGATAGCTGATTATGATAAATTAAGCTGATGGAAATACCGTGTATAAATAAAGTTATCTATCTATCTATTTATTTTATTTATTACAATTCATGGCTAAAATAGAAATAAATTAGGCGTTTGGATACCTGATGAAACACTTTTTTCATGTTTGATATAGCTTCTCAATACATTTATATTCTTGGAGAAATTCAATGCAAATGTTTGCAAAATGTTATGGTAATTTACGATCAAACCACCATCAGATTCACGGTAGTGATTTCCTTTGTTTGTCTATCTCTTCGTGAATTGTTAATGAGTTTAAAAAGACAACATGAAAACTTGTTTAAGATGTACTGCAGTCTGCGAGACTCTACTTTTCTTCCAAAATTTGCAGCCTGACAAACGAACTCTAAAAAGGAAAGTCACAACTAAAACTGAAAGTACAAGCAGTGGCAGTTCCTCAGCTCTCTCTGACCAGTCTGGCGATACGTTGCCGCTTTTGAACTCTAGTAGTAGTGAAGAGGAATTGGAGGGACATTCACAAACTGCAACTCCAAGTGCGAAGCGTCAAAGCTGTCAAGGTTCGCGAAGAGATGACAATGATAAGAGTGCTACCAAACAAGCAATCTCCTCATCCCCCGAGGTCAAGGATGCCAGTAGTAGTGGATAGTCCAAAAAGGAAACAGGTTTGTTATTTTAATTTGATGGTTATCTTACAAGTATAGTCTACTCGTATCTAGTTGTGTTTACTTTTCTTGGGTGTGGCTGTGGTGTTGTGATTTTATTAGTGCCCACAGTATTTCAACAGCGAAAGAGATTCTGGGCTAGGACCAGAGAGTATTTGTGCTAATTTGCCCCTCTCACCGGGTAACTTACAATAAGCTGTTTGTGTTAATTCATTTTATATACATTAAACTGTCGGGCTAAATATACCATAGATTCACACACTTAAGGGGTGCCTCTCATCTGCGTCAGCTATAACTTTCTGTGGTTAGCTGCTATTGCCGTGCTAATCACTTTAATTAGTTCCAAATGAATGGATCCCAATTTTAAGTTCGGACTTTTATTCAAAAAAATGTAACTTTTTAAAGTAATGCATAGCCAATCACAAAGTTCTGCTAAAACATGTTATTTCTTTGTTTCGTTAAGTACACGTGTGTAGTTTACTTTTATTTATCATCATGTCATTATTTTCCAGCTCAAAAACAACATTGCTGCCCTGTACAGTGCAAGGCGCAGGGGTACCAAATCTTTCCAAAAAGATGGTATTGAGTTTGGTTGGCAGCCAATATTTGACCAGTATGAGCGTGACCAGTCAAGAGTTGAACACAATTTAGCCAGAAGGGTTCCTGGACTCAGTACAGCTTTGTACACCAAGATAGCTGGACCCGTTTAAATGTTCTTCTGGCAAAGATCATGCAGGTATATAGAAGATTTAACTGAAATGTTTATCAAGGTACGCATTAAATTATGCAAAGGTACAATAGGCCAGTTTCGACATGTATAAAATTTTAACATGGTGCCAAGGCTTAGAGGACAAAAAAAAAAGCAAATTGAGGCTGTGGTGATAAATATCTTCTCCTGTTTAAGTGCCCTAAGCCTCAATGCGATGTTATTATTTTTTTAATTAAATCCATTTTGAAATCACCGGTGATCCTTGGAATCTGATTGGTCCAAAATGGTGCAATTTATTTCCAAATTGCACCATTTTGGACTCTAAATCGCATCATTTTAAAATGGTGCAAAATTATTTCCAAATTGCACCATTTTGGACTCTAAATCGCATCATTTTAAAATGGTGCAATTTATTTCCAAATTGCACCATTTGAAATCACTGGTGATCCTCTTATTACAATATTACACTTTTTTGTGCAATATTGGGGGATTTCAAAATGGATGTAATTAAGTGGTAATTGAACTTCGTGTCGTGCAATTTTGGTCTGAAATCATACTTGTGATTTCAAATCAAACTCGCGCTATCGCGCTCGTTTGATTTTGAAATCACACGTATGATTTCAGACCAAATTGCACTCCACTCAGTTCAATTACCAATAGTAATACATTTGTATATCGAAACTGGCTTATTTTCAATTCAGTTACTGTATTAACTAAGTATAATATTGATTCTTTATAAAGTCTCAAAACAATAATTTTTACATAGTAATTTGATTTTGTGCCCTGCAGTCGAGAAGTAATCCAACAGATATTTTCTGGTTGAATTCAAAATGATTGCCTGTTTTTTTGTATAATAACTCTGACAGCACTTACAAGACAGAGTAATTAATATTAATATTTTTTTTTAACAACAACAAAAATCTTACAATACTTACAATTATTTTTACATTAAAAAGGAATGGTAATCCACATTTTCTTTTTGTTGTCGCAGACATGGGACCTTTCAAGAATCATGGTTTATGGCTTCCTTGAATTCAGTCAGTGGTTCATTGGAGCCTATCCTGAATATTTCATCAGTCCACTTAGAATAAATGGAAGTGCCAATGAGTCCATTTTTAGTGTCACTTCTCAACTTCTTTGCATTAGAACAAATTTTGATAGGCGAAAAACGAGCCATGATAAACTGAAAAGAAATCTTGTCTTTTTAGATCAAATAAAGCCGTAGACTTAAAGTGTACCAACTAATTTTTTCCAGTTATCAGAGAATCCATGAAAACTACAGTAGCTTCACAGGAAAATAAACACGCGGTCAAAAGAAACTGATTACAAAACTGAAGCACTTTTCGAAAAATATTTCTTACATGTTGACTTCAAATAACCTCTAAAGGACCAACCAGCCAATCTAGAGTTTTTCGGCAGTCGACCAGTCACCTCGATATAGCACTGACATTTTCAAGTTGGTAATGGATCGGAAGAATATGCACACAATGTAAAGTTATTGTGCCCGAAGGAACATAAATCCATAGATCCACTGTAGATAAATGGAAGTGAACCGATTTTTGCGTTTTTACTCCTTTTTACTGCTTGACCTTAAAATCCCCGAAAAACGTTCCTCAAAAGAGCAACTTACAGCTACAAATAGAATTAACTTTGAATTCTGCAATGTTTGTCTTTTTATTGTGCCTGAAAGTGAAAGTTTTGAACGGTAAGCCGTCGAGTGGAAATCCCA
Source organism: Cladopsammia gracilis (assembly GCA_022457155.1). Taxonomy (NCBI): domain Eukaryota; kingdom Metazoa; phylum Cnidaria; class Anthozoa; order Scleractinia; family Dendrophylliidae; genus Cladopsammia; species Cladopsammia gracilis. The sequence goes on from JAJGOT010000615.1 coordinate 58,698, forward strand.
GAATGCCCCCGAAAGAGACACGCACAATATTTAACTTACCAGGGAGGGGATAGCCATTCCGTAAAAGTTGAAAACAACTTAAACGCACGGTGACCCCTACTTTTTATCTTACAAAATGGAAGTGTTAAGTCTTTTTAGCACACAATTAGCTTTTGGTTTTGGGCTAACGTTATTAAGACCGTATTTTTGGTGAACGTGGGAAAGCTGTCAGGGCCTATGATGGCTCCCGTTGCGATGATTTTGTAATAAGAAACATAAACAGTGCTTGTTATGTTACCATTTGTTATGTGTTTTAAAGATTTTTAGAATTATTGTTGCTTTATTAACTCTGAAAAATGCACGGTTACCCCCAATTTTCTCCTTGGATCCAACAGCCCCTGCTAAGACCTACTTTTCCCGCATAGTCAAAAACCTGGCAAAATACCTTGGTATTAGGAGGCGCCATCCTTAATTAGGCTAAACATTAGGCTAATTAGGATAAAAACACTATTTTTTGATTATGCAGTCTGTAATTCCGTTAATACTTTAAGAGGAAAACTATACTTATTATTAACAAAATCGGCCACCCAAGAAGAATTTAGTTGCTATGTCCATGGCGTATCCCCTATTAAAAAGGCATCAAACTCAGATAGGAAGTATTCGAACTGCAAGAAGATGTGCGTGCCGTGTGCTACTCACCGCAAGATTTTCCAACAATGACATTCTAAACCAGAAAACCAAAATAACTGCACAACAAGGATCAAGCAAGATCGTAGGAATTCAACAAGTCACAAATACTTTAAACTGTCTCATGCAAGAAAAATGTTGTTCCTTCTGCAGACACTGAAATCATTGGAGAATGCCAATCTTGTAACCTAACACAAGTCATTTCTTTTTGCCCTGTACAGTGGTACATACGACTGATGATACAATCCTCAGATAAGCCATCTGATAAGTGTCGGCTTGTATTTTATAATCAGCAGGTGCACGAACTTATCCAAATCCTTAAAGTTTCTCTAGACCTCAAAACTGCTAACAAAAAAGAAATGATGCTTGCCACACTACAGGCAAATAAATTCATTTAAGTTGCCTTTGATTCCGAAACTAACAAAGCTGAAACAATTGAAGAGTTCATGTAACTATACATCTATGAACTATGATATTTTCAATATTGTAACTTGATAATTTCACTCATAAACTAAGAAAGCTGAAACTATTAAAGACTACTTTTAACTATGTGAACTATATTGAACTTAATAAAAAATGCCAGTTTTTTTAGTTCACTGCATGTTGTTGTTACTGCTTGTAATTTTAGAATGTTGCTTTTAGTCCAACATAATTTTTTTCCACCCTCTAGAATTGAGCTTACACCGCACTTTGCAGGCCCAGTATTAGGAAAAATTGAATCGACACCCCAGTCGTTGCTTACCAATCGACTTATACCATAGATATTTTGGTATCTCATTTATTTATTTATTTTATACATTATATAGATTTTTATGTATTATTTTCCGGCGTGCCCCGGACAACCTCGCCTTCGGTGAAATAATGCCATGCTGTGGTACTGAACAGGGCAAAACATGAAGTGGGCAGTAAACCCACATGGGTTGTTGGCAGAACATGAGAAAAATGTCGGGAGAAAACTAGAAAAATCAGTATTTGCTTTTAGGAAAAGCAAATACTGAAATACTTTTCAGCAAAAAAAAAGGCAACAACAGACCTTCTTGTTGTTCTTGTTCTTCTTCAGCAACAGGCCTTCTTGTTGTACCCCACTGGCCTACCCAACCGTGGTGGCCACACCTTGCTAATATGCTTTTTGCACCACCTCTTATTCTCCCTAGCGAAAAGGGCACTTTACGCCTACCATCGAACCCAGACCTTCTCCGCCCATTACACAAGACAATAAAGCTTCTTTTGTGCCATTTATCCGGGACCATCTCACAAGCAAGGGCCTTTCAACGACAGCTTCAGATGTTATCCTACAATCATGGAAGCCGCGGGAACCCCAAAACAGTACAAATCATATTTACAACGATGGGAACTCTACTGTCGTGAACAGAAAATTAATCCTGTTTCAGCGTCTGTCATCGATGGAATAAACTTTTTGTGTTTTCTGCAACACTGATTAATACCACGTCATCCTATAAATACTTGGGTGTAAACTTGGATTCATCCTTAAATCTTGAATCACATTTTGACAAAATATATTAAAGAACAGCTGGGAGATTTAATTTACTCAGGAGAATTCGACCTTTAATCGACAAGAGCAGTGCTGAGAAAATCTACAAAGCAATGATTCAACATGTTTTTATGTATTGTGGAACTTTGGGTCTCTGTTGGTCACGTTCCCGTAAAAGTCGAATTGAAAGCATTGAACGTCGAAGTCAGAGAGTCATTGGTGGATATTATCAAGTCCAGACAGTGGTGAGTTTAATAAAGAGCAGTCCTGTCAGCTTGTGTTTGATTCTCTTCAGGATAACGTCTGTACCCCTTTTAAAGGATATTTTACAAAAATTGAACACAACATTAACACTAGAAACAATGGGTGTTTACTTAAACTTCCCAAAGCCAAATTAGAATTTGGACGGAGAAGTTTTGCCTTTAAGGGGCTCTAGTTTACAATACTTTACCTCGGCATTTAAGAAATTTAAATTCTAGGTTTCTTTTCAAGAGTAATTTAAAAGAGTTCTTTTCAATAGTATTCCATAATTAACAACTCTTTTCAATTTTATAAGTCAATAATTTTTACAGATTTTGATTTTTGAATGTTAGATTTCTTTGTGCTAATTTGTTTTATTTTCCACTTTTGATTTGATTTTTTGATTTTTTTTAGAAGAGGAAAATAGCATCGCCAAGAAGCAAAACATGGCGGAATATGCGAGGCAAATCTAGATGATAACAACGAGGGCGAAGATGCCTTTAAACCAAATGAAGAAAAAGAGACAAGTCTTAAAGATATCAAAGGGATGCTTGTAGGAGTCCAGCAAACGCTTCTGGAAATGCAGACTGAAATCCAAAGAACGGAGGCTGAACTCATGGAGCTGAAATCCTCTTTTAAGAAGCACTCAAGGGAAATAAGTTCTCTAAAGACAGCTTTAAAAAAAGCGCTTAACGACAATGACGAGCTAAAAAAGTCGGTAGATGCACTGAGAAAGAAAGTCGACACCCAGGAACGCGAAATTAACGAGCTGTACAGTCAGCAAGATGATCTGGAACAGTATATGCGTAAACACGCGCTCGAAATACATGGTATTCCGTAAGACCTTTATACAGCAACGGACGATGTGGTTATCAAGCTTGGCGAGCGATTAGATGTTCCTATTACGCGTGAAGACATTGATATTTCACATAAACTATGAGCAAAAACAATCAGCCAAAGTCCATCTATAGTCAAATTCATTTTGTCATAAAAAGAAAGCGCAACTTTATAGAAAGCGAACTGAGCTCTAGTTTTACCTCGGCATTTAAGAAATTTAAATTCTAGGTTTCTTTTTAAGAGTAATTTAAAAGAGTTTTTTTCAATAGTATTCCATAATTAACAACTCTTCAATTTTATAAGTCAATAATTTTTACAGATTTTGATTTTTGAATGTTAGATTTCTTTGTGTTATTTTGTTTTATTTTCCACTTTTGATTTGATTTTTTGATTTTTTTGTTATCTACTATTTAGCTACAGGACCCTTTTAATAACAGTTCTTTTTAATGGAACTGATAGGTTATCGTGCATAAATATTCGCGTTATTATTATTACCAAAAGAAACTCTCCTACAGTGCAATCAATAGTGCCCGCTCTGCATTGTCCAATGTCACCTTTTCCACTGAAGGTGGCACATTTGGCGACCATCTCCTGGTGACAAGGTTCCTTAGAGGTGTTTTCACCACCCGACCATCCTTACCTCGTTGCCAAGAAATCTGGGATGTTTCTACAGTCTTGTCTTATCTGAAACGCTCCACCCTCTGGAGAGCCTAAGCTTACAGCTGTTGACACTCAAGACAACCATGTTGCTTGCGCTCCTCTCAGGACAAAGTTGCCAAACAATACATGCCCTAGAGGTGTCTCACATGACACTTACTGATACAAACTGTATATTTTACATACAAAAATTGCTTAAAACCTCTAAACCAGGCAAACACCTGGGACGTTTGGAGTTTTGCTCCTTTGAAGAAGATAAAAAGCTATGCATTGTTACAGTTCTCACAAAATATGTTAATCGTACCAAATTAACCAGAGGGAGCTATACCCAGTTGTTATTAAGTTTCTGTAAACCTTTCAAACCTGTATCTACCGATACAATTGCTCTTTGGTTAAAAAAGGTTCTAGAGAGTGCTGGTATTGACATAAACAAGTATGGGGCACACAGCACACGAGCAGCTTCCACATCGGCTGCTAAAGCTGCTTATGTTTCAGTGAAAACAATCATGGATGCAGCTGGATGGGCCAATGCTGGAACGTTCAGCAAGTTCTATCAGCACTACTGAATCAGTTAACTTTGGGGTTGACCTCTTGAAAGCTCAGTGTTAATGTTAATAAAGCAATTGCTTTACCACAAGAGTATTCTATCTTGCAGTAGTGCTCATGGCCATTTGCCTCAAAAAATCTCACGTGACTTCGCAGCGACTTTGACCAATGACGAGGTAGAATTTAAAAATTAAACGAGGCTTACCTGTAAGGTGAAGTTTGGTTTGATGAGAGCATGCACGCCATGCGCGCCATGGAAGAGGTCGGACGTCTTTGTTAGCGGCTGCCTTTTTCCCGTCCTCAAGTCCAATTCATAACAGTTAGATAATCCGAAATGTGACTAAAAGAAAATCTTTATGACAAAGGGAAAGAAACACAAAAGAAGCCATAGAGACTCGACTGAAGAGGAAAATAGCATCGCCAAGAAGCAAAACATGGCGGAATATGCGAGGCAAATCTAGATGATAACGAGGGCGAAGATGCCTTTAAACCAAATGAAAAAGAGACAAGTCTTAAAGATATCAAAGGGATGCTTGTAGGAGTCCAGCAAACGCTTCTGGAAATGCAGACTGAAATCCGAAGAACGGAGGCTGAACTCATGGAGCTGAAATCCTCTTTTAAGAAGCACTCAATAACATCTTGATTGATGTCATCCCAGAAAACTTTGTAAAATTCACTTGAAAAACCATCCGAGCCCGGCGTTTTATTGTTGTCCATATCTTTGAAAGCTTGGTAACACTCTTGTTCAGAAAGCATACCTTCACTCAAGCACTCACGGGAAATAAGTTCTCTAAAGACAGCTTTAAAAAAAGCGCTTAACGACAATGATGAGCTAAAAAAGTCGGTAGATGCACTGAGAAAGAAAGTCGACACCCAGGAACGCGAAATTAACGAGCTGTACAGTCAGCAAGATGATCTGGAACAGTATATGCGTAAACACGTGCTCGAAATACATGGTATTCTGTAAGACCTTTATACAGCAACGGACGATGTGGTTATCAAGCTTGGCGAGCGATTAGATGTTCCTATTACGCGTGACGACATCGATATTTCACATAAACTATATAGTAAAAACAATCAGCCAAAGTCCATCTTAGTCAAATTCATTTGTCATAAAAAGAAAGCGCAACTTTATAGAAAGCGAACTGAGCTCAAGAATGTCAGGATCGTAGATCTATTCCCGGACTGTTCGGTTGCTGATATTATACAATCCACACGAATCTTTATAAATGAAAACTTAACCCAGTACAGAAGAAAGATCATGCAGAAAGCCAATAAGATGAGGAGGGTTGGATTGATCCTGGCCCCTGGTCTTTGGATGGTAAGCTTTACGTTAAAACTTCTCCAAGTGGCAGGCCTACAAGAATCTATTGCGAAGAAGTCCTGAATAATTTGTAATTTTATTTGCTAATCATCTATAATGTTGCTACGGATCTTATCAACATACTTGACTTAGTCAATTAGAAAAATGTTGAAGGACTCCTGTGGACTGCATGCAAATAGTGCATATCCTCGTAAATTTGGTATGCAATTCTATGTTGTTTGTTGTGTCATGTATTTGTTTTCGAGTTTTCTCAATCTTCATATATGAAACTACTGATAACTTCTTGCTTTACATACTGTCGCTACCATAGTGTTTATATTTGCCTAGAACCATGACTGCTCATGGTAAATGTAATGTTATTTCTCTAAATGTTAGAGGTTTAAGAAATCGTGTAAAAAGGAGAAGTATTTTCTGTTTTCTAAAAGATCAAAAATGCGATACATATTTTTTACAGATGTAATCTGAGCTAAACGATGAAAATATTTGGAGAAGCGAGTGGGGAGGTGACATTTTCTTTTCACATGGATCACTACACAGCAGAGGTGTTTGCATCCTATTAAATCCTTCACTGAATTGCATTTCTAAAAATATTCACAAAGACCAAATTGGAAGAATTGGAATCAAAAACGCTTGACCTCTGTTCACGCATCGACTTCTTTCTAATACCACAACATCAAATTAATTGGGTTGAACAGATAGAAACTGGTTTCTAATGCTCCAGATCACAGGGCAGTAAAACTTAAATTAATGAGCCTCAATAGTTTAGTTCCTTCTACGAGGTAAGTCTTACTATGACTACGTAAAACGCGCAACTGACCGTAACTAGATCGCTTATCCTACATCCCTCCAAAAATATTTGTACCCGCCTGATATCCATACCTGCGGTATCGGTATTTTGTTGATTTTCCTTGCGGTACTGCGGTATTCTATTTTATGCTGCGGTATTGCGGTATGCCCCCCCCCCCCCCCACCCGATGTCCCCCACTTCTATGGGAAAGGCAAGAAGTCCACCTGGCAGGCATGGAAGCTGTATTCAGACATAACCCTGACATTTGAGTTTCTTGCAAATAACCCGTTCCATCAGCTGACGGTGGATTCTGAACATTTTAAGCAACTTCAAAGGTACACAGCCATTCTATTCGACAAGTTGAGCCGTTTAGATTGCATAAACAAGACAAGAATGGAGCTCTCTTATAAGAACAACAGAGCTATGGACAAGCTTCTACCAACGCAGGTAAACATGACAGCTTTTTAAGCTTTTCCATCTCTTCTCTTTCCTAACCGTTTCTTCATATTTAAATTTCTATCATTACCGTTAACACCATTAAAATCTAGTTACATTTTATTCTAAAGAATGCCCTTCTATAACATGTCCATCACTCAATCTTCCAAGCTGGAATCTGGACAACCGGACAACCAGTGAACACTCACAGCAGGAAGTACGATCTCCAGAACAGTTTTCTTATAAAAGAGAGGGAGGTGCATGGGTCCCGAAATCGATTAGCATCCCCAAGGTTTCGAAGGCATGCAGTGAGCTCATCAAGTGTAATTGCAAAGGAGTATGCACAAGAAGCAAGTGTGCTAAGGCGTCTTTGTAGTGCACACTGCTTTGTAGATGCAAATGTGTGAACAGTGTAATCAATTCCTGAACAGTCATATTTTAATTACCTTCATCAGGAGAACAGTACAGTCTAATGACCTAAACAAAGTAAAATATCTTAAAGTGCACCTAAACCCCAATTTTTTCTTTTAATCAACTCAATGTACATTGAAAAGTCGAATAGTGAAATATTTCTTGTTTTTAACGTTGCGTTAGTGAGTTATAGAGATCAGAATTTACAAAATGCTAATTAGATGACGTCAAATCAAGACTACCATTATTTCTACTTCAATTTACAATACGCAGTTAACAACTTAAGGATAATCAATTAAAGAAATACTAAATAAAAATGTTAATAGTCAATTGATTTGTAAAAAATATTACTTGGAGGTGGAAACAAGTAGTTGTATACTGTAATAAACGATTCTTGATTTGATGTCATCTTATTAACGTTTTGTAAATTCAAACCTCTATAATTCGCTAACACAACGTTAAAAACAAGAAATATTTAACTATTCAACCTTTCAACGTACAGAGTTGATTAAGCGAAAAAAAAAAGTTTTGGGTTTAGGTGCACTTTAATCGCGCGAGGGTGTTTACAATGCTGTTCGTTTGTGGCTTAATGTTAGGCAATAAGCACATTACATCACAACCTTGAAAACTAAATTTAAGAAGTGTGTTTAAAATTGATATGTAATTATTGTTCGCTAGTATTTGCAGCGACCTGAACATTATTGCACTTACCAACTGGAGACTGGGTACTAGTCAGCATGCTTGTAGAATTGATGTAAATAGCATAATAATACCTAAACATGGTCAATTAAGCCACAAAACGCCATTCTTTTATTTGTTGTAAGCCGAATTATAAGGAAAAACATTTTAGATCAAACTTGACTATCCATAATTAGTTAACAAGAGCCAATTGCGATGGGCACCCCTTTCAATATCAGTTGGTATGTGCTAAGGAAGCTCTGTGCCAAATTTGACACTTTTGTTACTCCTGTAACGATTCGCCCCGTATTTTGCACTAAGGGACCTGACTATAAACAGAGTGGAGACCCTTGTCAACGTTTCCCACAATGGCCAGCGCCACAGCTATACCCAAGGGAGGTGCCATAATACCCTGCGAGTATTTTATTGCGGTCAAGGATGGCTGCAATGGAAGCAGAACAGTACAAAGGATTAATGCTGCTGTGAAAGAAATGAAAGAAAGAAGTGTTTTACAAATAAATATAAATTAGCCAATGTAAAAGTACAGTACTCTTTCTTGATTTGCTAGTCTGTCACCAGTCCTCCTCATCTGCCCTGTCTTGTTTTAACTCATTTTCTACGCTGAACAACTCGCCCACGTACGACGTCGTTGAACTGGGGGAAGCAACAATTCAGATTGAAAAAAATTTAATATTACGCAAATGTATTATCTTATGGTATGTATTTGAGACATTTTTTCTCATTACGGAGACGAATAATGCCAAGAAAACAAAGAATATAATCGTATTGCGATCGTCCGGAATTAAGGCACTGAACTTGACTCGTATTTTCGAAAATAACGACGAAAATAAAGCAGTTCAGTCGGTGACACTTCAGTACAAAGTAATGTATAGAAAAGGGTATTTGGTGAGAAAAATTTAAGCTTGCTTCTGTTATTACAAGGTAAGAAATGGTGTTGCGAAGATTATTCACAAAGGAAAGCAGATTGGACGGGGTATTAATTGTAGTTTCAAGAAAGAATGGTAATATATTGATGTTTACCTTTGAATGCCATTGCTATTATAGTTAATTTAAAGTGACTACGGGTACCCAAAATGAAATGTGTGGTTGATCATGGATCACTTTAATTTATTTAGACATGTTTTCAATTGTGCTGTTAAAGTTGCACTACATGAATGCCGTGGAAGAGTTTGAAGAAATTAGTCTGCCATTGCACACAGAGGCAGTTAGGTAGCATGACTGAATATTATATAGGTCAGTGTACACGGCCATCTCTTTTTTTATGCCGTTTCATTGTCGGTAGTGGAGTTCGTGAGCTCTACGTGGGATCGCACTAGTTTGGTGAAAATGCCCCATCGTAGAATAAACGACCGACACATGAGTTGGCATTTAATGGCCACTTTACCGTGGCAGTTTATTCTAAAAGCATAATTGAACTTTGACACTTGTCAATGTTAATTAAAATATCATTTTCAGCAAAGGTGGGGCGATAAAAGAGGGCCACAAGCCACAGAAATGTGGCAGCCCCACCAAGATACCACACAGAGCTCAAGAATGAAATAAGAGATAATGAGTTTAATCATTTTTTGTATAATGACGGATCTGTAGCAGCCCGTGTCTGACCTACATCACCGGCACGGTTACGTTAGTGGCTCCAAAAAATGTGGCAGCCCGTGTCTGACCCACATCTAACATGTAGACTTAAGCATATGAATAAACATGGGCAAATTGCTATTTGATTTGTTAAAAAACATTCCACTAATAACATGTAACGAGAAACGGAAACAGGAGCAGCTCTTGCCTGACCTCCCGTTCGGGCAATGTCAAAATTGTATAATGAACTTAAACCGATGACAAAAACAAAACTTACATAATTTTAATTTCTTTATTGACGGATCTGTAACAGCCCCTGTCTGACTTACTTCACCGACAAGCTTTCTTGAAAAATTAAAAATATCCGAGATTTACCATTACCATATTGACGGATCAGTAACAGCCCTTGTCTGACGTACTGCACCGACAAGTTTACACAGTTACGCCGCTTCTTGAAAAATACAGTTCAGTTATGAAATAGTTTTAACAGAAAAACAGAAGAAGCCCTTGCTGACCCCTGCCTGTTTCTGATGTAATAGTCTAAAATAGAAAAACAGTAGAAGCCCTTGCTGACCTCTGCCTGTTCCGAAACTACAATACATTCTCTTATACTAAAGCACCGACTTAACTCGCCAGAAATAATAGCAGCCCTTGTCTGACCTACATTACTGAGAGCGAAGCAGCGTACACAAAACCCGATCAAGGTGGTAGTGCGTGACCTTATATATTTTAGTGATGTTAATTTACATGGAGGCGTTCAGAACGAATGTATAGTTTAAACGCATCAGATTTCCAGCGGCCAAGAGCGCGAATTTGGGCGTCAGAAAATCCCTTATCAGCCGCAAGTGAAGCGGCGCCAATTCCGAAGCTGTGTCCTTTATATCTACGCGTATCGAGGCCACAAAATTGTAAACAGCGTGAGAGTTCGGTGTTAAATTGGTAAACTGTAATAGGCGCAAGGTTTGGGTGACAAAATAGGGTGCCCGGGAGGGCCCCTCTTAGTTTACAATACTCAACTAAAGATTGAACAGGACAGTATGGCAAAGTATCCTCGCGTTCAATCAAGATTTCAAAGGGTTTTCCAGCGGTATTGTGCTTAAAGGTTGTAATTATAATCTTGATCATTTGTGGTTGACCATGTTGCATCAAAAACTTTAAATCCTGAAGTCGTAAAATAGACGCCGCACCCTCCGCGCTCCTAGCCGCAAGTTCACCAATACGGAAGAAACCGTAAAAGGCTATCAAAAACATGGCTGAGTAAAGACAACGTTGATACGCCGAAGGATTGGTGTGCTGGAGAGACTTAATAAGCTCGTGCAAGACCGGTCTAGTAATAGGTAAACGAAGGTCAGCCAAACGCCGGCGGCTCAAAGCGGTTAACAGCTTATGAATCAAAAATTATTTTGTTGGGTCACAATAGCCTTTGAGCTTGTGAACGTAGCCGATGGCGGAAAGATATGAAGTTATTGTTGAAGGTGCTAGTTTTTTAGCAGAAAGGTAAGAGATAAAAAGAGCTAAGTGGGAAGACGAGAGGGGAAGCTTAGGAGTTGGTGACTCGTAGAAGCGTTCGTAAAATTGCTGCAAAGTCGCCCATGCCCTCTGGTAAGATTTTCTGGTACCTGGTGCTAAAGCAGAGTCTAGTAAATCTCTCAAATGAGTGACCAATTCTCCGGTAGAAGGTTCGTTGGAACTGTTGTTGGGAGTTCGTCTGCGTCCGGCGCTAGCCCCCTGAAGCTCTCCACCTGAAAACGGGAGATATAATCGGCTTGGCAATTCTGCAAACCGGGAACATGCTTAGCACGGAATAGTATATTGTTACTTAAACAACTAAGAACGAGGTCGCGTAAAAGAACCATGACTGTCTTATGCTTTGATGTTTGCTTGTTGATAATATCAACGAGAGCAGAATTATCGGTAAAAAAGAACACGCGGCGGTTTGACATATGAGACCCCCAAATGTGTACTGCAAGGACAATCGGAAACAGCTCTAGGAAAGTTATGTTAAAATCTTTCCACCCCGGGGGAAAAGCGCCGCCGATCCAGTGCTTCCCAAATATCGCACCATAACCTTTTGAGGCCGCGGCATCCGTATATAAGTCAAGTCTAAAAGAATCGTCCCAGCAATCTGACAGAAAAAATGCCCTGCCATTAAAACTATCTAGAAAAGTAAACCACATGCGTATATCTTGTTTAGCTTCTCGCTTTAAACGGATATGGTGATGAGGGCGCGTCAGACCGCTAGTAAGATCTATTAAACGTCGTAAAAAGGCACGGCCTGGGACAACGACTGAACAACAAAAATTCAACAGGCCGATTAAAGACTGCAGTTTGCGGAGAGTAACGGAGCGCTTCCTATAAAATTGATGGAGTAAGGTGCGAGATTTGGTAAGCTTTTCCAACGGCAATCTAGCTTCCTGACGCACCGAATCGAGTTCTATTCCAGCAAATTGTAAAGTTAATTGTATTTGGGCCCACTGTCTTTTCATTAGCAATTGGGACTCCAAGAAATTTGCACATGACAAGAAAATTATGTAGGTCTGTGTTGCACTTATCATGGGTGGGTGCAATAAACAGGAAGTCATCTAAAATATGTATAACCGCAGAGGCATGCAAGTGATGTTTGGCTAGCCACTCTAAAGAAGAACTGAATTTTTCGAAAAGAGCACAGCTTGATTTGAGCCCCATAGCTAAACAACGATCAAAATAGTATTGATTATCCCATTTAATGCCGAGTAAAGGGTACTCCAGCGGGTGGACGGGGATAATACGGAATGCAGACTTAATATTGGTTTTAGCCATAAAACAACCTTTGCCTAATTTTTTTAAGATCGAAATAGCATCGTTAATAGTATTGTATTGCACTGACGAAGATTCGTCCGGAATAAAATCATTAACAGAAGAACCTTCGGGGTGTGATAAATGGTGTATTAGTCTAAACTCATTGGGAGTTTTCTTGGGAATTATGCTGACGGGCGAAGTGCGAAAACTGGGAAAGGGGGGAGCACTGAAAGGGCCCACGACCCTACCAGCGTCGATTTCTTTCTTCAATTTCGCGAAAGTAACGTCCGGACTGTGTAGCGCGCTTTGTAAATTAATAGACTCAAGCTTAGAATATTCGCCAAAGTAAGAAATTCGAAAACCATAACGAAAGCCATCAATTAAAAACGTTTTGAGGGGCAGACTATAACCAGCCAGTAAAGATTCAAGTCGATCCGCCTTTACGGGCGTTACCTTTTGGCTGCCCAACACCCGGAGTAGCAACTGGCGATCCGAATTTACCAACGTTAGAGCGCTGGAGGGTCGAGGAGACCTGACATTGACTGGCGGGATGTTTGGCCTGGCATTTAAAGCAGACATGCTCGTAGTGGCATCCTTTACACTGCCGACCGGCATGAAATGCCCAGCATGTCCCCTTTGGAAAATTGTTGGAGGAGGGACGAAAACGGGCCCGAGGGTTGACCTTATCTGTAGTGGCAGAAAATTGGGATCTGCCGCGAGAATTAGTCATCGCCCGCAGCCATAATTCCCAGTGGATCTGATCCCATGAGTAGCTCTGAGGGGCCGACTGCCTTAAGTAGCGAAACTGTTCATCATAAAAAATCCAGTCTGCCGATTTCTGTGAAAGGTCACGCACTATTTCACAATATTTTAATAACTTCGGGGCGTCAACGGATGTTCTCTCCGCATAAATCGAAGCAAAAATGTTAAATGCCGTAATCCACTGTTGTATATTGGTTACCTTTTTTGATGAACTACACGGCTCGAAGGTTAGCTCGTGTCTACCAGAGTTACCCGGAGGGGAAGACATAGACAAGGCATACTTGTCCCGTAGAGGAGCAACCGTCAATAACGCCCCGAAGTCTACATATTCATTGGCCCAAATTTTGGCTTTAAGTTTAGTGCTTACTCGCGCACCTAGGTTTATACCAATACTGGTAAATATCTGCTGGGGACGTTCCTCGCGGCTTTCTAACGAAATTTGTGGGGTCACGCCTTGCATACCTTGTGTAATTGCTGCGGTCTCCCCATCAACAATTTGGTCTACTTGGCGAGCAGGCGTCGGGTTATGGTCTGCTGGTTGCTGCTTTAGATACTGCGGCGGCGATCACACTGGTTAGCGCTTGCACATTGCACTGCATCAACTGTGTGCCGTCTTGACGAGGCTGTGCTACAGGGGGGTCACCTTGCACCACTTCAGCTGGCTCGGCTTCTCGCAGATCGGCCGGTGGTATCGGGCGAAGACGTTTAGAGCATCTACCAGGACCAGCGGCACGCTTTTTTGGTGGCATGATTAACTATACAATAAGGCAAGAGAGTACAATACGAACTATATTCATGCAATAATATGTCGGGATTACAATTTCTAGTGATTAAAAGGAGTCCCAGAGGTGCCAGATTAGATCATAAAGGGACTGCCAAATATTGACGGTATGCAAAAAAACCGGAAAAGGCTCTCTACATACCGATACAAAGGTGAAATAGAGGACTGACAACAAAGCCCATTCCGCAAATATCAAAAACAATGCTGACAGCAATACCGAGTGCATTGGACACACCTACAAAAATAGGCGATCAAAAGGGTTGTACACTCAAGCGGTAAGCTGAAAGCAATAAAAACAACCAAAGCCGGTATAAAAATAAAAGCACAGTATTGGACTGTGCAAACGGCATAATACAAGCACGCTAATGGACCGTGCATACCGTAACAAAGTATAAAATGGGTGCACACTAATGTACTGTGCACCAAGGTGGCCACATGATAAGCCAACAACAATAAGCCAACGGAAACAGCATAACACATATATTCGGCTAATAGCTGAATTCCGAGGCATCAAAACACGGCTTGGTATTAAATGTAATCTATGAAATGGCTCTGAGCAGCTTGGATTTACAAGCAGAATAAAAAAATTATGAAATCCGTATCAGTCCACATGCTTCGAATATGCTGGAATTAAAATGGGCCGGTAGCCGTAAAACTGCGCAAAGACCTTAAAACGGCCCCCCCTGAGACTCCGGAAATATTTGAATTGCCCAAGCCTGTTAAGACGTATGCCATTACGAGCGAGAAATTCAGTGGTAGTATTCCAAAAGCCCCTGTGACCCCAGAAAAAAGAGTAAGGGATAGGCTCAAGTACGGCTTTTAGGTATCTGTTGAGCAAGCGGACCCGAGCGTTAAATACTGGCTGGGATCCCCGAAGGGTTTGGCATACACACACGACCCTCACATTGTAATTGTCATGTAGGGTTTTGACGAGCTCTTCGATAGAGGAACCCACAACTAAAGGATCCAGGTTAGAAAGATCATTGGTTCCAAGTTGCAAAATTACTGTCTGGGGCAAATGAAGTGACAACCTGTATGTCATGAAGCAGCGTTTTGGCCACGGTGCGACCGCCAACACCGTGCCATTTAAACGTGGTGACCCGATTCCCTAAAGAAAAATTATACTCTAGATTTGGGTTGGCCGCAACAAAATTGTGTAAACATCTAATAAATGAATGCCCCAGTATTAAAACCTTAGCGGGAGGTAGAGCCATGATCGATACTAAGGATAATAAGATTGTTACAACTTGCCTGAAAAAATGTTATCGTTTAGCTAAAGGCAATGTTCTCGCTGTGATGGTGAAGGCCAGAGGAACGGTTGCCAAAGCGAGCAGACTTATTACGATCAACTGAACATGATTGGCTCAGAAGTTACCTGACAGACCACACCTCCGTTTAACAAATATGCGCCTAACACAATTGATTCAATGTATCGACATAAATAACATCATGCTTAGGCTTGATGTTTATTTTTTCCCAATAAGGTTTGGGGGTTTACGTGTCCAGCTCTGGTGCATATGGATTTAATATATACTGTAGTGTCAATGAATAAAATGTATTGTTGGTCTTACAGTACAGGCTGGCCAATGTCCCCGATACCTTTAAGCCTTGTGTCGTAATATTTGATCGTGTTGTGGAGGCAAACTTAGAGATAAACAACACACGGTCATTCATCAATAGTTCATCAGGATGCCTTCAAGACGGCTAATAAATCAAAGTATTGTCACATCTATACATATCAAATCCCCCACAAGCTTGTTACTAATAAAACTAGAAGAAACAAAACAAACAGACTGTAATTAAATTAACTGTTACTTACTGTTTCAGATTGGTAAAGAGTTCTTGTGGAAGAATAAGAGGCTGGTGTCAATCAAGAGCCAGTCTACTAGTGACAAAAAAGCTGAAAAAACAAAGAAAACAAAGAAAACAAGAAAAGGAGAAAAAGCAAAAAACAAAACATCATGTACCACCACATCGTCATCATCTGCCACATCATCTGCAACCACACTGGCCATGAGATCACTAGCTGCAAGTGCACCGACACATAATCCCTTACCTGCAGTGAGCCGTCATAAAGTTGGTTGGGATTATGTGCCTGTAAACACATTCAAAGAAAAACGTCTTCAGGGAGAAGTGCTGCCGGAAAATTCAAAATGTTCACGAAAACAAAAGCGGCAGTGGAGCGTGCGTCAAATGACAATTCGCAATTTCTCCACTAAAGATAAACCAGGAACTTTACCTCTTAATGTATACCTATTGGAGGAACCAACACCACATCCGCTGGACTTATCATAGACATCAAGACAAACCGATGAAACTGATGACAGCCATGACCAACTGAAAGATCTATCAGCTGTTACAAATGTGTCATCTGTTGATATCCTGCAGCCGAGAAAGCCAATAATTGCCTGTGTCAGAGCATGTCTCCAAGCACCCCTCAATGACAGAATTCAACTAATTACTGCACAGTGGTTTTCGCAAGCTATTTCTTAACCCCTGAGATTTCTGGAAGACCTGACAGCCCCCCTTCAAGTTAAAGCGATCTCATGCTGCGTTGATGCGTATTCATGGTGTGCTGATACAGTGTGCTTAGAAGAGATTGTTTACCAGGAACTGCTGCAAACCACACGGGATGGAGGCGACATGTTGACCAACCAAAAACAATATGACCAGGATGACCAAGAGTTCATTGACACAGTTCATAGCCACACTAACAACAATGAACATACCTCCACGAGAACAACAACTAGATCTGGAAGAACATCCAAGAAGAGAGGTGATTGGGATTACGTTTACTTTTGAGTGCTTCAGTTGCTGCTTGGGTGACCTCTTAGGTCCGAACTCATTCCAAAGGCTGTTGAGAAAAAAAAAACTTAACTTCTCAAGTATCACTCATGCACACTGCTTTTTGGTGATGGACATGGGACATGTGCCAAAGATGTATACATTTTAGGAAAGGTTAGCTGCATTGGTTCTTCAACCTTCTTATTTTTGTTTGCTTTCCTCTCCTACATACATGCATGCATCCATGCATCCATCCCTCCATCCCTCCCTCCCTCCCTCCCTCCATCCATCCATCCATCGATCCATACAACACATGGTTACATATCAAAGCTATTAGCTTGTGGGGTCAGACCACCCCATCGCCCAGGGCCTCTAAGATGCTCTCCTTCACAGTTAAGCCTCATTTTCTGTGTATTATAGGTCATAAAACTTTCATAAATGGTCATAAATACATCTGTTCAAAGGTCACAGCTTACATGTAAGTTACACCGCCCCTATGTTTCATTAAGGTTGTAGAAATGCAACCCTTGACATGCCTGATATACAGTATGTAAGTCAATTCACGTGACACAAAAGGGTAGTTAGGGGTTACTAAAAATAGATTGTTTTAGAATTTTATTTAAGGGATATTTTTTTTTACAAAATTGGGATACGGATTATTTCCAAAATTTATCCAGGATTATGGATTATTCAGACCCCCCTAACATGGCCTCATTTTAACTTCACAGTCGATTCAGAGTTTGTCACTGAAAATTACTGTGAAGTCCCAAATTAAATTGTCCTAAGCTTAACTGTTTGATGTGTCTCCTTTTCAGATCTAACCTTGATGTCAGCCTCAGCTGTCATGCTAGTGTGGTTTGGCAAGAAAGCTTGCAGTAATATTAGATTAGCTGAACTGAAAAAAGAAGCAAAGACATTGGATTGTCGCTGCTGCATAACAAAGATAAAAACACATATATAACAGCAGTGGCCTCTGCCTTAATATGCGATAAGAAAGTGGAGATTGCTGCCGGAGTAGATCTTCATAAAGTCACTCAAGATGATGTAGTGGTGCATGTTCCAGTCACTTCACAATGAGGTGAACAAGTTTTGTGCATTAGTTTTGATTTCTTAAAGAAATGTGTGGATTCATTTTATTTACAGTGTTCATTGGTATTTTGATTTATTCCCCAACAAAATCATGACTCACCTTTAATACTTTGTTATTGTGCATTAATTTAACTCATTGTTATATGGAACAAAAGTTGATAATTTTGTAAATCCTAATTTAAAGATGTCGTTCATCCTAATTTCAGCCTTGGAGTTATCAAAAATCCTAGTTTGGATACAACATTTACCAAATATGGAGCTCTCAATCTTGAACTGGATATAACATTTACCAAACATGGAAATCTTATGCATCCAATACTGGAAACAATATTTACTAAACATGTGGATCTCGTTAATCCTTGACTAGATATAATATTTAAAGCATGGAGATTCCATATATCCAATACGGGATAACCTATTTACCGAATATGGAGATCTGATTGATCCTAGACTGGATACAACATTCGCCAAGCATGGAGATCCCATATATCCAATACTGGATACAATATTTTCCAGATATGGATATCTCATTAATCCTAGGCTGGATATGTTATTTACCAAACATGGAGATCTCATTTATCCTGGTCCTGATTTTCTATTTTCCAGATTTGGGAACTTCCAATATCCAGTTCCTGATAGTTCATTCTCCATGGCTGGAGATTTTTATGCTCCAGACCTGGTTATTTAGATTTCCATAACTTCCCCGGTGCTGGATATGTGCATTAGCCAGTTTTGGAATTTGTCTTAACCCACTTTGGATTTCATGTTAAACCAAGTCCGGAGAAACTGCAATTTTACCAACCTTATTTGAGGCTAAAAAGCAGAAAACTCAGGAAACAGCTGAAGGTAAGATATTTACCTGACTTTTTATTTAAGGCACTGAAGCCTTCCTTATGCGACCAATGTTGTTTACTTCCCCCCACCCCCCATCCCCACTAAATAAATCCATAATTCAGTGCCCTGTTGTTTGAAATAATATTTGTCAAGGTCTGGTGGAAAGGTTGGTGAATTTTACTTCTGGTCAGGGTAAATCTTATCATGCTGCAGCTGTGAAGTCATTGTCACTTTTTAAAACCTAAAGAGAGTCTTATTTATGATAGCAAAGTCACTTTTGCTTTGTTCTTTCGAACTTTGAAGTGAAGCAAGATTTTCATATCTTTACTTGTTTCTATGGGAATAACCTGTAGAAAATTGTCATTTCTTAATCTGGACTTAATATGGCTCAGTCAGGTCTGAGAATGTGTACAGGAAGGGTAGCTCAGTTTATGCAATGTAATTATCATTTACAATATTTGTAATCTGTCTACTTTCTAAAGGAACTCCTACAAACAAATGACAATGCTAGTTTGGAAAGGCACAGTCGTCACCTACAAGACGAGTTAAAGAATCTTCACCAGATGACAAGGTAGTGAAAGAACTGATCATGACTGCTTTGTTCATCAGGCACAGAATTTTCGTCAAGCAACTTGATGTCAGGACAAGAGTTAGGGACACCTTGACAAAGTATCCTGCTCTTGCTATTGGTCATCAGGTACACTGAATTATACAAGGAAATTCCTCTGCCCCATTTTACCAGAGGAACCTTGGTAAAAAGCCCTGATGACATTTTTTTCCTTTTAGGTAGTTGCACAATTGTCCTGTGAAAAGAATAGTTAGGGTACTTTATTCTTGCCCTGTTAATGTGATGTCATTTCTCTACAGTTATGGAATTAGTGAGGATTCTGAGGTATGAGGAAGTTGTCCCTAACTGTGGAGAAGCTGATTGAGGCATGGAGAAGCCAGTCTGAAAAGCTTAAAGGATTCCTCTCACAGCGGTTCTCCTTAAGAGGAGATGAAATTACAGGTAGATAATACACAAATAAGAGGTCACTTCCAACTTGTTGGTCATCAGTAAAAACAAACTAACAGACTGTCATAACATTTGTTCTGGATGCTGATGATGTACGTAATAATTTTATTTGGCCCCTTGTAAAAAGCAGTTTCTACATGTATATCTAAGGCTACCGTGTACTGCTTAATGTCTCTCTGTGCTGGATTATGACAACCCTCCCTCCCTCCCTCCCTCCCTCCCTCCCTCCCTCCCTCCCTCCTACTGACATGTATCATTTCTAATAATTATTGCTGGACAGTCAAAACAATGTGATGCTTGGTCATGGCAACTGGGTGGGCCTCAGGCACCCTGTTGCAGTGATACAATACACAATAAGCATTCGGTATGGAATTAGAGAAAATAAAGCTGAAAGAAACTATAATATCAAAAATCAGATATTATTTGGCTAATAATTACTGATATACCATTACAATTTACACCACGTTTATTTGATTGGTTGCATGTTTGTTTTACACACAAATGAAGTTGTAAAGGCAAGGGAAAGTGCAAAGCAACTGACAAAAGAAAGCAAGAATATTCAAACTTTGTTAAAGGAAAAAAAATCAGCAGTTGGATGCCTCCAGAGAGCTTTTAATTCATGTGTATGAAAAAATCAGAGAGCTTAAGCACCCCTTCCAAAACCAATTTGATCAGTGCGTGGATGAAATGAATTTGAAAAGGCAGGTGCACCACAAAGGGGCATTAGTGGGAAATGATGTTCACAAAATCATGCAAACTGGTAACATCAAAGAAATTGTCCAAATCTTTAAACCAGGGAAAGTCCAACTTCAAAATGGAGGTGGGCAAATATTCAGTTCCAGCAAAGTAATGAACAAAGTATCAACATTGTTAAGAAACTATCCCTTTGTTACCGTCTGTACTCAAGAAGTGTCCCTCTGTCGACATGAAGTCTGCTTTCTTTCAGTAAGGTGTGCTAGCTTTGGCTGCTGGTTTCCTGTTAACTTTCCCACCAGCAGCCTGCTCAGAAAATTCCATGTGTTAACATTCCATGTTCTAGAGAAGGCCATGAAGAGGAGTACAGTGGGCATGGAAGTAGAGCACTGCTCAGAAAGTATTCACTCAGTGGTCAACAAACTGGACAGAATTTATGCCACCACTCAGAATGTATGTAATCGCCTGGCATTGATGTGCCAGTCGCTTCAGAGTAATTCAACCTTAACACATTTTAGGAAGCCTGTCAAAAGGAAACAATGTAACATGCCTGTGGAATAGGTTTATTCAATTAGCCTAAAGGTGATCAACAGTCCAATTTTTTGCATAAGCTTCCTGATCGTAAGTCGCATCTAGGCATGAATGCATCACGTGAAAACACGATCTAATGTCTGGTCAGTATTGTTTGTGAAACATAACATGTTTGGCCATCAAGCATCTGAAGTTTTAAAGCCATTTTCACACCTGAAGAGCTTTTCTTTGAATGTCACGTCGTAGCCTTTGAACAACAGACATTTAAGGTGGGTCCTTAGGGTATTTTGGCCGCGTGAGAACTAGTTACGAATGGCGCAAGCTTTAAATGTCAACAAGTCAAAACAAACATGGCAGCTTAATTGGAGTTTGTGATTTGGGAATAATTATTGGGGAAAGATAGAGTAAAATATACACCTCTTGAAGAAAATTAAATCTGTGATTGCTTCATAGGAGGCGTATTGACCGAAACGGTCAAGGAACATGGGGAAAAACATTCACCGCCAGAGAACTGCAATATTTGTCGGTGACAATGGTGAATGAGGAAATTTGGGACTCATTGCCCAGAAAGAGTCAAGCAGTGGATTTAGCCTTCCAACGAGTTCAAGAAACCCTATTACAGGGATTGTCTGCCTTGACTATTTTTGCGGGCAAATTAGTCAAAGATATAACTGATGGCAAGATGCCAGATACCCGCAATGTGCTCGATCACGTAATGGATAGTATTGCACTGCCGGGAAACACATATTGGAAGCTCAACACGAAGCGGAGGGAGCTTATTAAACCTGATCTCAACCCTCCGTGCACACGATTATGTAAAGAGCAGATCAAACCCTCCGCAAAACTGTTTGGAGAAGACCTTCCCAAACATTTAAAAGACATGTTAGACGCTAGAAAAGCAGGACAGAAGATGCAAAAGGCTTCCTCGCACAACCCCAACCAGGGTTCAGCACAATCTCATAAAAAAGATTTGGGAGATTCAAGCCTTATGACCAGGAGCGGAGTTCTAATAGTAAATTGTCAAAATGCCAGCCTTTTGGGGGGCATGGCCGCTCAGCAACACTCCATTTTGGAGAAAGAATGTAGCCACAAACAGCAAAACTCAGTAGAATCTTCATGTAAACAGCTAGGCAACACTGGCAATTTTCACGATATTTCATTGTCTATAATATCACTGGATGGTCAAACAATTTCAAGCAGGCCGGCTGATTTACCAGCTTGGGACTAACTTCTGACCCCTATATACTTGATGCGAGAAAGCATTACAACATTGAATTTGAGTTTGATGTTCCATGACAAGCACAGCTGGAACCAAGGCAAATTCAAACTTCTGCCTCTGAAAAAGAGATCATTTCTGGAGAAATATCTAAACTCCTCTCAAAAGGGGTCATAGAAAAAAACATGTCATAAGGGAGATGGATTTATATCCAATGTGTTTGTCAGACCTAAAAGGGATGGCAACTACCGAATGATTTTGAACTTAAAATCACTCCATTTTCCTGATAGTGATGGCCTGCTGTACCGAAAGGGCGAGAATATCCTCATTACACAGAATGACACAGAAATGGTCTGCAAAGTTGTGAAATTAGTGTGTTTCTGTTGGCAATGAGTTTCTATAGACAATGAGTTTCACACATTTGTTGAAGTTCAGAAGTACAATTCTTTGGTAGATCCTGATGGTAATGCAGTAACACACACAAATACTGGATGCAGAGTTGTTTGCCCTGCATCAAATAGCCTGATTGTGCCAGTTACTGACATTGTTAGAAAAGTCGTATTGTACCCTTTGATATTCCGCAGTCATGCATTGTCATTGACTTTCAACGGCCAGCCCTACCCAGGGCTTCACAAGTTGTTATTATCCCCTTCTATTCAGTTGTTAATGACATGATTAGGATCAATGGTGATGATCGGGAGGAAGCATGGCTTGCCAAAGTGTTGACAGTCCAACGTCACAGCACAAAAACTGTCCGAGTTCATTACTTTATAAAATATCTGCAAAATGAGTCTACAGACAATTTGTATATCCCCAAACCAAGCCACCACCTTGGGATTGATCATGTCCACTGGGATTCAATTATTTGTCTGGCGCTTACCATGCAATGTAATTTCAAAAGTACATTGTACATGTACATTTGCCATTGTGGCCTGCATTGTGGTACATTTGCCATTGTGGCCTGCCCTTCCAAAATAACATGAATGAGTTAATGTTTAACCAGGAATGTTTTTTGTATAGAATCTTTCAATTTCTCATTAATGAATTTTAATATTTACCATTCATGTGACCTGCACTTCCAAAATAACATGAACAAGTTTGCTTTAACCAGTATTGGTTTTTGTGTAGAATCCATGCATGGGTTTTCAAATGCCCATTGACGTTTTCATTAGGTTGATTTTCATTAATGGTAATTCAGAAATTCATTAATGGGATTTAAACATTTGCCATTGTGGCCTGCTCTTCCAAAATAACATGAATGTATTGAATGCTCTAACTAGGAATGTTTTTGTGCAGAATCCAAGCATAGGTTTCAAATACCAATTGTTTTTATGAATTTGATTTTCCATTAATGGATCTTCATTAATGGGAATTCATTAATGGGATTTAAGGTTACAGTGTACCTTCAGATCGAAAATTTATCGAAATTTTTTTTTTGGCGTTAAAATTAAGTTTACAGAATGAACTTTCATCCAAAAAAAAAATTATCGAAAAATAGTGAAAATTGACCGAGAAATGACGGTATAACTTTTGTGGGCGGAGTTTGTTTATTAAGCGATATGTTTTTTTAAGCGCCGTTTTCTCAAAGTTAATTTTTCGCTTGTTGGGGACACTTTAAAGAGCTACAACTCAAAGGGAATTTGTTCGATTTTCCTTAAATTTGGACAGAAGCTAGGCTAACATATAGTCAACAAAAACGTGTCGGCGAATTTCTTAATTCCGAAAACTTTTTCGTCAAGAGCCATTTCCGTGCGATCATTCACATTTTTTTTCTCCCCTTTTCGAAAATATTCTGAAACTTTTCACTGCAATTGAATATGGGAAATCGCCGACACGTTTTTTTAGCGCTTCGTGTCCGGAAACCCGAGAACAAATCAAATTAGCAAAATATAATAATCGCTTTGAGTTATAGCGTTTTAAAGCTGATTCGGACGTTCGAATTTAGACGTCGTAAAAAATTCGACAATTCATTTTATTAGTAAATTGTTTCCATATTTAGATAGCCAGCTCTATAAGCTTTAATTTGATATCTGGGTCTAGGTATATTAAGTGTAATCTTAAGACGCTAGAGCTGTTATGCTGGAGACACCCCCGAAGGTACACTGTAACCTTAAACATATGCCATTGTGGCCTGCACTTCCTAACCTGAATGAGTTGTTTAACCAGGAATGTTTTTTTGTATAGAAACTTTCAATTTCCCATTAACGGGATTTAAATATTTACCATTCATGTAACCTGCACTTCCAAAATAACATGAGTTTGACTTTTTAACCAGTAATGGTTCTTGTGTAGTATCCATGCACAGGTTTTCAAATGCCCATTGATGTTTTCATTAGGTTGATTTTCACTAATGGTAATTCAGAAATTCACATTAATGGTAATTGTTTATTGTAATGCGCCCTCAGAAAATTCCCATTAATGGGAAATTATCTAAGGATGTTAATTTGCTAATTCCCATCATAGTGTTTACAAATGACATTAACGGTTTCTCATAAAATTTCCCTGATTGTCATGTAAGAGTGAGATTTTATATAGAAAAGTAAATGAAGTATTTGTATCTGTGCAAGCCTTGCCCTCAAAAGACTTCTCTTTCTGGCTAATTTACTCATGCTCTTTCTACATGTGTTTCTTCCACAACCCTGGCCAATACTTCTTGGGACACTCACTGAAATTGCATGCAAAAGTACGCTTCCCTAATATCTTCTAATCCTACTAGTCAGTATGCTTCTGAATGTTGTTATCACATGCTATTTATTTCAGTACTCCCCCCTCCCCACAGCAGTGTTGATTGCCGCGAAAACAAGTTTGTACTTGTGAGGTCAACATTGCACTAGCAGGGAAGGGGAAGGGGAATGCGTAAAATTGCAGGGTTATTTCGGAGGTGTCCCAAGAGTATTGGCCAGGGTTGTAGCTATATAGTCATACCACCAAATTCGTTTTCTCCCCACAGACGTTTTCTATAAATCAATCCTGGGCAAGGCTTACACAAATCCTTCTAATATTTTGTATATTCAAGCCTCAAAATCTCACCCTTAAGTGAAAGCGGCCTGAATGGTCATGCTTACATTGCTCTTTCCATTTCTGGTAGTCATATAGCTCAAGCTTTTAGTTTAAGGATGAGTTTTAACGTAGGTCATGTGACCAATTGAAGCAAAAGGCTTATTGGTCCTTACTGTGTTGGCAAATATAAAAATATATTTTAAACAATTAAATACAGCGAGGAGCACATGACATTTGATAGCTTGCATCAAGGAAAGCAGATTGAAAGACCAATTCTGATATATTTCCTTCCTGAATGGTTGGCAGAATATGTATTTTGAGCTTGTCATGGAGTTAAAGGGTAAAGTTGATAGTGCTATGTCACTCATTTTACAAGTAACTTAATTACATTAACCTATGTGTGTGAAGGACTTGCATACTCAATCAGCTTTGGAATAGCTCAAAACCTTCAGCTGCATTTGATGGAAACACAAGATGTGCATTGTCCAGCACATAATAAAAGTATTCTTGGAAGATGTTTGACTCGTTTGTACTCTTGCATTGAATATTCTGCTCAATTTCATGAATTTGCTGCATCTGCACAACATGCTTACATTAGGTACCACCTGAGTGTTGAGGCAAATGGTACAACACATCAGGAACACCAGATACTGTGCCATGTCTTGAGGGACGAATGCGATGTGTATTAAAGTGGTGTTTAAGTTTGTCTAGTTCATCTTGCAAGACAGACTCAAAACAAAACCACAAGCACTCCATGTGTAATGTTTTGCCGATGTAAAGCATTCCAGAATCCACCATATCCTTGAAGAAGTCGATCCGCCAACCTGCCCATCCCCTTCTAAAGAATGACCACCAACATTCCATTCATTGATTTGCTGGTGAGGATCCATACTTATGAGCTTTCTCACCAGCAAATTCGTCACCTCCATCTTGACGAACATAGCACTGCATCGCTGCCATGATCTCATTCTCAGTCCCACAGTCTGTTCTCAGGAGAATTGGACAACTCATATCTTTTTTTACATATTCAAGAGAGTATCTTGCCGGTATTTCAGGTTTGTTATTGGACCTTTCTAGTTCCAGCCAAAGGATTTTCCGGCTATAACCATCAATAGCCCCATGTACTGCAAAACCACATGGCATTAATTTGTGATACCCTGTAGTGTAGGCAAGCACATACAGGACATATATTTGCTAAACGTGAAGTAATATGGGCAACAAAATCGTGCAACTTGTCGCGCAACAATGTTGTGTATTACCACCTACGTGCACAACTTGTCGTGCAACAAAATGTGTTGTTGAAAGTTGCCCTGACACATTGCAAAAAGTAGGAGTGACTTCTAATTTCCGCAACAAAATTGCAATTATTACTGCTCGTGTGGCCACTTATCACACTACAAATCACATAACATGGTTTCTTATTGGCCAGAAAGTTTCCGGCAATCCGGCCATGTGAGCCTCGTCCGATAGTGGAGACAAACATGGCGTTTGCGGACGATGTTTGTGAAGTTGTAAATGAAGACGTGTCTGTGGACAAAGAACTTACCGAAGACGAGAAACTATCGTTATTCAAGAAGTTGGAGTTCTATCCCTGCTTATTTTCGTGCAACTTGTCGCGCAACAATGTTGTGTATTACCACCTACGTGCACAACTTGTCGTGCAACAAAATGTGTTGTTGAAAGTTGCCCTGACACATTGCAAAAAGTAGGAGTGACTTCTAATTTCTGCAACAAAATTGCAATTATTACTGCTCGTGCGGCCACTTATCACACTACAAATCACATAACATGGTTTCTTATTGGCCAGAAAGTTTCCGGCAATCCGGCCACGTGAGCCTCGTCCGATAGTGGAGACAAACATGGCGTTTGCAGACGATGTTTGTGAAGTTGTAAATGAAGACGTGTCTGTGGACAAAGAACTTACCGAAGACGAGAAACTATCGTTATTCAAGAAGTTGGAGTTCTATCCCTGCTTATTTTCCACCTAGCTCGGTTTTCTTTGTTCTTTTCAGGGGAATATATCACATAACCCCGTTCATTACAGTGTCTGAAAAGCTGGGTGCGGCTTTGATTGTAACAGGGGAGAGGCGGGGCTGAAAACAATAGCTGATAACAATAGCAAAACAAAGGATTATATATTCCCCTCAATGTATTCCCCTCAACATATTCCCCTCGACATATTCCCCTCGCCTTAGTCCCCTCCACTTATTCATTACAACTTCACGACGGTTTGAGTGTGTCTTTCTGAAATGGGGGTATCCGCTGGTATTTTTACCACGAGGGCCGAGAGCCGTTTGCACTCGTTTCGGCCTTCGTCCGATGAGAGTATGAAGGCTGTTGATGGAAGAACTTGCGACTTTTGGGCGGAGAAGCTATTCTTCTTTTTCAAAAGGCTTTAACAATGCGGGCTATTTGCGTGGCATCAAATTAGTATCCTTTTGTTTATATTTAATTCTCGGGTTTACCAAAAATATCACCTTGTGTTTTCTGCAACTGAATGCCTCGCGCTAAAATAACGATTTCAATTTCGGTTTAGTGTTGAGAAGTGTTTCATAAGCTTTAAAACGAGCCTTTAAACGAAGATTTTGGTTGAGATAAAGCGGAGAAACGGATTTTTGATGAGAATTATAACTCTTTGTCGCTACAAGTGCTATTCTTTGTCGGCGGTATCAAATTATGCCAAGGGACCAAGCACTTTTTTTTACCGACAACAACAACAAACTTCAAAGGGTTTAATTTTTATTTTCTGCTACCAAACTTTCCCCACCGTCTTTAATTTCGATTATAAGTTTTAGTTCTATTCAAGATTTATTTTAACAATAAGTAAACATGAAGTGCATAATAATTTTACACAAGAATTTTGCGTGACTACTGCACTTGGGACTCCGGGCCGCTTGTTTACATTCCGCGAGCAAGCAGCAAAAACGAATTAATGTTTTGCAGTCTCAAAAGAAATCACGTTTATCATTCCTGGCCTTGAAGTCAAAACCTTGCTCGATTCAAATAAATGGTAAAACGAGCGTGACTAGTACTATTACTTTGTCTTCTGGCGGACTGCTGGCATAGTCTACGAATTACCGCCAGTCTGTCGTTCAGCCATTCACCGCGAGCCGTTCGAAATAATTATTTTGCCGTTCGATAATGAACGTGAAAGTGAAAGCGACTCTTCGTAGATTGTTTATAATTATGGATTATTGGACGAAACTTCGCTCCGCTTTCAACGAGTATTGCTGGGATGTTAGACCGCCGTGAATTTGCATATCGTCAAAGGTCAAGCCCCGGGTCACGTACGCTTGTCGATCGTCAGCATTTTGAAAGAAAACAGCGTGACCATCCTTGCCATTCGTAAAAAAATTATAAGGTGGGAAACTACAGCATATTTCTCAAAAATAAATTCCGTTCGTTTATTTTTTTACGTCGTATAAAGTTTGTTCATGTAGTGTTTTGCCATAAGCCTGAATTCAGCGCTTTTAAAAGCGGTACAGTAATTTACTTCAGCTATTTGCGTTCAGCGATTCCGTTGTGAATGGCACTTGACTGCCGAGTGGAGGACTCAATCGCGAACCCAAAACCTTTGATATTTTTTGCTACGCATTGCTGTTTGACGAAATGGCTATGGCATCATATCTTACACTTTTAGCGTGATATAAGTTCCGGCTTTCCACTTTGTTTTCATTAGAAAGTTAATTTCAACGAAACAATGGTGTGTGAAAACATTATTCGAGCATGAAACTGGAAACAAAAGAAATATATCGCACCTAACATCAAAGCGCTTACGATCGTGTAAGCTGGCTGCATTTTTGGAAATTGTTCGTGCCGTGAATGATGAATATTCAATTAGAAAAACAATAGAATGCATATATGAATACTAAATCGACCCACAAAATGTGGGTACACACTTAAACCACGCTTAAGTTGTCATGTTCCCCTCATAATAGAATAACACAAACAGGAAGACAAAATAGGGCGTAACAAGGAAAACGCTCTAGCATCGGTCAATATTTTTTGTTTACAAACAAGACAACTTCATCAATCATATTCCTACGTAATTAACTTGCCGGTCGCGACCAAAAAGCGAAATGTTAATAACATTATTCGATGGTATCGTACCTCGATTCAGGTTTCGGGTCTTCAATAATGTATGACGCCTCGTTTTAAGCTTGAACCTGAATGTGTTTCTGCTGCTTTCCCTTGGAAAACACACCGCAACCACTTCATTGATCTTCGAAAGATGAAGGCGGGCAGTTGGGCCATGGCGAGACCACGAGTACTGTTCATACATTTTCTTCTCTCTCTCTCTCCTTCTATTCATAACGAAGCAACGTGCTCAATGCAAATTTGGCAAAAGCAAAACATTTTTACCGTCTCGCTTCGTAATGTACCGTGATCCCAATGCGGCCTTGCGGAATCATGCTTTTTTTGCATTTGAATTGAACGGAATGTTACTCTCCGAAAAATTAATAGTTTCTTTGTTTTAGAAAACCTCACAAGGTGGAAAATAAGCATGTTATTGACCAGTCCCTCGGGGATATGCGATATATTCCCCTCGTGGCGTTCCCTCGGGCTACGCCCTCGGGTATGCCACAAGGGGAATATATCACATATCCCCTCGCTCCTGGTCAATAACCCTTACTTGTGGGATAGCAGAAAAGTGTGAACAATGTATTTGCACAAGTGGCTTGTTGTTTATGCGGATGACATAATTCAGTGGGCAATGACAGACGAGAAAGCACTTGCACAGTATTCATTGCTGTTTTAGAGACTGGTTAAGGTTGGCATGCAACTGAAACCTTCCAAGTGCACATTCTTCGCAAGGGATATCAAAATACTGGGACATCAGATCACCCAAGAAGGTCGAACACCAACAAGCAAAGGAGTAGAAGCAATCTTATCTATGCCCACACCAACTTTGAAACCCTTGGAATCTGGGAAGAAAATGAGGTCCAAGAGGCATTAAAAGATGCCATTTCATTCAACGGAAAAAGGTACGAAGTCGGCCTTCCTTGGAAAGAAGGGCATGCGCCGCTACCAAGCAACTACTGTAACAGTTTTAAATGTCTAAGGGACAAATCTAAAGGTTGAAAAGCATACCGGAGATTTGAATGCGCATAACGCGATTATCAAGGAACAAGCGGACGTCAGCTGTTAAGTCTGCCAGAGGAGGTCAGGAATGATGAGAGCGAAACAGGGTTTCTAAGAAGGTTCAGGTACCTCGCAAGGTTAAGAATTCATTTTTGGAATCAGTGGAAAAAGAAATATCTAACGGATTTAAGAGAGCATCATTGTAGTAAGGAAGGTCTGAGCAAGGTAAGTGAAGGCGAGGTGGTCTTGGTGCACAAGGACAATGTGAAAAGGAGTAATTGGAAGATGGGGAAAGTAGCGCAATGACTTTATAAATATCTTGCTCACCAGAACACTGCCGTTTGAAGTAGGTGACGCTTTTCCCACAATATGTATCTTTGGAAGTAAAAGGCAATTAGTGATGAAAATTTCCACGATGCGCCGATTATTTCTCATTTACTCAGATTTACTTTAGTATGAGCAAATTTTCATTTTAGTAAACAAAGAAGGTGGGCGCCAATTTGTTGGCCGCATTGATTTGCATTAAATATCATGGATCTTACGTGTATAAAGTTACAATTGAAACAGTAAAATACTCTTCCTTTGAAGGCAAAATTTGTGAAGTTCACTCAAATCGTCTCAGAACTCTCGACCATTTGACCAATTTTTTTCGGCATGCACGATTCTAGACTTTAATGTCAAATCATGCTTTCTTTCAAATTCTTCATCAATTTGTGTCACGTATATTTTTCAAAAAGGCACGAGTATCAAATTTCGCTTGTGTGCGTTTTCAATTTCACCAACAAATAAATTCATCACGTGAATAACATGTAGATTGATATTCATCTCTTTAAAAAGCCCATGATGCATAGAATTCAGAAAGCCGCATTATTTTGCGCGGATTTAGTTTGTCTTGTAAGAAATTTACAACGCATAATCAAACACCAACACCGTCTTAGAATATAAAACAACTTGTGAGTGTCAAAGCGAAAGCACAAAACTTTGTAAAGCCGCCACGAAGACGCAAGGAGCTTTCGATTTGAAGCCTGTGAATCAAAAGTTTTTTCCCGGTAAAAGAAAAATGGTGAATGAAGATGAGGGTAGTGAAAGAGCAAAACTCTCCCGCTTTTTCCCAGCGGGATAAAAGCTGACAGGCTACTAATGAGCCAACAGTGTATTCCCACGAGAGATATCTTTGGAACTCGAATCAACATGATCGCTCAAATAAAATATTGGCATACTGTCAAAGATTGAAACATTTTCGGGAAACTTGTTGAATAAAACTTGAGTTTTAACTTGCTGAATAAAACTTAAGTCTTGAATAAAACGTGTATCTATAATTAAATGTTATGAAAGCGAAGATGGCTAAGGAGCAGGAAAAGAACCCTGACTATTCATGAGGTGTTTGTAAACAACGCATATTTACAAAGTTCATAACGTGACTAGCCCGCGCCCCTCTGACGACTGACGATTTCTTTTTGAACGGATGGCTTGAGCCATACCAACGACTGACATTTTTTTAACTGATAGCTCAACACAATTGAGCGCTTCATGTATAAACTTCTTGCTGCTAGCGGTAACTTTTTCTCCGATCATCTACACGAACACTTACTTATTGCCGCTGTAGCCTGTAACTTCTTCGGTCATCAACACACGCGCTACATGTATAAACATCTTGCTTCTGGAACTGGTAAGAAGGGGCGGACCTATGAAGATTTTAGACTGATAAGATATTTCTTGTTAGCTTTGTTTCAAATTTATTCATCATGTAAGCCTTTGTCGTAAATTTACTCCCTTTAAGAGGTGGACTGTAGTGGAATCATGGGACACATAAACAGTATCACGTGACAGAGCACATCGAACGGAGAGGAGCGAGTGAACCAAGATCTTCTTCGAGTGTTGTTATCGAGTCTTGTCAGCACTTTCTCGTTTACTGTTTGAGTTGTAAAGTTTGCATTACTACATTCTCATCAGTCTCTATTAATCCCCCCGCAAAAACGTCTACACCAACAAAGGCTTGACAGGTTACCGTTGTTGAACCACCCTTCTGATCGTTGTTAACTTTGTGTTGACAGGCATCCAGACTCCTCTTGTTTTGCTGAAGCCCGGGACAGTGTCCCAGACAACTCCCACCTCCGCCTGAATGACCAGATCCATCTCTGGGGCAGGCGCTATGAATTGGTCCCCAGAGACAGACATTGTTTGATCCACGCTTGGTTTAGGGGGAGTAAGTGATCTTCAAAAGCAGTTGTAATATAAAATGCTTGTTTTAACTACTCCTTCATCCCATCTATCGGCTGTAAACGTTTCTTGGTAATTTCGCTGACCAGTACATAAGCCTTGCGCATGTTTTTGCCATCCAATGCGATTGGTGATGGTCATCTGCCTTACCCATGGGGACGGCTTTGGAGGGAGGGGAGGGGATCGATGAAACAAAACGCGAAGGAGAGGGGAGGGTTCGAAGGTTGTTTTGTATTCATCAGTTGGCTAGTAGGAGCCATTGATTTTGTTAATTCTTGATATATTGTATTAATTTTACCAACAGGCACGTCCCGCAGGCAGAGGGAATGACTAAATACAACAACTACAAAGATCTCCTCCTTGATGAAAGAAAGGAAATTTACTAACACACTGAATTTGTGAGCATTTCTTACCTGACAACTGGAGGCAGCAGTTGCATATATATGTCTCGCTGGTACAATGCAGGAGAGAAAAACACAAAGTATTTTTTGAGCTTGGAAAAACGACACTTTAATTAAAAAAAAATATTAAACACCTTTTACTCGCAGATAATAGCGTTGTTACTACAGACAGTGAAATATTGAAAGAAGCTAAATCTTTTTACCAAACGCTTTATTCTTCCAGTTGTAACCCACAACTAAATGTTGGTTATGAAGACATCTTTTTCCCCAAGGAAATACCACGATACTGAATGAGCAGGAACAAAACGAATGTGAAGGTTTATTGACAGAAACTGAATGTCTAGAAAGTCTTAAATCAATGCAAACAAATAAAAGCCCTGGAAGTGATAGCCTCCCAGCCGAATTCTGGAGCTTTCCTGTGGAATAACCTTCCAGAGGAACTAAGAACAACTCAATCACTGAGCCTTTTAAAAAAGGTATCAGTGAATGGTTTTCCCTATCGGACTTTCACGCGGCAAATATGTAAAACAGTGAATTGCTTTTTTATATTGTAAATACTGATATTTTTAACCGTGTATAAATAAAGATTTTGATTTGATTTGATTTCTATAAAGATTTCTGGAAAGCCTTAAACTGCGCTTACACAAAAGGCCTTCAATTACTCAAAGAAGAGGATTAATTACTCTCATACCCAAAAAGAACAAACCTGCTAATCTATTAAAGAACTGGAAACCTGGAGACCAATTACGCTGCTTAACTGTGATTACAAAATTGCAACTAAATCCATTGCTAGTCCGCTAAGAAAAGTCTTACCAAAGATAATCAACAATGACCAAACTGGCTTTTTAAAAAATAGATTTATTGGAGAAAATATTAGTCTAAGAGACACCATGATAAACTATGCAAAAGAAGAACAAATCCCAGATCTTCTACTATTTCTTGACTTCGAAAAAGATTTTGATATTATAGAATGGTCCTTTATTGAAAAAACACTAAAATATTACAACTGCAACATTTTTTAGTAACGTGGATAAAACTATTCTATAGCGGCATTAGTAGTTGCATTCAGAACAACGGATGGTCTTCTGATTTCTTTACCCTAAGCCACGGTGTGAGACAAGGTTGTCCACTTTCTCTATATTTATTTCTTTTATGTGCTGAAATATTAGGTAACACTGTAAGGAATGATAAAGAGGTCCATGGAATCAAGATCTTTGGCACCACATGCAAACTATATCAATACGCTGATGATACGACCATGATCTTAGAAGGTTCAAAATCTTCCTTTTCTAAAACTTTATACTTACTTGATGCATTTCCTTCCATATCTGGTTTGAAATTAAAGTTAATTATGATAAAAATTTAAACTATTTATTTGGTACAAACAAACCTACAACATTAGCTGAGGGAAAGGTCTATGCTTTGGGAGTCTGGTTTTCGACATCATAAGTGAACAATAATTACGCCAATTTTTCCGAAAAAACTGAGGAAATGAAAAACATTTTAAACAGCTGGTCAGCAAGAAGACTAACTCTACTTGGTAAAATTACAATTCTAAAAACTTTGGCCGTGTCTCAAATTGTTTACACTCTATCTTTCTTGCCAATGCCTAAAGATGTTCTTAAAGAAATCAATTATTTACTGTTTGGCTTTCTCTGGGAAAGAAAGTGACAAAATTAAAAATACAGAAATGATTAACTACTATCATAAAGGGGGACTCAAGATTGTAGACCTCCAAAGTTGTAACGAATCCCTGAAAATTAAGGAAATGTTACAATTACAGTGTCAGTGAAGTTAGGAAAACAAAACAAAAAATTAAAAAAAATGAAAAAGAAAATGTTGAAATGAAAGAAAAATGGTTTAATTCATGTCAGGCAAAAGGCCAACCAAAAGAAAACAGCGTGCTTTGGAGGCTGTGAGTAAACAATGATCTTCGCCTTTGCCAATTGCAACTAGCAAAAATTATTTTAGTTGTCAAGTCGATTTATTTGTGAAACCAGAAACGAAAAGCTCGACTACAGTGGCAACTCAGATGGAAGAGAAGATACAGGAAGATGTTGAAGTTATGAAAAGCACCAGAGATGAAGTAGACAAGGAAGGAGGCAGCAACGCCAAATTTATCGGACCAAAGCAGCTAGCAGAATTTCTGTGCAAGTTTCGTGCACCAACATCCCCTGAAAACGAAGAGCAAAAGGGCAAGCTTCTGGACGAGGACGATAAATGCAAAGGATTAGAAGATGGTAACGAAATTTAAGAAACAGTTCGCAAAGTGAAGAGCTTATTCTGCGAGAAAGACTACAACATCAAAGACCTTACTAAAAACTCCCTTCAGGTTGAGCAGTCGCTGCTCGTTATTTCGTCTTCCGAAAAATTACGGCAAATGGTTGAATGCAAGTGCAGCAATTGTGGACTAAACGGAATGCTAACATTCGTTAGAGAAACAGAGTCACAGGCAGGAGTTTTGAAGTTAGATAATGTATGTAATGAATGTGCTAGTGTGTTTTCTATCTGCACCACTAATGAAACAATACCAACTCAAACAAAACCAAAAACGTACCTCTCGAACTACATCATGCTTGTTTTCCTTGTTTCTGGAGAGTACTATAAAGATTACGATGTCTTAGGAACTCTTGGCATTACCCATTTTAGTGAAAAACAATGGATCCGAGTCATAGAATGGATTGCAGCCAAGGTAGAGAAAATCGCTAACTGGAGCGTGGAACAAGCTAGAAAGATTATCAGAGAGCGTGGGGATGAAGACCATTTAGCCGTAACGTACGATGGTTTTTACTTAACCTGAGGCCACTACTCCAACTGCTCTGCAACCATGCACGATGCTAAAACCGGTAATATCATCAGCTTTGCCCACCAAACGAAGCGGGAACAAGAAGCAAACTTGTAAGGTACATTGGGGGTGCAGAGAGCAACATGCTGGACGAGATACTTGCAGATGTTTTACAAAAGGAAAAGATGACCATCACAAAAGCTGTCATGGACAAGGTCGCTGCTTGTCACAAAGTCCTATTTTCACGGAGTCCAGAAACAGAAATAGTGTACTGTGGCAATCACACTGCCAAGTCATTCCATGCCGACTTGGAAAAAGTTAAAAAGACTCCTTGTCAGGAAAGTCATTACGGAACAAAAGTACAACCAGCCGAGCGATTGAATGTGTGATTGAACGATTGAACAGATGTTTGGGACACGTTGAATGTGTTGGTCCTTACTACGTTTATGCTAAAATAAAAGAAAACCAGTTCCTTTAATAATTCAAAATAGTTAAGCTTTTATTTTGTTTCGGAGACCAACCATAAACATTGTGCGGACCCGAGGGGAAACACCCAATATTTTTTGGCAAGAGTGTTAAGCTACGTGTTCAGTAACTGATCTTAAATGTGTGTGCTTATTTGCAGTGCAAAACCCTTGGTCTACCCAAGTGCAAAAGGATGTCTGATGCAATGATTCAGAATGTCAAAAAGTGTTTAAAAAATTTAACCAAGTGTGAGATAATATATTCATCGGAAGACCCAATGGGCGATTTTGGCAAGTCAATCATGAATTACTACAACCATTACACTGATGACCTCTCCTCGAAAAGGGTGCAGCTTTCATAAAAAGGTATCACAAGTGCAATAACATTACTTTCTTGTCCTGTGTGTCAGTTACCAGAACTGAATATCTCATATATAACTTTTGAATTTCCTGGTACATGTAGGTTTTTCATCTAACACGGAAAAAACTACATTGAATAAAACGTTTTTCTTTTAAGATATTGTTATTATTGTCAATGTCTTACTATATGAAAATGCATGCCACTTAAGTAAATAATGGCCATCCTCAAAATTTTAATCAAAAGCTGTAATCACTGATGAGTATCAGGTTATCTCAATACCATGTAACTTATAATTAGTCTAGTTGCTGACTCTGAAATGCAATAAATATTCATATCTGAGTAATTAAAAGCATTTAATCCACAATAAAAAAGAGCTTGGGAGAATTAACTCACCTTGATTTCATTAATATTGGAATATAAATCAAAGCAGTACTACACGAGTTAATTTTTTTTATGCATGCAGGAAGATGAAAAAGGTAAGCCACACAAGTGCAAGCATGCATTTAGCTGCCCCTCCCAGCTAAAAGAATTTAAAGATCTATTACAGAAGATGGCCACCAGACCTGAGGAGTATATTACTTTAGATGGTCGAATTACTACCATTCCAGAAGGGTATCATGGTATACCTCTGGCATACCAAGGGAAAAAAAACAACCTCAGGTCTCTACACTATCAGTGTAAGAACAACATGTCGATACTCCACAAGGTAATTACCTAGTACCAGAGAAGTAAAATGTCTGTCTGTAAATAAAGGCAATAAAGTTTTGCTTGGTTTGAAACTTTTCAAACCAGAGAATATACTATTCTCCTGTGTTAAGATTGTGATAATCAATGTAAAACTAGGAAATTATATTTAAAAAATGGTAATGCAGTCAACAAGAACCAGTTTTGCCTCTTTCTATTAAAAAATAAAATTACAAATATTGCCACCACTAAAAGGTACACAGTTACTGTTCAAAACTGTTTCACTTGTGCTTGGCTAGCCTTAGTCATGTTGCATGGCGGTACAATGTTGACCTATGGGGCGTCTACCAATGGCCTGTTGTGTCAGACCTCTTTCTGGACTGAATGGTTCGAAATGCTCTAGAACGATGCGGTACTTTTGTACTGGTATGGTCACTTAGACTGATGCTATTCTGTAGTATCTTTCTTTGTAAAGTTGGTTCTTGACAAACCTTGGTGTTTCATGCAAGGAATCAGAGAATTAACTCTGTGTGCAAATTGTAGTGCTAAGGTAAACCCATAAATTTCCTGTACTGAGCGTTAGGTCAAAGATTTTTTTCTTTCCCTCGTGTGGTCCCTCATTTCCTTACTAGGGCTAACGCCCAGTGCAGGGAAATTTATGGGTTTACCTTAGCACTACAATTTACACAGAGTTAATTCTCTGATTCCTTGCTTGTATCACCAGTTCTACGTGGCTCAACATTTATTTTCTTGGTGTTTCATGCATCGATAAAAAACTCCCTTCTTTTTTTCCCAAAAAACTACTTTAAATAGTTAATTATATTTAATTTTATCAAAAAATGTTTTCAGTCAAACCCCTTTATTATTACTATTAGTGTCATGATTATTATTGAAATATTTTTTCTTTACTTAGTCCACCTTCTAAGCAACCACAAATTTCATTAACCAAAATAATTTTTTATTACATTTTTCCCATGAATATCAGAAACAATTTCGATCCTAATATCTTAATCAATTAACAATGTTAACCAAACAAAACAAATTAATTACAGCAACTTAATCTAAACCCTTAGGTAAACTATCCGTACTAGCTTCTATAAAACAGAATTATAATAAGTGCTTATTTTTAAAGGAAAACCTGGCCATTTTTTCATGCAATATTTTGCGAGTACTAATAATATTTCGTAGCTTAGACAATCACTAGCTTTTGTTTTAGCTTAAAACCCTTCCTAGCACCCCTTATGATTCCCTTCACACTGAAATATATTTTCTCATTTCTTATATAAACAATAGGAACAACAACCTTATTTCTTGTAAACCCCTCTGCTCTTTCCCTTCGTCCATTTGCTTCCCCCTTACAAACATTATAATCCTTGAAAAGTACCCTATTTCTTAATATGAATCTTCCCTTATATCCTAATTTCATTAATCTCAAACCACTGAAGACATGAGCGGGATGACTAGAACCTGGATCTGGATATGCAAATTTGTGAATTTTTGAAAATATGTGCTGTAATGTACCCTCCTTGTTTTAGCAGTTATGTCATCAATAGATAATTATTAATAAATCTAGATATTGAATACATACTCGATTGCATTTCACGGTAATAGTCAAATTACCAGGATAAAACAACATTAGCTTCTCAATCTCACGAATTACATAAGGCCTCTCCCCACAAAAAATCATAATTCCATCGTCAGCGTACCTCTTTAAAACCCTTAGCCCCTTACCCGTAGAAACTAGCAAATATTTATATTCAGAGTACCTAAGAACAAGATCACTAATCTCCTTACTTAAATAACAACCCACACTTACTCCCTTATCTTGTATAAAAACATCATTTCCTACATTAAATAATTCCTTTCATTACAAAAACAATATAAAATAATTTTTTTTCTATTTACATCCAATTTCAGGCTCTCGGTCAAATCATTTAAGGTTTCTGAAGCATCTTCACAAAGAATGTTGGTATAAAAATCCTTAAAATCAAAAGTAACTAAGTAATTCGACCCCAAACAATCTACTTCCTGTTCAAGTTCTGTTCCACTTTTTAATAAGGTAATTGCCAAATTATTCTCCATAATAAAACCCGTAAACTGGTCAATTATGAACTTTAATTCATCCCGTAAAAACTTACAAGCCTGACGACAGTACACCAACTGTCACTATTGGTCTCGCAGTTAACTCCCCTTCGTTCCCTGGACAAGCCCCACTACTTAATTTATGCACTTCTGGTATCAAATTTAAACTAGGTAATATATAACCATCCTTCCACCACAGGTTAAATTTCTTGCATTCCCCCTCATTGAGTAAATAGTCATATTTCTGTACTAATGTTTTCAACTCTTGTCTACAACTCCTTTTCAAGCCATCCAACACCCACATAGAGCCCACCCACTTACACGTGTCTGTCCCCAATTGCTCTAAAAATTCCCTTGCATACCATTTTGTTGAGTTCAAAGACCATCCCAATTTTTTGCTGCTCTCCTTCAATTTAACTTTATCATTCCTCAATATTTTCATTAAATTATATAGCCTCTTTTCATCGTTTGTCTTCTCCAAAATAAGTTTTTTTTCCCCTTTTCTCCTCATTTTAATGACGATTCTATCCAAAACCTCTAAAAATCTTGCAAATATACTTCCTAGTTCTCAAATCCACTTGAGGATGGTTTAAATTATACCTTAGTTTCATTCTCATATTAGTATAGCCATCTTTTTTAAGCAACCCTTAGACTTCTCATAAATTTTAACTAATTGCCATTACCTACTTTAGAACAATTTAAACCTAATTTAGTTATACCAGAAATTTATTTCATCATTACCCTTTCCACACTTTCTTTCAATGTTCGAGCAAATACAATGCAATCAGTTCCATGCTTTGCAGAAGAAATTGGTACATATCCACCACTTTTTCTAAGCATCTGTTCAACTCCATCGAAGTAAAATTATTTAAGTTCGACGGTTCTCTATTTTTTCTCGATTTCAACTTCTTGTTTTTCCTTCATAGCCCTTAAAATCTTCATATTTTCCACTATCTGTTTTTTCAAAATAGCCTCTCCCTTCAACGATCCGAACATAATTTTACATGGCCTGTCTTATTTCAAAAATGTTCATATCACATGCCTTTCTTTCCTTGCCTTTCACTAATTTTCCTCTTCCTTTCTTTCTAATCTCAATCTTAATCCTTGAATCTCAGAAGCCATACTTTCCATCCTTGTTCTAATAATGATACTAACTGTTAATCCTATCCTTTCAATTTCCTGCCTCATCTCTCTCTTTTCTCTTTCTTCCTCCAAATGCCTTTTACCATTCTTCAGCTTCATTTCCCCTGCTAAAGCCACATGTTCCTCTTCTAATCTCTCTCCATTACATACAGATCAGTTCTCTTCTCAAGGTGATAAATATCCCTCTAGCCTTAATTAAACCTTGTGTCCAAGACCTCACTTTTTCGAATTCTGGTTCATTCCATCTTGCTTCTCTAAACATTTTCAGTCTATTGCCTCAACAGTTATCGCTCACTAAGATATACAGGCCCTGAATGCTGTAGTAAGATCACGTTACTTTCAAAAGTAAACAACGATCCCAAATCAAAAACTATCTGTTTTTGCGTGCATAATCCGTTTTTGCCCTTCTAACATGCTAACTTCTCAATTCAAATTCAAATTTTCAATTTCTATCGTCAATGAAGTCTTCGTATTAAGCCTACGCAAAAACATTTTACGTTGCCTTTCCACTTTTACGTCTGGCAAACTACAAAGTGCAAATGAGTGTCACAGTTTCGAATAATCCACCTTTACAATGGTAAGTTTTTAAATTTTCTCCGAACGTCCTTTAAAAGCTTTTTCACTTCATTATTTTACTCTACTCTTTTGCAACAAATTCTAATTCACTCTTACCTATACATTAATATCCAAAGTCATCATCTGGTTCTGAAACTTCTCCAAACAACCTATCGTTCGTATTAGATGAAATAATGGCTTGTTTAAATATCCCAAAACGGCGACCATGGTACGACACAAGAAGAACAAAAAGGTATTTCTCAAAATATAGCAGACATTAGTTTCAAGACAACTATATTATAAACCGTCTTTCATTTATGGTAAAATGCATGTAGGGTCCAGCCAGTTGGTACCAAATGGCGTTGAAACGTGTTGGCAATGGTTGTTAGCTCATTTGCGATAATTTTCCCCTCCTCACTCCACTCTGACTTTTTTCTTTCCCTGCCCCTCGGTCTGTCACCTACAACCTGACTGCCATGTCGTCTCTCTGGACTACTGATGAGACAGGGAATACATATTTTGCCGTTTTTAAAAGACTTGGTTAAATCTCTAAATAGTGAGCTCACTAATTAATTTTTATTTCCCTTTTATAACACCTTATTTAAATTTTATGGTAGATATCGTCACTAAGACGAAAACCTTTGATCCATATAGGAAATAAAAATAAAGAAAAAGAGAGCATCCAAGAAAGCCCCGAAAAGAGCATCAAAAAATGGACAAACAAAGCTGTTGAGCCAACTAATAAGGGCCAAGCAGCTAGCTGCTCAGCTAACTTGTGGATTGAGGAATTCGATAACAACAATTAAAAATATTAAAAAAAAAGTAATGAAGTTGTCTTTCAGTAGCATCGTGTTGCATCGTGTTGCATCGTGTTGCAAGTGTTGAATATTTTGAATCTTTTGTCAGTCTGAATTCTTTGTTTAAGTGTTTTTGCTTTTGTTTAGGTGTTACATCATAATCCACGCTAGTCTTTATATTGCTTCGCATTTATGTAAATTCTTTCAGTTT
Organism: Cladopsammia gracilis; assembly: GCA_022457155.1. NCBI lineage: Eukaryota > Metazoa > Cnidaria > Anthozoa > Scleractinia > Dendrophylliidae > Cladopsammia > Cladopsammia gracilis. The sequence continues at coordinate 100,632 of JAJGOT010000615.1, forward strand.
TCTCCTGACGATGTCGGTGTCCGACGAAAGCTTGAGAGTAAAAACATACAATCACAGTAGCGTATGGCCTATTATCATTATTTTATTTCATTAAAAAAAAACTTAAAATAAAAACAAAAAGAACATACACGTTGTAAATCTCTTTTAAGCCCTGACCCACCACCATCCCAACCATCCCACCTCTCCTGGCCATGCCCTTCTTTTTCTGCCCCCACTAGCCTATCGTCCATAAATCAAACATTATTCTCCAAAACAAAGTTCTGTTCGGCTCTTTATTACAGATAAGAGTTTTTACTATCGATCTCAGACGTCCTTGGACAAGGGATTTTTTCGGCCCGCTTCACGGGCCGTTGGTTTCAGTCTGCGGTTAAAAAAATGTCGTCACGTGATGACATTTTTTTGGCTCTGCGGTTTCAAAAATGTTGATCGCGTGATGCTTTATTTCGACTTCCCACGGGCGTGAATTCATTTTCGCGCCAACATGTCCGTTGTACAATTTAAGGTTTTTTTACGGCGAGGGCTTCAAGCGATGTAAAATGCTTCGAATGACTAAAGAAGCAGTTCAGCGTGAAACTTATCACGAGTTCGCCAATGCACTATTAAAAACAATCGGTGCATTTTTTGAAGGGAAATCTGCAAGAGAGATCCGCGTACAGTATTGCGACGATGAAGACACTAGGAACCGGGAACGTCGCAGTAAGTTTCTACAACATCGTAAATCTTCGATAAGGGCATCATCTCGCTTCAAAAACTCGATCAGTTCCAATTCAGTTCCCGTCAAGTGTGGGGGATTTTGTGCCCCTTTCTTGTCCCAGGACCACTTTCTCCGCTTTCAACAAAATTATCCCAGACGTTTTTAACGGTTTGTCTGCTCACGTTAAATTTCCTTGCCACATCACTGTAATTACCCATAAAGAAACCTGTAGTAAAATCGCCACCGGCCTGTACTATCGTATCTATTATTCCGCTTCTTATGACATTGGACAAAGCTTTCCCTGGATGATAGCTTCGGCCGGTTTTACTCCCCAACATTTTGATCACTTTGCCGGTTTTCTTTTTGGCGCGAGTAACCGAATGACGTCACGTGATCAACATTTTTGAAACCGCAGAGCTAAAAAAATGTCATCACGTGACGACATTTTTTTAACCGCAGACTGAAACCAACGGCCCGTGAAGCGGGCCGAAAAAAAATCCCTTGTCCAAGGACGTCTGAGATCGATAGTATGTGTTGGTTACCACTGGCGTTGAATAGTTCGTTAGCTCAATTTTCATGTGCCCTTTGATTTTCATGTAAACAAAATGTATTGAAAATTACATATCGCTATATGGGAGAGAGAATTCCCCTTGACCCTCTGAATTCTTCTATATGCCTCTGCTTTGGTCATGACATTCAGTGTAGCCTATTGCAAAAAAGACAAAATAACATTATTAAAAGCTTGACTTTTTAAAATATTCATATTAACTAAATTAATTTATAGATAATCACCTAAAAAGAATAGGGTCCTTGCAAGGCCAGGTTGATTTAGTCAATTATGACTCATACAAAAGATTAATCTATTTTAAAAGAATAATTTCAAATCAATTCGGACTCATTAAAAGAGCTGCCTATAACTGCAGCATAATTCCCTATAGTTTCTCTCTCACAATTAATTAATACATGTCAAGAATACCACTAGGTTTAATCCACAAATGTGCCGCATTGTCATTTTTATTCTTTCTTAACTTTCCAAAAATAAAATTTATCTCCCTCCCTAGGGTTCTGCATTTCATGTAGAAAATCACAAGTAACTCAATGTTGTGCAGTTGGAAAATCATACTGGATCATGGTCCAATTCACCACATATCAGTGGAGCCTTTTTTGGAAGAAAGCAGGGATATGGATCCATTTTTGTTTACATGCAAACCTTTCCATCTCTCCACAGTCAAACTCTAAAAGTCCCTCACCCTATGCCAGTATAATTGAAAGCACTCCTTACATGATATAAATTTTTACAAGACTTAATTACAAACTAGACGCCTAACTGCGTGTACCCAGGCAGTCGTACTGAGAAGCATTATATGCAATTTATTAGCCTGCAGAAGAGGCAAATTTTTTTTTTTCGTTTCTAAAGTGAGGGAGGCGAGCGTGAGGGATTCACGCGACGGAAGGAGCTTGGTTTGCCCCGCGTGCATTCTCATGCTCAAAAATCGTGAATTGTGATATTGTTACTGCTTCCATCTTACTATACAAGACATATAATCTACATGATAAATCAGTTTTCTGCAAGAAAGAACCTTTGATCTTTAGATGAATATTTTTGTTTTATTTTGTATTACTTTTATAAAAGACTTTTGAAATATTTTTCCTGAGCATGTACTCCCTCCTGATGAAAACACCATAGCCAGCCAATCAGATTGTTATATCTGCAGTAGCCTATAATTCTATTTCCAATGGTATAATGCATCTTGTTAATGAAAAATGTGAAATGCGTGCAGATAATAATTTTAAAAACAAGTAATAATTTTGCACTTCATAATTTGAAAGTGAGCTGTACCATTTATGTTTTTACTATACTGAATTGGTTGTATGTGATTTTCATTATGCTGTCAAAGTTCGTTAGAGAAAATCAACCAGATTGGGATGTGCATCTTCCCTTACTTTCAATGGCCTATCACTCAGCTGTTCACGAGAGTACCAGCTGCACCCCCAATGAGCTGATGTTTGGTAGGGAGATCAGGCTACCCATGGATCTTATGTTTAGAGTTCCTTCAGTGGCCAGATTGTCATTGGACTGCACTGATTATGCATGTAACTTGTGGGAGCAGCTCGAGAGAGTAAACCATGTAACATGCGACCATTTGCGAATCAAAAGTCAGCGCCAGAAACGTCTTTATGACCACCAGTCGAACTCCAAGACGTACCATGCAGGAGGGGAAAAAAGTGTGGCTTTATAGTCCCCAGAATATCAAGGACAGAAGTCTGAATTTGCAGATGTCATGGGATGGTCCTTAAAAGATAACTAAACAAATCACACATGTAGTTTAATTATCGAATAGAGAAGAATTCAAACGGCAAACACAAGTTTGTACACCACAACCGCCTGAAACCATTTCTATGAAGCGTTTTTAGAGACAAAATTAGCATTCAAATTGTTATGACGCTTTGTGTTTTATTTGGCTAGTCTAAGGAATTATGTTCGAGCCTTTCTAAATTTTGTTTTGCTTTTTTATCAACTTTTGTTCGGCTCCTCTTAATTATGTGTGGTAGGTTCGAATGCTGTTATGACACCAATAATCTAATCGCTTCTCTGCTCATTTTGTGGTGAAGTGCATGGTGTTCGACAACTCTGAACTATGTTCAGCAAGTTTTAATTTTGTTCGGAATGTTATGAATGCTGTTATGACACCAATAATCTAATCGCCACTCTGCTCGTTTTGTGGTGAAGTGCATGGTGTTCGGCAACTCTGAATTATGTTCAATTATGTTGTGGACTGGAACTCAACGGGAAAAACTCACGAGAAGTCCTGGGACAAGCAAATTTTCCCGCACTTTATAATTTATTTTAATTATTACCATTTTTTGAGTTGTTCATGTCAAACAGGGTGAAGATAAAAGCGCCAAAGTGATACGGATGTTACGAGGTGACTATGTTACTAGGCAAAACAACAAACAATCATCCCGGACAGCAAGAAGATCGACAAGTCCGTATTGCACAGGGGCAGGTTGAAGCATTGAACATTTTGCACAACTTTTGCACCCTACAATCACCCACCATGTGCGCCACTTTCTTCATCAGTACAAATGAAGAGGAATCCGGTTAAACCGAATTTCTTCAAGATCAAGGAAACGTGGACTCATGATTTCTCTTGCTTAGCCGCAAAACATCAAGAGCGAACTCCTACTAGAGCTGACAAGTTTGACCTGCAACAGTACAGACTTGGTAGGAGAAAGGTCTGTTTTTATTCCAAGGCAATGTTCACTGACTTTCGCCAAAAGCTGGAGGAAGAATACCCAAAACTGAAAGAAGGTGGAGGGTTTGAGTTAATGAGAACCGACCAACAAGGCAGTAAATACCGTTCTCACTACCAGAATACTTCCAGCAAGTGGATACTCTGTATACCATTTATAAGAGACAGCTCTGGGTTGGGACAGGCATTGGCATACATAAGACCGCTACAACGCGACCTGGATAGAACACCAGTATTCAAGGTGAGCTTCTTTCTCCTTTTTGTTTGGTATTTGCAAAGGGTGTTACACTTTCTTAGATTCATGCTATTAAGTATTTTGTTTCCAGATCTCCTAAAGGGTCTTTCAGTACATCAGAGAGCCTAGTGGCCCATCAATCGGCGCTGTAGCATGAATCAACTAGGTGTTGTACTACTCCTCTTGGATGGATAGCATCAAAAGTTGAGTCGATGAAAGTTTATAGAGGTGTAAGCTTGTGTCGGTTACCTTGTTACCTTCAAAATGGATGGGGCTGATAATGATCTGCCTTTTAATTGCTAGATGTTTAATTTGGCAATGTAAACTGAATCAAATCCTCCCAAATCTAAGCGGATATCTCCACCTTCTTCAAAAATACAAAGAAAGACGAAAAGGCAAACAGGTTAACACCTTCCAAAAAAAAATTCTGGGTACCACTGACAAACAGCTTTTAAGCCCTGAAGCAAACATAAATAGACCGAAAAAAAAATGGATTGGTCCCCTTGCACCCTTGCCGCTTCTGCTCATGCCTGCAGCATTTAAAGTGAAGGAGTTTCTCTTTGTTCACGTCATGTCAAAAACACAAAATCTAACGAGGTAATTTTTTTCTTTTTGTTTTTCTTTATTTCTATTCTTTTTCTAACTATGTGGACTTTTTATTTTTTAGATCACTTCACGTTAGTATAGTGCTAACAAAAAAAATAATTTTTGTACTTTTGTATATGGTTCAAACTTTAGTTACTTTGTAATGTAATGTAATGTAATGCAAATAATAAAAAAAGCTTGTGTCGGTTTTATCATGCCTTAACCAAAACAACTTCATAAAACAAACCTTCCATTCCATTTTATTCCTTGACTGTGTATATTTTCCGTAATATTCGCCTTGCCACCGTTTCTCAAACAGTTTAAAAAATAGACCACATTGCAGAATACCCGGCCCACTTATTACTTAAAGTGTCGGTAAATGACAAAATTACTATAACGTGGCTTACAGAAAACAATTGGAAGGGAATCGAACATAAAATCCAGCGAAAATACATAACCCCAGCCAGCCCAGCAACCCTAACGCCACAGCAGAGAGTTAAAGTAAAATTCAACCGCCAGTGGTTTCCCGCCATCGTGGTCAGCCCTTGGGAAGGGAAGACAAGTTACAAGAAAAAAGAATCCAAACAAGCAAACTCTGGAAACACCGCTCAACCACACAGTAAGTAGAAAGTATTATATGTGACCCTCAATATGAAAACATGTCTTATCAAACATTGCAATTTAGGTCAAACCGGGTTTCAAAGGGTTTGAGAAGGGTTTGCAAAGGGTTTGTGAAGCATTTACGGTTTGGCAGATTAATGAATAACTTAGAAAAGTGAGTCTTGTTTCTCTATAAACAGAGGTGCAAGAGGGCCACCGATCGAAAAATACGCATATAGCACCACAGGGGGCCCACACATACAGTGTGACCGTTGTTCGTATTTTTAAATTTAGAGGAAATGTACGGGAATAATTATCGAAAAGGTTCACTTACCGTAATATACTGCGATGAATATTTACTTACAAGATCAAAATAAACGTATTTTTACCTGAAATGTTGTGTGGTGTCATTCTTGTAGCTGAAAACGGCGAATTTTAGCGATTTGAAGGGTTTTGCATCGGACGTTTAGGTAACGTCCGATGCAAAACACTTCAATAGTCAAGTTCAGAGTTCATGTCATGCACGCTACATTCCCAATAACGTGCTACTAAACTTGTATACCTTTGATGTGAGATCAACTTTGCTGGCTATCGAGAACATGGTAAGAATCATAATTTCTTAACGCAAGTTTCTTTCTTGCGGTTCACAAACTATTGCCCGAAAGTTCGATTTGGTCCATCAGGCTCGATTTAATTTGTCTCGCAAAGGGTTTGCAGAGACCTTGCAAGGTTTGAAAAGGGTTTGTAAAGGGTTTGAAAAGGGTTTGCAAAGGGTTTGCAAAGGGTTGAAAAGGGTTTGAAACCCTCTCAAACCCGGTTTGGAAGGCGCCTCAAACCCCCCTATGGAGGGTCACATATATACTTTAGGCGCATGTTCTGATTTTATTATCTGTATAAACATGTCGCATTGAAACATTCACCTTCGTTTCCCGCCAAATTCGCTTGAGTGCCAAATTGCTACAGATCTCCTCTAGTTGCTCGCCAAATTCAATTTTCCATCATAAAAAAAACACATTTACGCCAGTATTAATGATACAATGTAGATGAAGCTTCAACTGTATTGTCTGTAATGTCATAATAAATCATTTTAAACGCTTGTCGGAAACTGCATAATTAGTATATCGATTTTCATTGTTGATTTTACCATGATCTGTCAAAACCTCGAAGTTGTTATTGTAAGGCAGAATAAATAATAATTGCGAAAGATTATACCTTTGTTATTGTTCTATTAGGATATATCGGTTTAGCCGATCATCTCTGGTTTTGCAAGGTGTGCCGATATGATAAGAACATGTGCCATTAGCTTTGTGAGAGAGAACTTTGTTCTATTGAGAGCGTGAATTTGGACTAGCCTTATTGAATAAAATCTATAACGTGAAAACTGTGAGTGTGGGTCTACTGTAAGTTTGAATCCCCACATTAGTGGCACCTCCGACGGGACTGTAAAACTGCGACAAGATGGAGGAAATGGAAGCGAAACTAGAAACAGAATTTCAGCTGCTTCAACTAACTCGCAACAAGACAGCTTCGATTGTGGACAAGGAAAACGTAGACAAGGTTATTCGCCATAAAGAAGCTTTGAAGAACATCGTAATATCAATAGAAGAGCTAAAGGTACAAATCGAAAAGGCTAAACTTGCAGCAGGCGAAAGTATCGATGATGTGGAGAAATGGGGAGCAAACGTGGAGAAACAGATCGACAACGCAGATTTGGAAATATCTGGTTTGACTAGACACCTTGAAGAGGCTGCGATGAGAGCAGATAACGACAAGCGTAAAGAAAAAGAAGCTTTACTCGCACACAACGAGAGGAGGAACTAAAGTTTGAGAAACTAAAACTCGAACAGAAGACGAAAACAGAACAACAAGCCGCCACCAAATCAGCCAGCAAAAGCCACGTGAAAATGCCAAAAATTGGTTATTTCAAAATACGACGGCACCTACGAGAAGTGGCCCTCGTTTTGGAACAAATTCGAAGCTGAAATCGATTCATCCGATCTGCCAGCGGTCACGAAATTCGCTCACCTAAAGGAATTGTTACGAAGTGATGTCTGCGAATCTATCGACGGCCTCCCCTTCACTTCCGAAGGTTATGAGCGCGCTAAAAATATTCTTAAATCAAATTACGGAAAAATATCTGAGATCATCAGGGCATACATCGACAACCTGAATGCCTTGCCGGTAATAACTGGATCACAGCCTAACGAAAATTCATAAATTTTGCCAGATTTTGAACTATAATGTGCAATTTTGGAGACAATGGGCAAAATTTCGGATTGTTTATCTATGGTGCGCGGTATTCTTGACAAGTTGCCAGGGATCAAAGCTGAGCTCGTAACCAACAAAGTAGGATGGCAAGACTGGGGATTTTCGCAGCTAATTCAAGCCTTGGAAGACTGGAAAGCTATTCATCCACTTGAAACAACTACAGGAGTAAACGGAAAATCTCCATCGCCTCGACCGCCTCGCCACAGAAGTTTCTACGCCCAAGATCGCGAACCTGGGCGGTGTGTCTACTGCGATTGCGTGACTCATAGATCTTGGCAGTGCCAAACAGTCACATTGGTAACGGAGCGCCGGCGAATTTTGCAGCGTAAACGGTTGTGTTTTAACTGCACTGGACCACAGCACCAAGCACCTCAATGTCGCAGCCGCACATCCTGCGTACACTGCAAGCAAAGGCACCACTCTTCGATCTGTGACAGAGCAGAGAGAGCAAGTCGCCCGACTAACGGCGGAGAAGTGGCTTTAACAGCGACTCAAGACGGTGAGGTGTGTCACCCTATAGTGCTTGTCAAAGTGAATGGTGTGGTATGCAGAGCATTACTAGACACGGGCGCAACCGCATCATATGCCTCGGGATATATCTTGGATCGATTAAAGCTAACACCGATGCAAACGCATACACGCCGCATACAAACCATCGTGGGTGTTGTTACTAAACGAAACGAAGTCTATAAAGTCCAAGTGAGTGACACAAAACAAAGGCCCACCATTCCACTGAGTGTAACAAGAGTTGACCGTGCAGAATTGTTGTCTGTTGAGAACCCCAATTACCTAGAGATGATCAGCAAGTACCAGCATCTGAAAGGAGTACGCATGGAGGATACCAATACCAAGAGCCAGCTTCCTGTTCATATCATCCTAGGAGCAAGCGACTATGCCAAAATAAAGACGCGCGAATCCCAACGAATTGGCGCCGTCGGTGAACCTGTTGCGGAATATACTCACTTTGGATGGACCATCCTGTCGCCAGGAACCGAGACAGATCCTGGCACAAACGGCCTCGAATGACTATGAAGAACTGTCGAATGGACGTCCTCGGGCTTGAGGATACACCCAGTGGGGATCAGAGCATTGTCTATGCAGAATTTCTCGAACAGCTCAGCCGCAGTCCTGAAGGGTGGTACGAGACGGGCCTGCCGTGGAAAGGCGACCACCCTCCTCTGCCAACGGATAAGTCAGGAAGCCTGAAACGCCTGGGGAGCCTGGTGCAACGACTAAAGAGAACTGAACGACTAGATGACTATGATGCTATGATGTGGAAGAAGCAGAGATTACGGCAACGGGGCGAGAATTCTACATCCCTCACAAAGCCGTTGTACGAGAGAGCGCAGAAACCACCAAGATGCGGATTGTGTATGACGCCTCAGCTAGGGCTTATGACTCGGCGCCCCCTCTAAACGATTGTCTTGATGTTGGACCACCGCTGCAGAATCAACTATGGAAAGTGCTCTTGCGGGGAAGATTTCACGCTGTTGCTCTCGCTGGTGACATTCGCAAGCAAGACCGAGATGCACTACGTTTCCACTGGTTAGATGCTAAAGATCCTCAGGGAGTTCGTACTTACAGGTTCACTCGAGTTCTGTTCGGCCTGGGACCTTCACCGTCTCTGCTTGGTGGTGTGATCCAACACCATCTGAATACCTGCCGAGCTGTCCATCCTGATTGCGTGGGAGAGATCGAAAGCGAGCTTTACATAGACGACCTGTTGACTGGCGGAGCGACTACTGAAGAAGTGAAACAGAAGAAAGCCACAACAACTGAGATATTTCAGTGAGCTACCTTTCATCTACATAAGTGGCATTCGAACGTGAAAGAACTAGAACTGGCTGAAGAAACTGAGAGCGAAGATGACTTAACCTATGCCAAGCAGCAATTGGGCGTCAAATCTAGAGAATGTGGGCTTCTTGGATTGAAGTGGGACAAGCTAACTGATGAGATTGGTGTCGCCTTTCCAGCGGACGTTGTACAACCGACTAAGAGAGGCATTATGGGAAAAGTGGCAAAGATCTATGACCCCCTGGGACTAGTCGCGCCTGTCACTCTACAAGGAAAACTGCTATATCGCGATGCCTGTGATGAGAAACGCGCCTGGATTGCACCATTATCCGCGGGGCTAGTCCAGCAATGGCAAAAGTGGGAGAAATCTCTACCTCAACAAGTTAACTGTCCAAGATCACTAATGCGCGCCCAAGAGCCTATTGATGTTATCGAACTTCACGCATTCGGAGACGCTAGTGGAAAGGGCGTAGCCGCTGCCGTTTACGCTGTCGTCAAACAGCCAACTATGGTAAATCAGGGGCTTGTCACAGCCAAAGCAAGACTGGCCAAACAGGGACTGACTATACCTCGTCGCGAACTAGTCTCTGGCCACATGGCTGTAAATCTACTGAGCAATGTACAAGACGCACTGCAAGGGTTTCCCGTAACCTCTACACATTGTTGGCTGGACAGCAGCGTCGCACTACATTGGATATGTGGTGCAGGAGACTACAAGCAGTTTGTGGGCAACCGTGTTCGCAAGATTCGAGAACATGCTGACGTCACTTGGAGGCACGTGCCAATTCAAGATAATCCTCCAGACCTTGCTAGCAGAGGTGGACATTTGACTGAAGAGAACCAACTGTGGTGGAAGGGACCAGCCTGGCTAAGTGAACCTGAGAAGTGGCCACCAGACCTCGCGACTACACCCAGCGCAGAATCCAACGCAGAAGTTAAAGCTACAAAGGAACTCTTTGCTTTAGCCGTGAAAACGAATGATGGGCTAGATGACCTCCTTTCCAAGACCACCTACTAGCGAACCTTGAGAGTGTGCGTGTGGATCATGAGGTTTGCACGAAAAGGCCAGGAGTTCAAAGGGTAACAGAACAAGAGAACCATTAACTAGTGAGGAGATCGAGAAGCAGAAACTCTTCTGGTTGCTCCGAGTCCAGTCCCGGGGAGCTGAAGGCATGGATGAAGATCGACTTCGACTGAACTTACAAAGAAATCAAGATGGAATGCTAGAGTGTCGGGGTAGATTGCAAGGTATGTACCCAATCTATATCCCAGACTCCACGACCTTTGCTGAGAAGCTCGTTCAGCACGCGCACAAAGCCACTCTCCATGTGAGAAGTTTTTTAACCGATAAAATTAGTAAGAAAGCGAATAAAGCATTACAATCTGTACACATGTGCCGAACCGTGAAACCATCTCTTTAAGACAATAGCAAGAGTGGTGGCTTCCAAAACGTTTGTGTTAACAAAAATGTTTTTGAACAGATATTTCTGCTTGTACAGTGAAGTCCCTTATTGGAAATACTAAGATTTTTTTTAGTAAGGAACGAAACAGACAAATTTTGACAATATCTTATGCCATGCCACCTTGAAGTTCTTTTTGAGAATCCCATGCATGCATGAAAAAAATGGAAAATATGGAATAAGTTCTAATTATTAATTATATTCATATGTAAGTTTACTGCATTTGTTAACGCTAATGAAGTTTAAATGTTTTAAATAATTATACACTTCTTGAACTGAATTACAAGCTGATGCTTATAAAGCCCAATATCAAACAACTAAACACAAAATAATGCTCAAGAGTTAACATGTCTCGAATACAAGCTAAGTAAAACCAGTTCTCGATCATTATCGTGATTTTCAGGGTCATAATGTCAACTAATCAGTTCATACATCTAGGAGTAGGTTCCGTATGGTGCAATACTACATGATAGCCCGAGTTCATTCTCTGTAATAATGCGCATTACCGTGATTTTATAACAGTGGCATCCCAGAGGCAAAACTCTGAAAGTGAAGACGAACAGCCCCTTAGCGATTTTCTGAGGAACATTGTTAATGTGGATACCAAATAAAAGGAGTACCATCGATTGCTTCAACAAAGACAGTTGAACGAGAGAAAATGGCAAAAGGACAGAATATCAGTACACAAAAAAAGAACTGGAGATGGAAAATAAAGGGAGCGAAATGATAGAAAGAAAAAGGAAATCAGGTGACGAGAGAAGCAATCGTGAAAAAAAAAACCGGAAAAGAACGAAAGATGTTAGAACCCATAGGCAAAAAAAAAACAACAGCATGAAAGGGGACTCAACGGATGCAGAAGCTTGAAAAGAAAAAGAAATTGGAAGTGGACCTAGCAACAAGGAACAAAAAAACAAACAAGACGAAAGAATGATGGCAGAAAAAATGAGAGAAAGCATTGAAGAGCAAAAGAAAAGATGAAAGAGGGGCGAGAGTGCGACTGTTGGAAGAAGAACGCAAGAACGAACAAGAGAAAAGAAAGGCGACGGCGCTGTTTGAAATGTTGGAAGTAGAACGAAAGAAAGAAGAAAAAGAAGAAAGAAAGACAAAAATGCTTAATGAAGAAGAGCGAAAGAAAAGTAAGTGGAAGGCTAGATGAAGAGATACAAAGGAAGTGGTTGGAACAGGATTCTGTGGATGCTTGGAAAAGTGAGCATGAAAACAACAGCTATCTGGATTTCCTGGAGGACATGCTCCCTCGAACCTCCACTGCCATCCCTTATGAAGTAACTGAGGTTAGCAGAGCTTAGATTTTTATCTTATTAGATTGATTAATATTTCTGATTAAACAGTCAATCATACTTATAGGACAGTTCGCACATTTTTAGTGTCCTTTAGGAATGCAAGAGATGCTCCGTACGTTACAAGAGGAAATGGTGGAGGTTAAAAAACTGAGTTAAAACGGCTGATGGCTGAATTGCGCATGTGACCAGCTAAACCTGCCAACAAGCAGCAAAGAAACACTCTTGATAAAAACATTCGGAACTGATGCAATCTGTCAGCCAACTACGTGTGAGAAGATTAGAGTAAGCGTGAGAAATGTCAACAAGTGGTCATCGCGAGAAATTGAAGCCTTTGTTGTACCGACTATTTGTACATCGATCGGAAGTCGAGATTGACACTGCCGAGAAACACTTTACTCACCTGAAAGAAATTGAATTAGCCGATAGTGGCCATGGAAACGAAGACCTTGAAATTGACATGCTAATTGGCGCCGATTTCATGTGATTATTTTTCACCGGAGAAACGAGACGGGGGAGAGTGTCGAAGGGCCTGTGGTGAGTTGTACAATTCTAGGACGGGTGTTATCGGGTCCAGTCCCCGGCGAGAAGAAAAGCGCGCCACTTTCAAGCATCAATTTCGTCTTCACACACATCCTGAAGATTGCCTCCGAACCAAAAGAGGAATGTGTGACAGAATAACTTCTCCAGCGACTCTGGGATCTGGACTCCCATCGGAATAAGAGAGAAAGAGAGAGAGACTGTTCATGAGTCATTTCTGGAAAAATTTTTTGTTCACAAACGGCAGATATCACGTGAAACTGCCTTTGAACGAAAATCGAGACCTGCCTGACAACTAGGATCTAAGACTGAACTCCCTGGTACGACGCCTACGGAAAGAGCCTTCCATCTTGAAAGAATACGACCAGATATTTCAAGATCAACTTCAGCATGGGATTATCGAGCGAATGAATGAAACGGAAGAACAGTCACCAGGCCAGACACACTATTTGCCTCACCAAGCCGTCATCACAGCGACGCCTTAACAACCCAACTGAGAGTGGTGTTCGACGCAAGTGCCAAAGTGAAACCTGGTTACCCCTCCCTGAATGACTGCACTTACACTGTTCCACCACTGACCGCTGGAATTGCAGACATCCTAATGCATTTCAGAGCCCACAAGGTTGGATTGGTCGCCGATATTGAGAAAGCTTTTTTCAATATAGCAGTGGACGAGCAACGAGACCTGATGCAGTTCCTGTGGTTTGATGACATCACAGAGGACAATCCAAATGTTGAGATTTACCGCTTCTGTCAAGTCATTTTCGGTATGAACTGTTTGCCGTATGACACCGTGTTACTGAGTACTATGTGCATGATCCTGTCGTAGCAAAGAACACCCTAGCAGGCCTGTACGTGGACGATCTGACAACTGGCGGCGAAAATGAAGATGAAACCTACTCCATTTATCAGGAGACCAACTCTTGCTTTGCCACTGGGGGGGGTTCAACTTGCGAAAATGGGCATCCAACGAGAGAGCAGTTACTGGGAAGATCCCAATTGATCGACTGGAAAAAGAGCACCTTGAGAATCTAGAATCTTCCTCAGATGAGGAGCAGTCATACGCAAAGACAACGGTTGGTGGCCTTGACAAGATCGACCCGACCAAAGAGCACAAGGTTCTCAGAACCAACTGGAGTCTTGAAGAAGACACGCTCATTATGAAACTGCACAAGGTGGTGGAATTTGCCAAACCCCTGGAACCAACGAAGCATGACGTCCTGCGAGTTGCAGCTAAATTGTTTGATCCACTTGGATTGATCTCTCTCGTAATGGTGGTGCTACGAATGCTGTTGCCAGAACTTTGCCTAAACAAATGCAAATGGAACAGCACCATACCCAAGCACTACAGCGATTACACAAAGACTGGAAAACTGGGACAATTGACGGAAATATTTTCGTTAAACCTGGTCCAGAGCTTAACTCCCATAAAATAAATACTCATTGTACATGTAATTCAATTTTTTAATTTTTGTTTTTTGTTTTCTTCCTTTATTCTCCCTTTAATTAACACAACTAAAGTACAATAAGTTATCATTTAATTTCACCCCATACATCAACAGTGTCGAAACCTCTCTTTAAACCTCTCGCAAAGTGTTGATTTGTTCATTCCCAGTAGAGGTAGGTATCAGGTTATGTTTTATCTCTTGTTTGTGTTCTTTTTGTTCAGTTGTTTTCATTTTGGCAAATTACGCGTTATGGTACCCCATTGCTTTATTTATTTTTTGCAACAGTATTTTATGTTTTTTGTTCCTTTTATTGTTTAATTTACACCTATAACCTTGGTGTTTTTATAGTCAGCCTAATATTCGCATATTTACGATATATTTATCAGTTATACTATATATATATGCCTAATATGTCACATAAACTGAATATCCTTTCATTAAATGTTAGGGGATTACGAAATACAAACAAAAGACAAGCGATTTTTTCTTATCTAAAAAATCAAAAAGCCACAATTTTTAATCTGCAAGAGATTTTTTCTAAGGAAGAAGATGAGAAAATCTGGTCTGCAAAATTGGGAGGAAAAATTATGTTCTCCCATGGCATATCGAACATTCAAAAGGAGTCAGTATACTAATAAACCCGAAATCTTCGTTTCAGTTATCTTTTGTAGAAACAGATCCACAAGGGAGAAACATAATTGTCAAACTAATTGTCAACTAACACATTATGGGCATCCAGATGTGTCATGTGACGAAACATAATGTTCTAGTAACTTGCACGGTACAGATGTTAAAGAAATAGGTCGATAATTATGCACTTCCGTCCTTGAGCCTTTCTTGTACACTGCTATGATGTTTGCATGTTTCCAGTCAGATGGGACAGACCCAGTGTCAATTGGTTGTTGGAAAATGAGGCATAAGTAGGGTGCAATACCTGATGCAGCCTCTTTAAGGACACGCATTGGAATCAAGTCTGGTCATGTTGCCTTAGATGGATTGATTGTTTGGAGCAATTTAGTAACACCATCAATATCTATTGTAACATTTGGCATGTCTGGGATATCACTGTAACCCAAGGTTGGTAATTCAGGGTTTTCATCTGTATCACAAAATCTAATCATAACATTTAGCTGGTTATTGACTTTTTTACAAACTTGAGACATTTTATAGCAAAACTGGAAGCAAATGTATTGAACAACATCACAAGTGACACACCAGCCATTCAATGGTCAGAGCTTAAGAACAAATGGCCCAACCTAAGTTCAATTCCATTCCAACAAGTAGGCAAATGACAGCAAATTGATGTGTTAATCGAAAGTGGCCATCCCTTGTTTCAACGCGTGTTACAAAAGATTTGTGGAAATAAACCAGACGACCCTGGAACTACACTAGTGGAAGATTATTACCGCAAAACCAAGTCTCATTTCACCCGTACCTATGGAACCAAGAAAAAACCAACTTTTATTATACAACACGACAATTTGTGGTAAAAAAAGGAACGAGGATCGCATGTAGAAAAACTTATTTCTTTCAGTAAATTGACTTTATGAAAAACCAGCCAGCCATTTTGTTTCAGCCGGTTTATTGATCTATGTTCGTTTTTTTTATGCAGATGATACACAACTCTACATTTGTTTCAAAACATGTTGTCCTGATGAGATGGAGTCCAGCAAATCTAGAATTGCAGAGACTTGTGTCCACAATGGGTTAAAGTTAAATAGTGATAAAACTGAGCTACTAGTACTCTCTTCGTCCTACCGTCCAAAAGCAAATATACATAACTTCGCCTTTATAGATGAAATCGTTGACTGTTCATCTACTGCAAGGAATATTGGTATTTTATTCAACGACTCCTTAACGATGATACCTCGTATTAATACAATATATAAAACAGCATTTTTTCTTTTACTTAATATCTCAAAAATTAGCAGGTTTCTCACTGTTGACACTACTAAACTTATCGTTCATTCATTTGTAACTTCAATGGTGGACTCTTGTAACTCTACTGTATGGATTACCGAAATATGTACTTCATAGACTTCAGTGGATACTAAACTACGCTGCAAGACATGTTTATCAGTTAAACAGATATGACCATAATTTTTATCACACCACTGCTTTTGGAGCTTCATTGGTTACGCCAGTATTAATGATACAATGTAGATGAAGCTTCAACTGTATTGTCTGTAATGTCAGAATAAATCATTTTAAACGTTTTCCATCCAATTGTGTTAAGCGCCATATAGGAGTACCATAGGTTTTCCTTTTCTTTTACAATAAACCCATTAAAACCGCATTCAGTTTTCCATTGCAAACAAATTTTTCGTCACGGTCACGGATTGTAGATATAGCAGTGAAAAACCACTGAAAAATAGCAATGTACTCTCTAGTTAATATTGTCAGTTTAATGAGGTCAGGAAATAGTTTTCCATGTTGTTTTGGCGCAAGATAAATCTGATAAATCTATGGATCCGAACAAGAGAGAAGAAAGGCGATGGCGCTGTTTGAAATGTTGGAAGCAGGACGAAAGAAAGAAGAAAAAGAAGAAAGACAAAAATGCTAACTGAAGAAGAGCGAAAAAAAAGTAAGTGGAAGGCTACATGAAGAGATACAAAGGAAGTGGTTGGAACAGGATTCTGTGGATGCTTGGAAAAGTGAGCATGAAAACAACAACTATCTGGATTTCCTGGAGGACATGCTCCCTCAAATCTCTACTGCCATCCCTTACGAAGTAACCGAGGTTTGCAGATCTTAGATTTTTATCTTATTAGATTGATCAATACTTCTGATTAAACAGTCAATCATACTTATAGGACAGTTCGCGCATTTTTAGTGTCTTTTAGGAATGCAAGAGATGCTCCGTACGTTACAAGAGGAAATGGTGGAGGTGAAAACCGAGTTAAAACGGCTGATGGCTGAATTGCGCACGTGACCAGCTAAACCTTCCAACAAGCAGCAAAGAAACACTCTTGATAAAAACATTCGGAACTGATTCAATCTGTCAGCCAACTGCATGTGAGAAGATTAGAGTAAGCGTGAGAAATGTCAACAAGTGGTCATTGCGAGAAATTGAAGCCTGTTGTACCGACTATTTGTACATTGATCGGAAGTGGAGATTGACACTGCCGAGAAACACTTTACTCACCTGAAAGAAATTGAATTAGCCGATAGTGACCATGGAAATGAATACCTTGAAATTGACATGCTAATTGGCGACGATTTCATGTGATTATTTTTCACCGGTGAAACGAGACGGGGGAGTGTCGAAGGGCCTGTGGTGAGTTGTACAATTCTAGGACGGGTGTTATCGGGTCCAGTCCCCGGCGAGAAGAAAGCGCGCCACTTTCAAGCATCAATTTAGTCTTCACACACATGCTGAAGATTGCCTCCGAACCAAAACAGGAATGTGTGACAGAATAGCTTCTCCAGCGACTCTGGGATCTGGACTCCATCGGATTAAGAGAGAAAGACTGTCCATGAGTCATTTCTGGAAATTTTTTCGTTCACAAACGGCAGATATCACGTGAAACCGCCTTTGAAAGAAAATCGAGACCTGCCTGACAACTATGATCTAAGCCTTGCAAGACTGAACTCCCTGGTACGACGCCTACGAAAAGAGCCTTCCATCTTGAAAGAATACGACCAGATATTTCAAGATCAACTTCAGCATGGGATTATCGAGCGAATGAATGAAACAGCAGAACAATCACCAGGCCAGACACACTTTGCCTAACCAAGCCGTCATCAGAAGCGACGCCTTAACAACCAAACTGAGTGGTGTTCAACGCAAGTGCCAAAGTGAAACCTGGTTGCCCTTCCCTGAATGACTGCACTTACACTGTTCCACCACTGACCGCTGGAATTGCAGACATCATAATGCATTTCAGAGCCAACAAGGTTGGATTGGTTGCCGGTATTGAGAAAGCTTTTCTCAATATAGCAGTGGATGAGCAACAATGAGACCTGATGCAGTTCCTGTGGTTTGATGACATCACAGAGGATGATCCAAATGTTGAGATTTACCGCTTCTGTCAAGTCATTTTCGGTATGAACTGTTTGCCGTACGACACCATGTTACTGAGTACTATGTGCATGATCCTGTCGTAGCAAAGAACACCCTAGCAGGCCTGTACGTGAACGATCTGACAACTGGCGGCGAAAATGAAGATAAACCTACTCCATTTATCAGGAGACCAACTCTTGCTTTGCCGCTGGGGGGTTCAACTTGCGAAAATGGGCATCCACCGAGAGAGTAGTTACTGAGAAGATTTCAATTGATGGACTGGAAAAGAGCAACTTGAGAATCTAGACTTGATTGACTTTTTTACAAACTTGAGACATTTTATAGCAAAACTGGAAGCAAATGTATTGAACAACATCACAAGTGACACACCAGCCATTCAATGGTCAGAGCTTAAGAACAAATGGCCCAACCTAAGTTCAATTCCATTCCAACAAGTAGGCAAATGACAGCAAATTGATGTGTTAATCGAAAGTGGCCATCCCTTGTTTCAACGCGTGTTACAAAAGATTTGTGGAAATAAACCAGACGACCCTGGAACTACACTAGTGGAAGATTATTACCGCAAAACCAAGTCTCATTTCACCCGTACCTATGGAACCAAGAAAAAACCAACTTTTATTATACAACACGACAATTTGTGGTAAAAAAAGGAACGAGGATCGCATGTAGAAAAACTTATTTCTTTCAGTAAATTGACTTTATGAAAAACCAGCCAGCCATTTTGTTTCAGCCGGTTTATTGATCTATGTTCGTTTTTTTTATGCAGATGATACACAACTCTACATTTGTTTCAAAACATGTTGTCCTGATGAGATGGAGTCCAGCAAATCTAGAATTGCAGAGACTTGTGTCCACAATGGGTTAAAGTTAAATAGTGATAAAACTGAGCTACTAGTACTCTCTTCGTCCTACCGTCCAAAAGCAAATATACATAACTTCGCCTTTATAGATGAAATCGTTGACTGTTCATCTACTGCAAGGAATATTGGTATTTTATTCAACGACTCCTTAACGATGATACCTCGTATTAATACAATATATAAAACAGCATTTTTTCTTTTACTTAATATCTCAAAAATTAGCAGGTTTCTCACTGTTGACACTACTAAACTTATCGTTCATTCATTTGTAACTTCAATGGTGGACTCTTGTAACTCTACTGTATGGATTACCGAAATATGTACTTCATAGACTTCAGTGGATACTAAACTACGCTGCAAGACATGTTTATCAGTTAAACAGATATGACCATAATTTTTATCACACCACTGCTTTTGGAGCTTCATTGGTTACGCCAGTATTAATGATACAATGTAGATGAAGCTTCAACTGTATTGTCTGTAATGTCAGAATAAATCATTTTAAACGTTTTCCATCCAATTGTGTTAAGCGCCATATAGGAGTACCATAGGTTTTCCTTTTCTTTTACAATAAACCCATTAAAACCGCATTCAGTTTTCCATTGCAAACAAATTTTTCGTCACGGTCACGGATTGTAGATATAGCAGTGAAAAACCACTGAAAAATAGCAATGTACTCTCTAGTTAATATTGTCAGTTTAATGAGGTCAGGAAATAGTTTTCCATGTTGTTTTGGCGCAAGATAAATCTGATAAATCTATGGATCCGAACAAGAGAGAAGAAAGGCGATGGCGCTGTTTGAAATGTTGGAAGCAGGACGAAAGAAAGAAGAAAAAGAAGAAAGACAAAAATGCTAACTGAAGAAGAGCGAAAAAAAAGTAAGTGGAAGGCTACATGAAGAGATACAAAGGAAGTGGTTGGAACAGGATTCTGTGGATGCTTGGAAAAGTGAGCATGAAAACAACAACTATCTGGATTTCCTGGAGGACATGCTCCCTCAAATCTCTACTGCCATCCCTTACGAAGTAACCGAGGTTTGCAGATCTTAGATTTTTATCTTATTAGATTGATCAATACTTCTGATTAAACAGTCAATCATACTTATAGGACAGTTCGCGCATTTTTAGTGTCTTTTAGGAATGCAAGAGATGCTCCGTACGTTACAAGAGGAAATGGTGGAGGTGAAAACCGAGTTAAAACGGCTGATGGCTGAATTGCGCACGTGACCAGCTAAACCTTCCAACAAGCAGCAAAGAAACACTCTTGATAAAAACATTCGGAACTGATTCAATCTGTCAGCCAACTGCATGTGAGAAGATTAGAGTAAGCGTGAGAAATGTCAACAAGTGGTCATTGCGAGAAATTGAAGCCTGTTGTACCGACTATTTGTACATTGATCGGAAGTGGAGATTGACACTGCCGAGAAACACTTTACTCACCTGAAAGAAATTGAATTAGCCGATAGTGACCATGGAAATGAATACCTTGAAATTGACATGCTAATTGGCGACGATTTCATGTGATTATTTTTCACCGGTGAAACGAGACGGGGGAGTGTCGAAGGGCCTGTGGTGAGTTGTACAATTCTAGGACGGGTGTTATCGGGTCCAGTCCCCGGCGAGAAGAAAGCGCGCCACTTTCAAGCATCAATTTAGTCTTCACACACATGCTGAAGATTGCCTCCGAACCAAAACAGGAATGTGTGACAGAATAGCTTCTCCAGCGACTCTGGGATCTGGACTCCATCGGATTAAGAGAGAAAGACTGTCCATGAGTCATTTCTGGAAATTTTTTCGTTCACAAACGGCAGATATCACGTGAAACCGCCTTTGAAAGAAAATCGAGACCTGCCTGACAACTATGATCTAAGCCTTGCAAGACTGAACTCCCTGGTACGACGCCTACGAAAAGAGCCTTCCATCTTGAAAGAATACGACCAGATATTTCAAGATCAACTTCAGCATGGGATTATCGAGCGAATGAATGAAACAGCAGAACAATCACCAGGCCAGACACACTTTGCCTAACCAAGCCGTCATCAGAAGCGACGCCTTAACAACCAAACTGAGTGGTGTTCAACGCAAGTGCCAAAGTGAAACCTGGTTGCCCTTCCCTGAATGACTGCACTTACACTGTTCCACCACTGACCGCTGGAATTGCAGACATCATAATGCATTTCAGAGCCAACAAGGTTGGATTGGTTGCCGGTATTGAGAAAGCTTTTCTCAATATAGCAGTGGATGAGCAACAATGAGACCTGATGCAGTTCCTGTGGTTTGATGACATCACAGAGGATGATCCAAATGTTGAGATTTACCGCTTCTGTCAAGTCATTTTCGGTATGAACTGTTTGCCGTACGACACCATGTTACTGAGTACTATGTGCATGATCCTGTCGTAGCAAAGAACACCCTAGCAGGCCTGTACGTGAACGATCTGACAACTGGCGGCGAAAATGAAGATAAACCTACTCCATTTATCAGGAGACCAACTCTTGCTTTGCCGCTGGGGGGTTCAACTTGCGAAAATGGGCATCCACCGAGAGAGTAGTTACTGAGAAGATTTCAATTGATGGACTGGAAAAGAGCAACTTGAGAATCTAGAATCTTCCTCAGATGAGGAGCAGTTGTACGCAAAGATAACGGTTGGCGGCCTTGACGGGAATGACCTGACCAAAGAGCACAAGGTTCTCAGAACCAACTGGAGTCTTGAAGAAGACACACTCATTATGAAACTGCACAAGGTGGTGGAATTTGCCAAACCCATGGAACCAACGAAGCATAACAACCTGCGAGTCGCAGCTAAATTGTTTGATCCACTTGGATTGATCTCTCTCGTAATGGTGGTGCTACGAATGCTGTTGCAAGAACTTTGCCTAAACAAATGCGAATGGGACAGCACCATACCCGAGCACTACAGCGATTACACAAAGACTGAAAAACTTGGACAATTGACGGAAATATTTTCGTTAAACCTGGTCCAGAGCTTAACTCCCATAAAATAAATACTGTAGAAGATCTTAGCTCATTGTACATGCAATTCAATTTTTGTATTTTTGTTTTTTGTTTTCCTTCCTTTATTCTCCCTTTAATGAACACAACTAAAGTACAATAAGTTATCATTTAATTTCACCCCATACATTAACAGTGTCGAAACCTCTCTATACCTCTCGCAAAGTGTTGATTTGTTCATTCCCAGTAGAGGTAGGTATCGGGTTATGTTTCATCTCTTGTTTGTGTTCTTTTTGTTCAGTTGTTTTCATTTTGGCAAATTACGCGTTATGGTACCCCATTGCTTTATTTATTTTTTCCAACAGTATTTTATGTTTTTTTGTTCCCTTTATTGTTATTAATATGGCGTAAAATGTGTTTAATTTACACCTATAACCTTGGTGTTTTTATAGTCAGCCTAATATGCGCATATTTACGAAATACTTATCAGTTATACTATGCTAATGTCACATAAACTGAATATCCTTTCATTAAATGTTAGGGGATTACGTAATACAAACAAAAGACGAGCGATTTTTTCTTATCTAAAAAATCAAAAAGCCACAATTTTTAATCTGCAAGATATTTTTTTGTAAGGAAGATGATGAGAAAATCTGGTCTGCAGAATTGGGAGGAAAAATTATGTTCTCCCATGGCACCGAACATTCAAAAGGAGTCAGTATACTAATAAACCCGAAATCTTCGTTTCAGTTATCTATTGTAGAAACAGATCCACAAGGGAGATACATAATTGTCAAACTAATTGTCAGCTAACACATTATGGGCATCCAGATGTGTCATGTGTCGAAACATAATATGTTCTAGTAACTTGCACGGTACAGATGTTAAAGAAATTATGCACTTCCGTCCTTGAGCCTTTCTTGTACACTGCTATTCTTGTTTGCATGTTTCCAGTCAGATGGGGCAGACCCAGTGTCAATTGGTTGTTGAAAAATGAGGCATAAGTAGGGTGCAATAGCTGATGCAGCCTCTTTAAGGACATGCATTGGAATCAAGTCTGGTCCTGTTGCCTTGGATTGATTCTTTGGAGTAATTTAGTAACACCATCAATATCTATTGAAACATTTGGAATGTCTGGGATATCACTGTAACCCAAGGTTGGTAATTCAGGGTTTTCATCTGTATTACAAAATCTAATCATAACATTTAGCTGGTTATTGACTTTTTTACAAACTTGAGACATTTCACAGCAAAACTGGAAGCTAATGTATTGAACAACATCACAAGTGACACACGAGCCATTCAATGGTCAGAACTTAAGAACAAATGGCCCCACTTAAGTTCAATTCCATTCCAACAAGTAGCCAAATGACAGCAAATTGATGAGTTAATCGAAAGTGACCATCCCTTGTTTCCCCACGTGTTACAAGAGATTTGTGGAAATAAACCAGACGACCCAGCAAGACTGATCATCCTTGGGTGGGTTTGTTTTGGAACTACACTAGTGGAAGATTATCGCCGCAAAACCAAGTCTCATTTCACCCAAACCTATGGAACCAGCCACATCAAAAAAATGGAGAATCAATTGATGACCTATTAAGAAGTTTCTGGGAACTCAAGTCAATGGGAATTACGGAGCCAAAAAGCCAAGCATTCATACCAGATGAAAAACTTGCCTTTGACTGTGCACGGAAGACTAGACAGAAGACAAACGGACCGTATGAGATAGAGATCCCTTGGAGAAAAGGCGAACCAAGTTTCAAAAACAACTATGAGATGGCATTGTCGAGACTTAAGATGCAAGAAAAGTCACTACTTAAAAAAGGCCCAGATGTTTCAGAAACCTATGATCAAGTTATCAAAGACTACAAGAAGAAAGGAAAGGAGAAAGAAGAAAGGATACATCACAAAGATGCCAAAGAAAGCCAGTGGTTCCTTCCTCACTTCCCAGTAATAAGAGAAGACAAGACCACAACGAAAGTATGCGTTGTTTTTGAAGCCGTTGCAAAGTACAATGGAAAGACCCTTAACAATGCAAAGCTACAGAGAGAATTGGTGGATGTTCTGATCCGATTTTGGCGAGCTCCTATTGCTCAGTGTCTGCAGATATTTTGGAGATGTTTCTTCAAGTTGGAATCAGTAACAACGATTGCCCCTACCACAGGTTCTTATGGCGATAATTTTTGAGAACACGGGAGACCCTGATGTCTTTGAGTGCAGTTGACTTTTGTTATGAAATACAGCATGGCCCTTTTGTGCCCAGTTTATCCTGCAGACCCATGCACAGGAACATTCCATTAAATATCCAATCGTTGCTGAAATGGTTAACAATTCAATGTACGTAGACATCTAGATTCCTTGACACTGTCAAGGAAGCGCACAAGTTGCAACAGCAACTTTCAGAACTTGTCGAAGACAGGCTTCAAATTGAGACTAGACGCTTTATGAGCGTAAACTGGGCTACCCGTATGTATTCATACAATCGAAACCTATTCAGTTTAATATACTTACCGCTCTTGATGAAAAAAAGGCCTATATCTCAATTTCCTGGTGGTTGTTATTAGTTTTAGTTATCTTGTATCTAGCTAAATTTATCTTTGTAACTGGTTTGTGTTTCCGACACTTGAAGCCGTGAATCTTTTGTTTATTTTGCCTGCTCTGGACCCGGGGTCAAAACAACTTTTCGAATTGAAAGTTTTGACGTTTTCCCACCATTATCATAATAAAAAATTGAAGTTGGAGGAGAAAAACAAATTAAGCCCTTTAAATCAAATATATTTCTTCAGTTGTCGTAAAAAAAATTTCCCAGTTTGCATAATGTCAAAAGTAATTTGAAACCTTTCAGTCACACAACGTGACCATTTCATAAAACATCTCGCAATCAGACAACGAAAATATTCAAGTTTTATTCCTCTATATCTGTAACAAAGAAAAGAAAATTAAATGAAAAAGTGATCACCTTATAAAGGTTAACTTATTTTCGCCCGAGAAACATTCACTAGCGCAAGCGAAACTCATGATGACTGGTTTCTCAGAAATAGTACAGCATTCGGTGGAAAATCTTCAAATCTTCTCGAGTCTTTTTCAGCAATGCAATTGTTTGACAACGAGAAATGGATCACAAGACACGTGCAGTTTACATCTTATAATGGTGGTGAATTTTTCGCAGCTGAAGTTTCTGTTGGCTGTTCTATCACTCTTCAACCTGGCGAAATAAAAATTCATGAAAGCAAACAATCGAAACAATTGAGAAATTCATTTGACTGAACACCGTATTTGAATTTTATAGTTTTGGTTTCTTTCCGCTTCACAAGCGAAAGTGCTGTGCCAAGAGCTGAAACGATCAGGCTTCGTTCGTTGTATTACAACAAAATACTTTTTAAAAAACATTTCATTAACTGCGAAAAAGGATCGAGATTGAAGACATTGAACTCACCGAGATGAGGCGTCCCAGGTACGTTTTCGTTCTTCTTGGAGAGTGAGCACATGGTAGGGGGGCTATCATAATGATGATTTTATGTAGAGGGGGTGTCGTAATTGAAATTTTGTGACACGGGAGAAATTCAACATAAACCTAGACTGGTCTCCCCCTGCGGGGGGTAGCCCAGTAAAAATGGTCATCAAACAAAGTTTCTGTCATTGAAGACATACCACCAGCTGACCGACTTTTAAGTCTAGAAATCATAACCAACTGGATGTCTATTTTTTGATTGCGCGTTATTTTATTTGGATCTGTAGAACACAGGGCAAGGACATAAACTTTCAGAATTTCACGAACTTTGTAAGTTTTTTTCTCTGATTGCCAACTTGTCTCCTATGCCTCGTTTCTATTTTCTATTAGCTTAATATGAAGAAAGTTTAGCCCTAGCAGTATTTCCCTAAAGACATAACTCATTAATCAAGTATACAAAATGTAAGTAATGTAGCAACTTGATGTAACGTGAAGTATTGTTAGTAAGTTGATGCATTGTATTATATTGTAATTAATCGTAAGTAATGGAATGTAACATGCATTGTAAGTTAGTAATGTATGTGTTGAAATAAACGAGTATTTATGAAAAAAAAGTCTAGAAATCATAGACGGGTTACCCCCTACACAGAAGGCTCTGGGCGTCCTGTGGAAAGCAGACAAGGATGTAATAAGCATGTTTATAAGCATTTGCAGGCTTCAGAGTCGTGCCGTACTTCTTGTAACTTAGACTGTTTCAAGATCTTAGACTCTGCGCCAACCAAATACCAAGTTAAGCTTAAGGAGTCTATGTACATCAAGTGGGAAAATCCCGACCTTAATCAACAGGTCAAACATATCAATTTGACGCTTTCCCTATAATTGCACGCGTACGCGCATTCTTTTAATTCCGTTAACTTCGAAATTTATCTAGCGTATTAAGTAGCGTATTGTTTTCAAACGCAATTCAACGTATGATTTGCAACAGGCACGTTTTAAATCACTATAAACTTTCATAACCGTCACACTGACGATGACGGATGTACCGTCGAAACATGTTTGTGAAAATGATTAAAAAAGTCGTATTATTTTTGAGAATTAAGACAAAGATGTGCTTTCGTTTCAAGCTAGGGTAAGGCAGGGGAGAACTGCAAGACCCCGACAAAGAGAAATGCATTGAGTGGTATTGCAAGATTGTTTGACCCTCTTCAGCTCCTGGCTCCTTTTACTGTTCGAGCTAAGATCCTCATGCAAGACCTTTGGGCAGCTAGTTGTGACTGGAATGAAGCCATGCATGAAAAACTTTTCATCAAATGGAAGTGGTTATCTGAAATACCAGAGCTGTCTTCTTTCAAAATTCCACGTTGTTTTTGCCGTCCAGACCCCACAAACATCCAATTTCACATTAACAGTTCTTTAGCGCCACTAAAGGTCATGTTGATGCCAAGACTTGAGTTGACAGTAGCTGTCTTCTCAACAAGACTGGCAAAAAAGAATCACGAATGTCATCGCCATTAACAAGACTGTCTTCTGGATGGATTCTAGCAATGTTTGTTACTGGGTGCGCACCACAAGCTGAAATTTTAAGTCATTTGTTTCAAATCGAATCAGCAAAATTCATGACACAATCCTGCTGACCTACCCACAAGAGGTATGTTGGCACTTGAACTAAGCAAGAGTAAGCTATGGCTGGAAGACCCTGATTTCCTGCAAGCTTCAGAGTGCACATGGCCAGGGAAGTTACCTCAGACAATGCCTGAGAATGATGAACTCCTAAAAAAGGTTAGAAAACTTGACACACCCGACGGAACAAACTAATGAAACAACCAACTGTGTTGATCATCTCAATCCAACCCGCTTTCAAGTTATTTACGACTTATCCATGTCACAGATTGGCTGTGACACTGTGTACAATTGCCGGACAGTTAAGGAATCAAGAGAAGGAAGAAACTTACTTACATGCAACAAGCTTACTTATGCCAAAAACTTTTGGATCAGACATGCGCAAGTTGAAGCATTTCCTCGGGACAAAAAGAGAAAACACTGCTGCAGTTAAGTCCACAAACAGACAACTGTGGAATCCTGAGAGTAAATGGTTGATTAAAATGCGACCCTCCACGGGAAAACCAGAAAAAAGGTGATGACACGGGCACGCTTGCATTAACACAGACACATCAGCGTGACAACTGACACGGTGATATGCGCACATTTAATAAGAAAACAATGATTGTCACGGTAGCCATATTTCTAGTGTGCATTTTGACACGGCTAAAGTGCCATTTAGCTCACTAGTGTGTCATTTTGCACGGTCATATTCACTGGTCACGCTTCTTTGTTCAACCGAACACACACCATTGTTTTTACCGTGCAATACGAGACAAAAGAAAATTTTAATGAGGCGTGCATCATTGCACGCTGCTACCGTGTAAAAGAAATTTTCTTTTGTTTAGCGTGTTATAATAGTGTGCCCGTGTCATCACCTTTTTGCTGGTTTTCCCGTGGAGGGTCACATATGTGACCTCACACGGGAAAACCTACACTAACGGCTATCCGTTAAAACAGGCAAAACGGACGGCTGAAAAACGGGAGGAAAACGGATATCGAAAGCATAAAAATGGTTTCCTAAGTCGTTCGAACGGCTAAGCAAAATTTTCTAACGGATGGGCTAAAGTGTTTAATGCTAAGCAAAATTTTCTAACGAATGAGCTTAAGCGTTTTAACGGCTAAGCAAACCGTTAAAATGGCAAACGCAAAGCCGTTTAAATGATGGGTATTAAAGTACGTTTTAACGCTAACCAAGCAAAACATTGGATTATAAAGCGTTGTTACGCCACAAAATGTAATAATTGACGCAAAATGTAATAGTAACCCAAAATGTAATAACTTTTGACGCAAAATGTAATAAACTAAAGTAACGCAAAATGTAATAAATTTGATGCAAAATGTAATAACTTCAGTTTTGTCCCAGCTTAATGGGGAAGTACACATATGAACATCCGTACTTGGAAACGAAAAATGCCACCTGTCAATCAAGCTGTACACGTCATCGATCACCTGACTAGATCGAAAAAAACAACTTTTATTATACAACACGACAATTTGTGGTAAAAAAGGAACGAGGATCGCATGTAGAAAAACATATTTCTTCCAGTAAATTGACTTTATGAAAAACCAGCCAGCCATTTTGTTTCAGCCGGTTTATCGATCTATCTGTCTATGCCAATGATACACAACTCTACATTTGTTTCAAAACATGTTGTCCTGATGAGATGGAGTCCAGCAAATCTAGAATTGAGACTTGTGTCTGTGATGTTAATTTATGGATGCTCCACAATGGGTTATTATTAAAGTTAAATGGTGATAAAACTGAACTACTAGTACTCTCTTCATCTTACCGTCCAAAAGCAAATATACATAACTTCACCGTTGTAGATGATACCTCGTATTAATGCAATATGCAAAACAGCATTTTTTCTTTTACGTAATATCTCAAAAATTAGGAGGTTTCTCACTGTTGACACTACTAAACTTATCGTTTATTCATTTGTAACTTCATTGGTGGACTATTGTAACTCTCTACTGTATGGATTACCGAAATATGTACTTCATAGACTTCAGTGGATACTAAACTGCACTGCAAGACTTGTTTATCAGTCAAACTGATACGACCATATCACACCACTGCTTTTGGAGCTTCATTGGTTACCAGTTGAACAGCGTGTTATCTTTAAGATACTCCGAATCACCTTTCTCAATGGACTAGCTCCTTGTTATATTACAAATCTTCCGTCAAATTATCATCCTTCAAGAACTCTTCGTTCTTCAAGTAAAAAACTGCTAATCAGGCCTAAATGGAACCTCAAAACACAGTGGACGGTCATTTTGCTGTTGCAGCTCTGTCACTCTGGAACTCACTGCCGGATTTTATTAAGAATGCCGACTCTGTTAACATTTTTAAATCTCAAATTAAGACTCTTCTTTTTTCACAAGCTTATGCTGCTTATTAACTAATATTTATATATTTATTTATTGAATTTTCATTTATTTTGATTTATTTTATTTGATCTTAGCCTGTATTTTAAATTATTGTAAAGCACTATTGAGCCTCTGGAAAAGAGTGCTATAGGGGAGCCAACACCGCCCCGGATGCGCGGCTGGATATAATTGCTAGGGGATTCTGGGAGAGGCAGAGGTCCGCTTTTTTGGACATGAGGGTATGTCACCCTAATGCGGACTCCTATAGAGACAAGGATCCAGACCAGATATTCAGGCAACACGAAACTGAGAAGCGCCAGTACACTAGCCGAGTGTTAGAAGTTGAGCAAGCTACATTCACGCCATTAGTTTTCAGCACGACAGGTGGAATGGCAGTGGAATGTAAACGATATCATAGTAGGCTTGCTGAGCTAGTTGCTCTAAAGAAAGGTGAAAGCTATGAGACTACCATGTCATGGATCAGGGAGAGAGTGTCCTTTGCACTGCTGAGATCAGCATTACTTTGCCTAAGAGGTTCGCGAGTTTCTAGGAGAGTCAATTTAGAATTGTTTGACATTGACTTTGATATCGAAAAAGGACAGCAAATATTCATTAATAAGCCATTGAGAATACTATTTTTATTTTTATTTTTATTGTAATTTTCTTTTGTAATTTTTGATCAGCTTCATTTTAAAAATGTAATGTTGAGGAGTCTTTTATTATACCATTTCAAATGTACATAATTATTTTATTGTATTAGAATTTTAATGTATTGTAAATAGTTATTTTAATTGTTAATAAACATCTTGTTTTATTTAAAAAAATTATTATTATTATTATTATTATTATTATTATTATTATTATTAACCTAGACTGCCTCACAGGCTATGTTAACTGCGAGACGGTTTTACCTGTTGACTTAAACACCTTTCACTTGGTTTCGAGTCATTTTGCAACACAGACAAACGAGAATAACTGCCACGAATGTGGGCTCTGTTTCTGATCATTGCTCTCAGGAGGGGAGTGAATAGGGGTACACAAATCCGCCGATCCTTTCTAAATTTGTACTTGAATCCGTCGATCCACAAAAATAAAATTCACAACTTGATTGATAACTGAAGTTATTACATTTTGCGTCAAATTCATTACATTTTGCGTTACTTTAGTTTATTACATTTTGCGTCAAAAGTTATCACATTTGGGGTTACTATTACAGTTATACATTTTGGGTTAGTATTACATTTTGCGTCAATTAAAACATTTTGTGGCATCAAATTCAG
The DNA here is from genome assembly GCA_022457155.1 of Cladopsammia gracilis. Classification (NCBI taxonomy): domain Eukaryota; kingdom Metazoa; phylum Cnidaria; class Anthozoa; order Scleractinia; family Dendrophylliidae; genus Cladopsammia; species Cladopsammia gracilis. The sequence goes on from JAJGOT010000615.1 coordinate 131,346, forward strand.
CAGCTGCTGAGTCAAGTCTGAAAAGGTGGCAAGGAGAATTTTACCAAGCCTCAATTCTTGCAAAAATGGCTCCAGCCACAGAGAAACAAGGCAGTTGTAGTACTTTTTGTTGAACCCGAAGCTAAATGAGGAGAATGGCCATAACGACGCATCACTGAGACACATCCTGGTGCTGACGGACAAATGAGTGTAACTGCCTCTGCCCGCTCCAGTGCAAAGAAAAATAACATTGAACATAGTTTGTGGGACAAATACTATGTATTCGGGAGGGGGAAAATGTTCATGAATGCCGTTTTAATCTTTCTTGCTTTTTCAAGTTTGTCATGCGCATGCTATTTGTACTTGCTTGTCAGTGTGCGCACGCTTTACTAAAAAATTGATGACAAATTGTCAGTCTTGTAGTTGTTGGGTCGCGGGACTTTTTGTACAGCGAAAAAAGACTGTGATTAAACATAATTGTTTGGATTTGTTTGGATTCAAACGTCAAAAGGTCCAGTTAGTTTTTCTCCGGTTTTTCTCAGTTTTGACCGTTCTAGTTTGGGAACACAGCCATGTGCGCGATGTTGGTGTACAAAGCAAAAGCAGCAAAAAAATAAAGTAAAATTTGTTTTAGAATTGCTCTTGTTTGCAATATATTTGTTGTTTCTACATATATACTTAACACGACCTTTACTGCTACTGTGACTCAGTTACCACCAAACACAACCTTTACTGCTACTGCGACTTGGTTACTGCCAAACACGACCTTTACTGCTACTGCGGCTCAGTTACAGCCAAACACGACCGTTGGACAACGAGTTAATTCAACAGCCAAACCCAACAAGCTTTCCACCTGAACCTCTCATTTCTCAGATTTCTGAGAACAGCAGCTCGAAGTACAACTTTTGTGTACACTTGTTGGGGTAAAGAGGAACTTGTAGATTGTAGTTTCAATGGAAAATATAGCAAACGTCCTTTAAACGCATTAGTTAAAGCCTTTTACCAGATGCATTTTTTAGATACTACCCGACAGATCAAGAACAAAAAGGAACAGAATGGAAAAAATCTGTAAACGCTATCAATGCGTACCTGTGTAAATATGTCAACAACAAAAAACTAAGTTGTCTTTGTAAATCTAGAGTCATGTAGAGTTAATAGTATACAGGATCTCCAAAAAGTTCGTGTTTGCATTTATTTAGTGAAATTAAGTACCTGTTCGAGGATAATATAAGGAACCACACGTATCCTTTTGTCGCGAAAGTTTAAAACAGCTATTTTCAGCACTTGGAGCATAGTGATAGATTAGAATCGCCAAAGATTCTTCAATTTCTTACAATAAATGTAAATCGTTATGTATTACGTCATGAAGTTAATAATATTAACAAGATATAGCCTCACATTGTCTTACTCAACGAGGTTACTTTATAACATCGAAAGTAAAGTACTCTATCTGTTTCATCAATTCAGTAGTTTACAATTTGCTTATGGGTGTTGTAGTCCCGTCATTAGCATGCACACATTCCAAACCAAGAGGGCTTCCTTTCAGAGTGTGTTGCCCAATTGAATAAGAGATTGCTTTCTCCTTTCCAATAACAAGCATGCGGACCAATCTTTTAAAAGTATCCTCTTAGTTTGAGTTAAAAAAAGTTTTAAAAAATTTATTCGTCAGGGAAAAAGGTATCACTAAAAACACATACACAAGCATTACTCGTTAGACAAAGGGGCAAGTTATGTCAATCCTTCAAGTGCGTCCAAAATATACAGGTGTTCTTGGTCAGACAAAAGGTAATAAAATTATTCTTTGCCATTGGTATGCTGGATTTCAAGGTCTGAACATATGAATCTGACGGTGGCAGCATAATCGCACCTTAACTTTGTCATTCTCATTACTAGAATTTTTTCCTTTTGCTATTACTTACGTTAATTGCCACCGCTTTTCACGGTTTAGCAAGTTGTTTAGGTCAATTACTACACAAGGAAATTGTAGAGCAGTCGTCAGGTTTAATCATACTGAATAAGTATAAAAGCGTTCTGACTAAAACCTTTTTAAAAATCAGAGCATTCGTTTGCCAGTACTGCAGTCTTCAAAGGGTGAAAGGGAACAGATTTCACCCTTCGAAGACTGCAGTACTAACAGACAATAGCTCGGATTTTAATCAGTATAAGCAATAAATAACACAAGAACAGATCAGTTAAACCATTGTTATAAATTTAACCCAATGATCTACATTTCCTATGGATTGAAGCAACACTCAATTGACAACAAATTTCTTGTTAAATCATTTCCTGAACACCATCAGCAAACATTAGGACATATGTTTCCTCTGGAAGAAAAACCAGAAATAGCCCATATTCCAATTTCAAATACGTCCGGAAATAAACTGTCTATTAAGCTTCTGCTAAATTGTGCACTATTTGTTTATTTTTTTGCACACACAAGTGAACACCCGTATCCACGTTGAGCACTGTCATGTTAAATGTTGCTTGTAAAATTCCTTCTTCAGTTACATTAAAACATCTTGAAATGTTTCAAACAGCAAAGGTGAGGATATGCTTTAACTACCGAGCTGTTGAAGAAAGTGCTCATCAATGGTAGTTCCACTAATGTTTAATTCACGCAGTTGGGTAAATGCTGTCACGCATGCATGTCATGCAAGACGAAGAAAGACTTTACAAACTAGGGACACTGATTGAAACACAATAGGTACTGGCAAAAACGAAAAAATATGTGCAAAATAATCTCTTCAGGAAGTCTGTCCATCTTTATGAAGAAGGGTGCAAAGGCGCAAAAAGCAAAAAAAGGCACGATAGGCAAACAGTTTGCACCTAATTACATCCGTCGAATAATTGATTATTTGTGGCCAGTGCATGATCCTAAGAAATTCCGAGATACATATCTGAATATTAAGACCAAACAATAAACGTATCTAGCATAAATACACAAAAGATGTGCAGTTTATAACGTATAAAGTTTAAGCGCCATTTGCAAGAAAGGCAAAACCATTGAGCTTGTTTTGCCAGTATGAAAGGCAAAAATATCATTTATTTTTTGCCTGTAATATATTAACCAGTGTACACGAATGAATGAACATGACTTGCTTTCTGAAAATCAGCTATAACTACTGTGGTAATGATGCCTACAAAAACAGGTAGAGAGGGACTACGTGAGTCAAAAGAAAAAAAGATAAACGAGTGGAAAAAAGATCACAAAATTATTACACAAAAAACAAAGAAAATGATATCCGAGAGAAGAAAAGAATGGCACAGGCAACCACCACAAGAGTCTCCTGAGGACTTCTTGCAGACAAGAATGTCAAGAGAAAGAGCCATTGATAAAGTGAAAAAAGACTTACCTGGATCGCCTAGTACAAGAGCAAGATTAGTTGCTTCTCTAGTAAATAGGCCTACGACAAGGCAGCATTTAGTAAGCCTTGGACTGTGCATGTCACCCGATGAGCAGGAAGGAGTACAAATCGCCAATGCTACGCTCAGCGATGCAGAGACTGCAATACAATTATATTATATTCTGTCTCTGCCTTATCCAAAAACAACTTACGGCCTGTATTCTTTTTCATATTTAGCAGCTAAATTATGGAACTCTCTTCCGGATTCGTTTCAAACATCTACTTTTACGGATTTTAAGCGTAGAATATTAAACTATGACTCATTTTAGTAGCATCATGGTAACTAGTTTTGTAATGTATATAATATAAGTTTTATAATAGTTTTATAACTGTAGTTTTTTTATGTATATAGTCTAGTATATTTGTAGCATTTTATCGCATTTTATCGCATTTTATATTGTGCTCAAATACATTAGCATATATTTGCTATTCTAAATTTTCGAGTTGAAATAATATGTATGTATGTAAGCGACAAAAGGAAAGCGAATTTACAATGCTAGAGTGGCAACTTCGTCTACTTTGATTTATCACTTTTTTTCCGGGGATGCAGTGAGGTTACATGAGGAACATTACGAAGTAAGGTGGCGAGAAAGTTGAAGATGAACAGACGAGGACTGACAAAAGCTTTTGTTCGTGGCAAAAAAAAACGCTCTGCACTGAAAAAGCTTTTTTTGCAGTTACCAAGAGAAAAACGGGAAGCGATGCGATTCTGGAAAAGCAAAGGAAAAGCATACGACTTTTGGGCTAAAAACATATGTTTTGCATCCTAAGCAAATCCTTGAGAAGACACAAACATATCGAGGCATATCTACAGTTCAAATTAAAAAACCCATGACATGAAAATGGGACAAAGAACATTCAAGCAACGCAAACCGTTCTATGTGATACCCTGCTCACGTGGAAATTAGAATGATATTTAATTCATGAATGGACCTCAGGAGAAGGCATCTGTCTGGTGAACAAGATGAATCTCTCTATCAATTTCCGGTGTATGAGCACCAATTGGACCTTGTTTCCGATACTCTCTGCCCAAAACCTCAGGGCAGCGATCTACATCATAGAGGCTGTCTTGATCGATTGTGCCATGACTGTGGAGTCAATAAGCTGAACCTCCTGCCAGAAAACAACACTTTGAAGCTGGCACTGCCAAAGTAAAATGGCTGAAATTCCAATACAGTATGTCACAAATGAAGCCACACAACAGAGAAAACTGGACGTGAAGTCACAGGAGACCTCTCCTGGAAAGATGTTCAACCTAAAAACACTGCTTGAAACGTTTCCAGCTCACCAGTTTCGAGGCAATTGGCAGCACGCACAAATGCAAAATCTCTTAGAGAATCTTCCCAAAATCATGTTGCTGCATACATGACTATTCAGAAAACTACTTGTGCCAATATCAAGACCAAGCTCAGTGGCTCTATTATTCACAAATGCAGGCGTCTATTCATGTCACAGTTTTGCAGAGGCATGCCATAATGAAGATAGATAGTGAGGAAGGCACTGAAGATGATCTGCATATCATTACAGAGAACGGCTTTCGTTGGGATAGTTAAAGCGAGAAATCTTCCACTGAACCAGGTAGGAAGAAGGGCGCTATAACGTGCACCTCAATAGTGATGATGATATTTAATAGTATTAATTTATAAACGTTAATATTGCTAATAATAGTAGGTACTCATTAATATTAATTCACCTTGGAGTTTTACTGCTGGGGGTTATGTGGCAAGTAACTTTCAGAGTTTTTCTAACCTAACAGGTTGTTATTCGAGATGCAAAAGAGCTGTTCGACTTTGCACAATCACATTTGCAAGAACCAACGCCTTCTAAGTATCAGTTGGACAATGTGAGTCTTAAACGACATGTTTTTTTATGTGCAAAATACTAAACAAAACCACCCACACAGATACTTTAAGGAAGTCAAGGGCAACCGAAACATTCACAGCACTCTCTACACTGTGTCTTGGTGGGGCTTAATTACGACAATTGTGTCAACATGGATTTCGTCAAAAGCTGGGAAGACAGATTGATAAAACAGGAGACTGGTCATGGTCGCATACAGCCGACCAGGGCAGCAGTATGTGAGCAGCGCGAATTGCTTAAGGATCTTGCAGGCAGGAACTCGACGGTAGCCACTGCTTCTGGAGATGCAGGTGAAGATACTGAAAGATTGCGAATGTCAGTCAGATGCATGGAGTAATTCTTTTCCACCAGGAGCCGAAGTTATCAAAGGTCATTTTTACATCATTGCCAATAAGGCAAAGCGCATGTACACGCTAGACGATCAAAAGGATCGAAGCACTTGTTTATGCTGCCACCGTCAGATTCATATGTTCAGACCTTGACATCCAGCATACGAATGGCAAAGAATATTACCTTTTGTCTGAACAAGAAAGCCTGGACATTTTGGATGCACTTGAAGGATTTTGAGATAATGTTATTAATGTTTAAGAGTCAACTAGTTAACACAATCACAAGGGTGGCGATTGATCTTACAAAAATAATGTCTCATTCTTTTTAGCCTGTAACAAAATTTGCCAACTTGAATTGAAAGAGCTAGTGGAGCCCAAAGTCATGACAGACATTGATGAATTGCAGCTTAATACAGAGGAATATGAAAGAGCTAAAAACATAATCAAAGAAGAATATTGGAAAACCAGCAAAATTGTCAACGCCTACATAAATAACATTCTACAACTCCCCACCGTGACAAGCACCGACCCAAACAATGTGAATTCTTTCTACAAAACTCTGCTGTTTAATGTCCAGTCACTGGAAACGCTTGCAAAAATCAAGAGAGTAAACGGAATGACAAGAAGTGTGCTAGATAAATTGAAAGGAATCAAAGCCGATTTGGTCAGGGGACCACCACATGCCTCAGAGATGGAGTGTTCCATGAGGGAAAAAAATTGAGCAGAAGGAAATACAAGCTGTTCTTGTCAAGAAGCCACAGCCTGGTGCTGAATACACAACGTTTGTTGAAAGTAGTGTTCTCATCTGCCCAAATGTACAGTGTTCTGACCAGGTCTCAATTTAATGGACTAGAACCAAAGCTCCTTATGGCAACCTTAGTTCCCAGAGAGGATCAGATGGTGAGAATTCCTTTTGCATCCTCTAGATTTGGAAATGTTCCCATGTCCTATCAGCAAAAGCTTTCTCAGGAGTGTGTCATCAACGACTATTCTTCCTGCGGTTTCCCTCCATTACCCTTGGAAACTGCAGGGAGCAGGTACAACAACGTTTCTCTGTCTAAATGAGGAAAAGGCTGCTTCTTTGGAGTCCCTACAATGACAAGAAACACTTCCTTGGACATACAAAGTAAGATGGTCACTTAAAGCGCTTATGACTTGTGGCATTCGTAATAAGAATAACTGCAAGTAAATTTGGTGTTGTTGCCAAAAGGGTGAGCAATTTTGAAAATCTTGTGACCCAGCTGAATCCTAGCAGACGTGTTGTCACTGCAGCAATGACAGCCCTGACAGGAAAGTATACAACATTGCAGAAGCCAACCAAGGTCGTAATCCCTTTGGCTTACTAGAAACCAAGGTGGTGAAAGAAGAAGAAACCGACCTTAGGAATGTTCGATATTTTACTGTTGACCCTGAATCTAATGAATTAACTTTAAAAAAGAACTGTAAGTAATATTTTCAAGTTCAATGTCAGCTTGCACTTACAGGTCTAGATTGGTGATTTCTTTTGTTACTTGAATGATACAACTCTTTTGTGTGTTATAATTCCTTTTGACAAGGACTTTTTTCAGTCAGCAAAACACAAGCTGGATTCATTTTTCTTTCATTACTTAAGTAAAGTTTGAACATAGGGTATTTTTTACTTATTCTTTTAACCCTAAAAACCACAATAGTGACCAGGTTCTAAATTGCCATTAACCTTTTCACCCCTAATATCAAAGAACAATTTCTCCTATCTTGCCCCCATACATTTCTTATAAAATTACTGGGGAGGAGTTGTTAAAATATCAAGAAATTCTCCTTGGTTGATCATATCCTTAATTCTCATGACCTCAGGGGTTGGATAAGGAGAAATTTGATGCTGGTCACTGTTAGGCTTTAAATATAATCGGCATGTGAGGGACAAATGCCTTTTGCTGTTGGGGCTTAAAGGATAAACACGAGAAAGTGGACATACGTTTCTTTCAATATCTCTTGTAAATAACACAAGCTCTATTTAACAACATTTCAAAAATTGGCAATATTTTATCATTAATGAACATTTAATTGCCATTTGCAGTTGCTTTCATGATCAGTGGCCCTTGAAAATTTGTCAATAAACAAGCAACTGTGAACATCTGATTTACAGAACCCAGTGTTGACAATGAAATATCTGAATGAAAAATATGGAATTCTTCAATTCTGCAAATTGCTTGCTCCACATGGATCCTCAGTTTGACAATGGTTTTTGTTTTGTGTACCTCTGGCATGGAAAATTGGCCTTGGCTGCGGAGATATGGGGGGAGATTAAGGCCCACACCCTTTTCAAGAAGCAGATCTTCAATGTCAAACCCCTTGTCAGCCATTATTGAGTCATTTTTTCCACAAGATCAAGGATACCTGGAATTCTAGTTATCTCCTTGTCAGATATTGCCCCTGCGTAAAGAGATGACACAAAAAATTAATGTAATTGCCCCACGAGGTGCAATACCAATAAGACATTTAAGTGTAGTGTTACTTTTATAGTTTGAATAAAGTTGGGATTGCAGCAAAAGTGATGTTGCAGTTTGCACAAAAACCTCAGTGTAGTCTAAAATTACCTGGGTAGAAGGATAAAGCTGCTTAAATTCAGCTGGCACGAAATTTGACCTAAAACACATGCTGGTATCAGTAATAATGGTCAAATTAGAAATTGTCAGGAATTGGAACAAGCGCAGCCAAGCATGTGAAACATGGAAAGCCGACACCGAGAATACCCTATGAACTTTGTGCAAGATATCATACAAAGTTCTACGTATTTGTGCTCACAGGTCTAAAGACTCCTCTTGTTCTGCTGAAGCCCCAGTCAGCAGCTCCATGGATAGCGGCCCCAATGACTTTTTCCTTTGCCTGGATGACCAAATCCATCTCTATGGGGATTATGCCGTGAATCAGACCCCAGAGACAGACATTGTTTAATGCGCTCATGGCTAAGGGCGAGCAATTGATTTGGCTGTTTACAATCACTCATGATAAAAAACAAGCAACTTATTAAGGAGCGAGTTTAACTCCCATTCAGTTATAAAGTGTTTCTAGATACGTTATAAACTGGATGAGGCAGGCAGGCACAGAGAATGATTAAATACAACACCTACATGATGAACTCCTGGTTGATGTGGTAAATGACATCTACAGTCACCAGGAGTGCTATGGTCCCTATCTGACTGATGGCTGAAGGAAACAGTTGGAACAATACATGTTCAGGTATGGGTCTTTCAACAGTGATGCTGTTGACATAACTATCTGTGCATTATCAAATGTCACTGCTACTTTGTTTGGTAAAAACATGCAAACGTTAAGCGTGATGTATTTTCATTTATATTCTCCTTTGCTGTTTTTTAAGGAAATTGAAAACAATTTGAAAACAAGAAATACAGAAATAAATGAGACAGATTGAGGTAAATCCAAGGTCAAATTAAGTCCAGTCCGGGTTAATGTCATCACCATCTTGAATAAGATTGCATAGATTCAAAGCCTCAAGAGCTCACCCAAGATCATCAGTCTCCACTATCATTATTTTTGTTACAACAAGGGTATAAGAAATTAAACCTTGCCTTACATGAAGGTGTAATGATATTTTTCACTCTCAGTTCACCAGAACAAGCCATTAACTGACAACTCACATCGTAGGTTTTTATGAGGGATATGGTCAATGTTGATGTTCAAGATGCCAAAGTGAAAAACAGATGTGGGCGAAACATTGGGGTGGGGGGGAGATAGAAACAATGGAGGGGGATGGGAAGGAGATGGCCCGTACGTTCTGTGCGTGTCTGAACTGACAAATCTGGACTTTTCGTGGAGTGTTTCAACTAAATGTGTCCAATGTATTGTGGACAATAGATCGTGACTCAGGATTTGAAATTTTTTTATTTTAAATTATTGTATTCTGTCACCACTGCCACAGGGATCCCATGAGATTGCACCATGCATGCGCACGTCAGTGCTTATCGCTTTGCACCGTCGGTAAGCATAAAATACTTTAGCTGAATGAAATTTGACAAATTTTCTTTCACAGGTTCAAATTCGCTTCAATAGCATTTACTGAAAGAAAGAATATTCGACTACAGGAATATGAGCGCTGACGACAAGGGAAAAACAGATTCCGGTGCAAACTCACTGGCCAGTCAAGAAAGACAATTACTTGGATGGTCTCCTCGCCCACTTCAGAAATCGAATCAAGAAAGAGTATCCGACTGGGATCTGGAATACCAGAAACTCAAAGGAGGAGAACCAAGGAGAGTCACTCAAGTAGGAGACATTGTACACACTACATCTATGCAGACAAGATACCCAGACAACAGTGAAGATTACAGTACAGTAAAGAAATTGTTGCAGGGACGAGACAATGTTGCGCGTGCAGACAGAAGCTTTATCCTCTTGAAATCAATGTACAACACGAGGAAGCAACTAATGTGAAAGCTGTTTAGCTGAATAGCGGATGGAACATTCAGATGGTTAGAGATGAAGACATCCCAGCAGTTACTGTTTTATTAACTGTCTGACCTAAACTTGAACACTGACTGATTTTAAGGAGTTATATTTATAGTTTTTGTTTCACCTTAAGATTGACTCCGTCAATCGGGGGGAGTGTGTTGTAATTGAGCTAGGGACTGGAAACTTGACACTTGAAAAACAAAGGAGGAGGACGAATTGAGCTCGAAAGCAAACAAAAGGGATTTGAAAGTCTACTGCGGAATTATATCTTGGAATCCAGGAACATTTTAAAAATTATGGAATTGCGGTCTCAGGATGTAAACTACTTGTCGGAATATTTCAAATAAAGAGTATACATTGAAACAACAAGGTGTAATGATATTTTTACCCTTCAGCTCACCAGAACAAGCCATTAACTAATAACTCACACTGTAGTTTTTATCAGGGATTTGGTCAAATGCATTGACAATTCATACTTGGAAAGTGTGACAGGAGGGCAGGTTGGGTGGGGGTCAGGATGGCAAAGCAGGAAAAAGAAGGATGTCCAAATCAGATGGAAACTTTTGAAAGAAATGTGGAAATATATCCCACTAGTATTGAACCCAGTTTTTACAGCAGAATTGAAGGACTTTGCAGAACATGACATTGCATTTACACCAGTCTATGAAAACCCAGTGGAATCCATCCAGATGAGATGCGATGCAAGATGAGCATGGAAAGACATGCAGATATGATACAAAGTTCTACATTCTGATCTCTGTTTATTTGTGCTCACAGCTCTAAAGACTCCTCTTGTTCTACTGAAACCCCAGTCACCAGCTCCATGGATAGCGGCCCGGATGTCTCTTCCCTTTGCCTGGACAACAAAATCCATCTCTATAGAGATTACGCCATGAATCGCATAGGTCAGGGAATTCTCGTGCTCTGATTGGCTAGAGAACAGGGGGTATTCAACGTGGAATTGCGACTTGAGAGCGAGGCTGCGCGATATTGCACCGTAGCAACGACCATAGCAACGCTGTCGCTTCAATAAAAAATTTCGGAAACAATATAGAAACAATGCATTTTTATCTCGTTAATGCGCTTGCGCATTAAGCGAGATTTCGAAGTCGAGTACTAAAAAGGGACAAAAGTTGTTAACAAAATTTTGTGGACTTTTGTCCGGGGGGGTTTCTTGTTCCTTCTTTATAGAAGCTATATTAGGGCATGGAGGATATGGTTGGTTAAAGCGGTTAGGATTTCAAGAAGGGCGTCACATACTGCCACTAAAATGTTTGGGGAGCACCCCCGGACCTATTGTTAATTTCCCTAGGGTATTGGGATGTCAGAACTTGTGATGAACTTGTCATATCTCACATTACGTTACCGCAAAGGTATTAGTTCTTCTTAAATTTCGATATCTCACGTTACCTATCAGTTTCAATCATTTGTCGTAAAACCATTATAGCTACTTTAAAAGGGTAAAAATAGGTTAAATGCGTTTTCTTGGGAAACGTAGTTTGAGAATTTCACGGTGTATTTTACTAATGGAGAGGTTATAAGAAAGTTAAATGGGACAGGAAAGTTTGTGTGTTAATATGAGCGGTATGGCAGAGCAAAATAGCATGAACTTTGCGTTTTTTTCTATTGAGTTGTGGTTACACACACCTTGGGTTTGGGGCCTTCCCAAGGGTTAATGGCTTGGGTTCGGTTTATCTCAGGTTTCATCTTACCTTTGGGGATGCGGTTACACAGTAAAAGACTCCCCAGGGTAAAATATAATAAGATATGAGTTCACTGAGGCCCAGTTCAAACGTCGAACTTCACATGTGCCGAACCTAATGCAAATGAGCAAAATCTATTGTTCTTGCTAATTTGCATTAGGTTCGGCACATGTGAAGTTCGACGTTTGAACTGGGCCTGACACTGCAGTTTACGCGCGAAAACGTACAGATCGACATGGATGACACGAATCGAGATCTTGTAAGTTTAATTTCAGTCATTCTCCTGCTTATCATTTGATAAATATAACAATCCGGCATTTTTTTTTTGCGAGAAGACACCGAAGAAGACGCCTTCAACTACGCTATCTTCAAGGTTTGTCGGCGTTTTATTTACATTTAGGAGTTCGCCACGAACTTGCTCGTCGCCAAGGAGGGCTTGGGTATTTCCACGACCACAGAATTGGTTTCAGCAACTTCTAAATAACAATGCACTCGATCACTGGTGGAAAGAAAATTTTAGAGTTACAAGTAAGCGTGCAATTAACCAAGCGTATCAGAGGTCAACTCAGCAGCAGGCGATTTCCTGTATTAGCTACGTTCTGCATTATGATTGGCCAAGCGGTTTGATTGTGCAATAGTATGGTAAACATGTCATAGTTGTGTTGATTTTTTGGCTTATAATGATGACGGTTGAATGGAATTGCGGCAAGCCTTCAATGGCTTAAATTTTTGCGTCTTTTGCGTACTGTTACATAATGAAACTGTAATAGCAATTATTAATTGTTTTAAAATAGCACAAAAGCGAAAGTACACGGGTCAGCCAATACTACAACACGTATGCTACCGGTGCCAAGTGCAGGTTCAATCAAATTAGTTGCAACCTGTAGGTAAACGAACTTAAAATATTCACCTTTATACGGACTTCTATTTTATGAAAGGGGTCAATCCGGCAATTTTTTTTAGTCATATGGGAAATTTAACTTAGTCAGAGGCTGTCCTATTCAGTACATTTGATAGCTGCGTGGAGCTAATTAACACCACTCTTATTACTAATCACGTTAAAAGTGACATCAAATATTCTAGATATGACTTGTTCTCAAAAGAACATGCTATTTTGCTCTGCCTTTTAAGTCGCTTAGCGAGTGACAACCGGAAATATCGTGAAAAGAAAAATTGGTAAGAATATTCTGCTCCCGGAGGGGGGGGGGGGACTCCTATAAGTCGTCAAGCGGAGGTGCTTGTCAGGAAAAAAAGTGAAACCCTGAAAGATATCAAAGTGGCCGTTATCAACCAGAATTTTACCTCTAAAAGATACCATTTTTATATCGTTAATGCGCATGCGCATTAAGCGAGATTTCGAAATTACCACGAAAAAAGGGGCAAAAGCTGTTAACAAATTTTTGTGGACTTTTGTCCGGGGGGGGGGGAGTTTCTTCTTTCTTCTTCATAGAAGCTATATTAGGGCATTGAGGATATGGTTGGTTAAAGCGGTTAGGATTTCAAGAAGGGCTTCACATACCGTCACTAAAAAATTTGAGGAACACCCCCGGTCCTATTGTTAATTTCCCTAGGGTATTGGGATGTCAGAACTTGTCATGAACTTGTCATATTTCACATTACGTCACTGCAAAGATATTAAAATTCTTAGTTTCGATATCTCACGTTACGTATCAATATTTAAAATTTTCAATCATTTGTCGTAAAGCCATTCAAGCTGCTTTCGAGAATGGTAAAAATAGGTCAAATACGTTTTCTTGGGAAACGTAGTTCGAGAATTTCACGGTCTATTTTTACGAATGGAGACGTTATTGGACGGGAAAGTTTGTGTTTTAATATGAGCGATATGGCAGAGCAAAATAGCATGAACTTTGCGTTTGTATGCAATAGTTTGGGAAAGACGTCATAGTTTTATTAGTTTAGCTACCGTGCACAAGGAAATTTTGACTGAATTTGTTTTGCGGGAGGAAATTTTTGCGCGTCGGGACACCTTAAATTTCTGCTGGGAGGAAATGTTTGCGGATTTCTGGTCAAGTATAAATAAAATCCAAGGCATCGGTATTAAACAATTTCACTTCCTGACCGGAGGTTTTTATAGTTCTCCTAGTTATATGGTTGCTGTTCTGGCGCCAATATGAGCATAAACAACGAGAAAACTAGTGAGTGAATTATTGTACGTTGTTGTAAATATGTATCAGTATTATGATAACAGTCTCTGGTTCTTTTGAGGACGTGTGTGGAGTTGAATCGGGAATACAGATGACTGTTGTGCCGGTCGCCTCGGAGTTATGATAGCAATATATTCACTGTTGAAAAGTTCTTGTTAAGCCGATATACATCATTAAAACAAGTAATTTTTTCTGCGCGAGTATATTTCTGCGGTGGAAAATTTAATACAAAATAAAGTAATACTGCATAATAATGCAACGACGGACAACCTTTGCCTGTATCTCCGGCAGATCAGAAAAAAGGTTTTGAAAAATACTGCGGTCAGGAATCCGGCCCGCATGTTTGATTACTTTAGTACAAATTTTATAATTTGAGAAATTGGGGCGCTAAGTTTCATGATGTCACTTTCCGGGAAACTTGATAAAGAGTGTACAGCTATTATGCTGGAGATTCAAATATTTCAAACCGGATGTAATGGAGATACTGCCTAGCTCCGAGAAACACATTACACTTACACGCGGAATAAACTCTGAGGAGCTATTAAAAAACAATTGCAAGATCCCACTATTTCAATATATGACTATCGCATAAGACTTGGATCTTAATAGAATATTTTTACGAAATTTTACTGCGGTCGTGACCCCGGGGGTCGTCAAGAAGACACTGTCAACACTATATTTTGAGGTTTAAAGCAGACCCATTTAATCTCTAATAGTTATTAAACACATGATACCGGAAATAGAAAACTCTCGACTTTCGAATAAAAAAAGACAGAACTACTATATATTCGCAAATAACCCATTCATGTATAACATTAACTTATGCAGCCATTTCTTTTTCAACTCTCCACAAAAGAAAAATCAATGTCCGCTTCACTTTCCAAAACATTTCATATCGATATCGATAACAACATACACAACTGCGTGAAATATTTCCTTTAACAAGCATTGACAACTAAGCGGAAAACAGATATTTCAGCCCACCCACATCTGACGTCTGAGTTATCAAAAGTTTCTCTGGCTTTTGTTGATAATTTTGTCCGATGGATTATGAATGTTCTGCGATACTTGTTATCTTTGTGGAATGTCCGGTTTCCGGAAGATTATAAAGAACAGGAAAGAGCGAATCTCAAAACTGTCTTAAAAATGAAATTAAGGTTGGAAAAATATATATTTGCTCAATTCTTTCTTTGACGAATAGAGGAATTCTAAGGATATGCACTTTTTTGTCTTGACTTCCTGACTGAATGATTTAAGTCTTAAAATAGCAATGAATATGCGTGAACGGAATCTGATCGATCAATGACAGACATTGTAGCGACCATAGGTCATGGATCAGTTCTTTTCTTCTTTAAAATCTCCGTAAAATTCTTAGATGTTTATATCTTATATATATATAAAGATCTACAAACGCGGATAAGCGTAAACATTTATCCGATGCGTTGTGGCACACAAAAAAAGATTTAAATTGGATGATCCCACAGGCAGACCAATCGTGATGTGAGTGACTCGAAGCCAGTACACAGTAATGAAATATACTAGGTAATAATACGATTTGTCACGGAATTGATAAGCGATAGAAAAATCGAAAATATTACACACTAAAGTCTTCTCACCTTTACTTTATTGTCTCTTGATGTATCCTGACCGGTTTAAATGCATTTTTACAACTTTTGTCACTCGCCCCACTATCCACTATAAAAGAAGGGAAGGCTGGAGACCTCTGAGCGAACCCTCGCCACGCGAAAGCCAATAAATTCTAAACAATTCAACTCAAGCTCCCCGAATTGCCACCAGTGAGGCCGCAGGTTAAATGTCTACCCGTGCGATTCGTGCTAGCTTCCAAATTCCCTTTCACGGTCTCTAAAAGGGCTCCGTTTTGGAGCGATTCTGGCCATCTTCGCTTCGCCATTGTCCGCGATCCAAACGGCTGTACCACGAAATTCGAATACTAAAGCTTAGCGACCGCGTCACAGAGACAAAATGACATTCACCCGAGGGGAGGGTCGTTACTTTTGCCCTCGCGCAAATTGACACCGTCGGGGGAGCCGGTGCGTGTAATTCGAACGGAAACCACACGCGTGACCTGTCACTTATTTGTCTTTATTTGATAAAGTGCAATTTTTCATCAAGATCAAAAGAAAAGTCTCTTTTTAAAATAAAAATGCTCGAAGGAAAATTATTAAGCTTGTTAAAACCAATTTGCGCCAAAAAAATCAAAAATCAAAGGTCACGGATATGTATGTGTTTACCAGGAGTCTAGGGTGTACTCTAACTGCACGTCCGATCCAAGAGAGAGGAAGATAGGGGCCTTGGGAACGAGGTTGGCAGACGTTTCAATAACAAATTGATCGTTACATGTAAAACAGACCGTTGGCCGTCGGGTGTTGATATGAACGATATGGTCAATAATGTTTAATTTTTATTGGTAAATTGCACAACCTTCTAAAGTCGCTGTCGTAATTTGTCGTATTTTTGAAGCGGAATCGAGCCGTTTCTCGCTGTTCAGAACGTCTCATGTCGGCAATTTTCGGGGCCACGTCGCTTGTCGTTTTTACCAAGGCTTCTTTAAGCCGAGATGTTTTGAAAACAGCTTCGGCTATAAAAGGAAACGAAATCTAATCGCCAGCTCTATTCCTACAAGAGACACCATTCTGCCCAAAGGTACACAATTTTTTAGTTGACGGAAAAAGCGACAAGTAAAATATTTTCATTTGCCTTTTTTACAATAGTCTACCTTAGTGAAGTATTTAGATAAAACATTCCTTTTTTACTGAAGTCTTTTTACTGAACTTATTCACATGCACAAAGTTCTTGTTTTGTCTCATACATCCACATATACACTGCACATATTAATTGGCTGTTTAAAAACATTGCTAGTAAATCAATTTTAATCCCAAATGAAAATCGTTGCAATATGTTTTAGTTTTGTTTAAATATCAATAAATAAAGATAGTAAATATTTTTTAACCTTCGAACATCTTTCCCAAATTTCGATTGATAAGAAAATCGCCATTGTAATGCCATACAAGTCGTTGCTTCTAAAATACTGTGACTGATACAAAACAAAGAAAATTAACTAAGTAAAAGGGCTCTCTAAAGATAGATTGAATCTAAGTAGTTTTGCCACCCCCATCCCTCCTCATAATTTCCCCCCGTAGCAACCAAATTGGCCTCGGCTCATTCGCTTAATATAATCAAGTTGAAGTTTCCCCTCAGCTGTAAAATGAAGACTATTTTGAACAAATACGCTAAATTAACATGAAAATTATTTACATTCATACTCGTGATTATTTTGTTGCTCATGACTTTTATTGATTTGGTGGCTCGTAAAAGAGCCCTTAAGTCCTCTATGACTGCAATGTCTAACTCTACGATTAGACCTACAGGTATTTTCAATCTTTCAACTTCAATAAACCATTTAGCAGCTTTACACATATTACCTATCACGTCTTTACTACATTTACCTATCAAAGGCACCCAACTTTTCCAATTCTTGTTGTTGTTGTTGTTGTTGTTGTTGTTGTTGTTGTTTATTAACCTTACATTCTCTCGCATTAACGAGATGGCTTTAAGAGCCCTTTGATTAATAATGTTTTCCACTCCATTATCACCTAGTACAAAAGCAAACGAAAAGAAAAATCTGTTTCAAGTCAATAGCGTTGAAGATTATCCTTGTTTCAGTTGAAACTTCGACTTTTTGGAGCGTGTTAAAAAGCCGCTTTCTCTAGCGAGTACAAGAAAGCGACGAAGCAACGCAGAGGAAATGGCCACAACTAGCCAAGAAAAAGATGCAAGTACAAGTTCAAACGCCGACGAAGAAGCAGTGTCAGTTGTCACATACACAGAAGAAGAACTGGCTGCTTTTAAAGAAAACATGGCCTCAGAAAATACTAAGAAAAGTACAAGTACATCCGTTCGTCGCTTGCAATCATGGTACGTGGAAAAACACAAAACTGAACTTGACTTAAACAAAATCTCTGCAGCAGAAGCTCCTCAACTTCTGAAGCATTTCTTCATTGAAATACGCCAAACAAAGAAGGATAGCAAGGGCAAAGAATATGAGCCTGGTTCACTACAGACCTACCGTAATGGTCTCCGAAGATATTTCCTTGAACGGCAGTGTCCGCCGGCTCCCGACAATTTTGACATCGAGAAGTTTGAGGAAGTTTCCACCATGCTCTCCGTCAAGAAAAAAGATTTGAAGAAGAAAGGGTTCGGAAACAAACCAAACGCAGCCCAGCCACTTGAAGATGCTGAAGTCAAGAAGTTGTGGTCATCCGGAGGGATTGGTCTTCACAATCCCCGTTCGCTTTTCCATCTAGTTTGGTGGAACAATGTAACGCACCTTGGAATGAGAGCTTTCAAGGAGCAGTACGATTGTCAGCTGGAAGATTTTACAATCACTGAACAGTATATTGAATACAAAGAACGGCAAACAAAGAACCGCCAAGGAGATGAAGGAAGCGCGGCCAAACGAGCAAGAAAGTACAACAACAAGATTTGGCAAACGGATGGAGGAGAACGAGACCCATATCGAGCATTCACAGAGTATGTCGCACACCGTCCTAAAGGTGACAAAGTTCCTCGTAATTTCTTCCTGACTCCAGTCGATAATCCAACATCAGACGTGTGGTATAAGATGGTTCCAGTCGGCCGAAATAAACTTGCAAAGCAGATGCAGGAAATCGCCTCTTTCGCATCATTGGATGGAAAGTTCACAAATTCAAGCGGTCGCAAAACTGTCATCCAAAGCTTGCGAGATGAATTCCATCCTCTGGAAATTTCAGAGCTTACAGGACACGCCGACCCTGGTTCCATTTCAAGTTACAGCCACAACCCGTTGGAAAAACAGCGACAGATGTCTAACAAGTTGGCTGGTTTTTCGTCTGCTACCACAACTTCCAACGCCAACAGCGCTTCGTCGCCTGGTTCGTCAACACAGGTTCGCGCACAGGTTTTACGCGAGGTTAACAGTTCTGCCTTGCAAACCACCCAGGAAAACAGCACAGCATCCGTAAATAACAATGGCAGCAATCCTGCAGCGTTAACAGCTAGTGCTCTTGGCGGACTGTTTACCGGGGTAACGTTCAACAACTCCCCACTAAATATTTCCATCAGCTTTCAGTCAAATGTTAATCCCAGCAGCTCTCTTTAAAGTGAATATTCGGTAAACTTGTGATGAGCTGAAACGTAATGTTGACTTTTTAGTAATGCTTCGTTTTTGTTTTGAAGAAGTTGAACTTTGAAAAACATTGGACATGATATTGAACCGCCGAATTATTTAATTGTAAGCGGTTGTTAGATTTAGATTTGGAGTACTTACCACTGTTTTGTTGTTTGACGTACTTTCACTCCGAGTGCGTGATTCTTTCATTCAGTGGAGATGTCGTCCTGATCCATCTTGAGCTCATTTTGTCAAAACTTGAATCTGATCTTATTGTAAAGACGGCTTGATTTGAAATATAGGCTATTTAGTGTTAAAAAGCTCGTGTGAAGAATTAGAAAACGAAAGTTTGTAATCCACGAGGTTGTTTGCGATTTTTCACTTGATTCCTATTGGCTCGCTCCTGACATTTTGACAGTTGATTTAGAGCTGTTGAAAATGGCTCTCCTCCCCCTGCGCGCTAAAATTCGCAACATTTACCAAATTTTCATTATTGTAAAGGCTATGCGATTCAAGGAAAATCCATTACCTGACTCGTGAATTCCACGTTAAATTTCACTCGAAAAAACCGATATCGCACTCATCGCTTCGCGATTCGTGCGATATCGGTTTTTCTCGTGAAATTTAACGTGGAATTCCCTCGTCAGGTAATGGATTTTCCTATAGAATCAGCCTCCAGAGACGGATATTGTTTAATGCACTTATGGCTAAGGGTGAGCAATATATCGTTTTCACTTATGTGACAAAAATTCCAGCAACTGTCGCTATGCTGCCATATTGGTGGACCAAAAGTGTAAACAAACGGGGTTGCATGCTTACTGCGAAGATGGTATTTGCCTCGATAGTTGGTAGTGGAAGCAAAAGCAGGCGAGATAAAGATCTTCACTTTTCTCGAGTACCATCAGTGGTTACAAACCAAGGAGAAAGAAGCTGAGAAATTATCAAAAGAAAGGCTATCGCTGTGGATTTTGGCTACTAGTCGGAATGATTTGACAGCAAAAAGTTGTGACAGATTTAACATTGACTGGGTACCGACATTAAACCTCGGCCATGAGAAGAAAATCGAGAGAAAAAATCTTGAGCAAGCATCGCAAAGAGGGGAGAGAGCTAGCGCCAAAAAAGGAAACGGAAAGAGCAACTGGAAAGAAAATGTGTCTTACGTTGAACAAGGTGGGTGAGCAAGTATCTGATTTTTTCTTTGCCCAAGATACTGGGAAGTTAGTATAGATTCAAGTACTCAAACAGAAGAGTTTGACTGTTTAGTAAATGCAGTGACGCTGCTGCAACTATTTGGCGAGGAAGAATTTTGCAACGACAATAGAAAAGTGCAATTTTACATTGGATTACCATTGTTTGACATCCTGAATACCGTTTTCAATCAAATTGTTTCTTTTGTGACTCGCAAGTCAAAATTGTTGACCCCTTTTCAAGAGTTTATAATGACAATGATGACACTAAAAATGAACATGCCTTTTGAAGATCTCGCTTATAGATTTAATGTTTCTGTTCCTACTGCTTCAAGAACATTTCAGGCGTGGATGATTGCGATGGATGTAAGGCTTCAACCCTTTGTTAAGTGGCCGGACCATGAAGCCTTGTGGCGTACCATGCCTCAGTGTTTTCAGCAGTCATTGGGAAAAAAAGTTACAGTCATCATTGATTGTTTTGAAATTTTTATTGACAGACCATCAAATCCACTTGCACGTGCACAAACGTTTTCATCCTACAAACATCATAACGCTATAAAGGCAGTATTTCATTTGTTTCAAAAGCTTGGGGAGGGAGAACTTCAGACAAGTTTTTGACAGAGAACTGTGGCATAATAGAGAAATTGCTACCTGGTGATCTTGTCCTGGCAGATTGAGGATTTACTATCCAAGAGTCGCTCATGTTCAACAAGCACAGTTGGCAATTCCTGTCTTTACACATAGTAACGACCAACTGGATCCAGTTGAGATCAAAGAAACAAGGGGCATCGCTAACGTTCGTATACATGTGGATAGGGTCATTGGTCTTCTTCGAAGGAAGTACACCATTTAAGCAGAGCTGCCATTGATTTTCTCATTACTAGCCCTAATAGATCTCAAGAAAAAGCAATCCCCATGATCGATAGGATTATAAATGTGTGCTCCGCTTTAATGAACCTCTGCCCTGGAATTGTTCCGTTTGATTGACATGAAACATCAAAGATTTTTCATTTGAGATTGTTCAGGATATGAACCAAAATTTCCAATTTGACCCTTTAAGCACCAAGAGTGACCACTCCTTAGTATATGTATCCCGACTTGTTCAAACACAAGGGCATAACAATAGATAAAGGACACAGCCATTACAGGCAAAATGTGTTGTTGCTTACAGATATTATTCTGACTAGAACTACAAAGAAATATATAGAGAGAATAGTAAGGAGGGTATGCATATTGATACTTGGGCATAAAGGGTTAACATTCAGTAAAGAGAGTGTAGGTTTTTTGGTTATACAGACAATTTTTCCCATTTTGCTACTTGAAAAAAAAAAGATTTTTATGTTTAAATAATACAGTGAAACTTGTATTAAGGGGACACCAATGAGACCATGGCCAGTTTTCACTCAACAGAGGTGTCCGATAAATACAGGTTGGTTTTTGAAAAAATATATCTTGTGTTTGCTTAATACAGAGTGTCAGCTAATGAGGAGGTCTGCTTAATACAGGTTTCACTGTACATTATATATTATTATGTGTTAGTTCCTCTTGTCCCTCGTTGAGCAATGGGCAGCAAGTCTTGTCCACTCTATCCGATCATTTGTCAGCATTAATGCATGTAATATATTATTGCTTTGCATAAAATAGAAACTGTTTGGAAAAGGTCCATGACGCGGGCTTTCAAACACTTAAGCAAAAAAAGGGCTCATTCTTGGTATATCAAAATGTCCTTGTGAGGGGTCTTGCCCATAAACAATACATGTGGCAAACGCTTATGCGAATACTCCACAGTCACTGCCATTTTGCTGTTGCTGAACAGGTAATTGATTGATTCCTTTGTACCTGGGACCTAGTAAGTCCTTCACCAAGTCTATAATTTCTTGCAATATGACAGGTTTTGCAAGAATCTCTACAAGAATGACATAGCCAGGGGCACAATTGACTGAGCTAACACATACCCAATGATTATTGTTCACATGGAGAAGGTGCACAAAGTCGGAAGTTACAACGTCAAACAGCCTAACAGGACCAAGCGTGGGTCTGAAATCCTTTAAAGGACTTACTGACATTTGCTAAAAGAATCTGACCGTCATGTACAATAGTGCAATCAAGCCATCCTGTGGGTGAAGAAATTATGCCAAATTCATTTTGCCTGAGGTTTCCCAGAGATTTGTGTTTGTCAGTTTGACTGTAAACAGTTAAAATGAATGTCACATCATCAGCATTCCAAGGGCGGGTCACTTTCACCTTTATCTGGCAAGGTGGACAAACCCAAGTAGTTTGGCTATTATTAGGCATCTTCTTGTAGTTGAGGCAGCTGAGATGGAAAAACTTGCCATTATCACAGGACACATTCTGGCATTGTAAGATTTTTCAGATTCGCTGGGCCTTGATTTGCATATGCAGATCCAATCAAGGCTCATTCCTGGGTGAGGGACACTGGAGCTAATTTTTGTGGCTTTCCTTGACTTTTTGTACTGGGGTAGGGTTTTGCAGTGGGGACAGTACCAAGTTTTTGGAATGCTTTTAATCTTCAGACATGATAAATGAAAAGAAACAATAGGGCAATTAGGATTCCAACAAACAACACAATCCTCAACAGTGCTCTTTCTGCAGTATCAAATGCCGTCTCTTTCTGGTAATGACCTGGGTAGACTGAAGTGGTTCTTTGTGTACCACTTACCAAGCACTTCAGGTAGAATGTAAGTTCTCCAAAAATTGATGAGCTTTGGCAAAACAGAACTCCAGTGGTCTTTATCAGGCAGAATTCTCTGGTGAAAGAATTAAGTTGTGCTACCAAAACCACATACAATAAAGTGACAGTATTTTCTTCTTACTGTAAATAGTTGTTGCTGTGTTTGATAGTAATATGCATGATCCTTTTTGAGCCAAGGACCACCAGCAGCACATTTCCTCAAGCATAATGAATGTTTAGAAACATAGCTCTCAAAGTCACAATTCTCAATAATGACATCATCCTTTATGGTCCTGACACAGATGAGCATGACAAGCGATTGGAGCAAGTGCTCGTCAGATTGAAAGAAAAAGGGCTCACCCTCAACAAGGAGAAGTGTGTGTTTCACATGCCAAAGCTTACATTCATGTGTTTAGTTCTGTCGCAGAGGGGCATAGGTCCAACAGAAGAGAAGGTTAAAGCGGTTACAGAAGCCCGTGAACCTCAGAATGTGTCTGAAGTTAAAAGCTTCCTAGGCTTGGTGAATTTCATTGCCAGATTGATATCAGACCTTGCCACTGTCGCAGAACCATTAAGAAGGCTAACAAAGAAAGGAGAACTGTTCCTTTTTGGTCCGGAACAGCAAACTGCATTCACAAACTTAAAAAGGAAGATGGCCCAAGCAGAGACTCTGGGATACCTTGATTGCAATGCCAAGACAAAGATCATTACTGATGCAAGTCCCGTTGAATTGGGCGCAATCTTGTTTTAAGAAAAAAGGTCAGAATCGTGTAATCTGCTATGCTAGCAGGGGACTTTCCACAGTGGAACGACGATATTCGAAAACTGAAAAGGAGGCCCTAGGAATCGTATGGGCTTGTGAGAAATTCCATGTTTATCTCTATGGCACAACATTTGAAATGTGGACTGATCACAAACCTCTTGGATTCATCTACTCTGCTCGTTCCAAACCATCAGCAAGAATTGAAAGATGGGTCCTTAGGCTCCAGCCTTACTCTTTTTCAGTTAAGTATTTGCCGGGTTAAATGAACATTGCAGATTCATTATCATGCCTTACGAAGAGTGATGAAACACAATCACGGAATGTAGCCAAAGAATGTTAGATTTGTAGCCAGAACCGTTGTGCCCCATTCTATGACTGGTAAAGAAGTAGACGAGAAGTCCGCAACCGATGAAGAGTTGGAGAATCTGTGGCAGTGCACTGAGATAGGAATTGGGAGAACCCCAGTTGTGCTAGTTACAAGCCAATCAGAGAAGAGCTTTGTGTCATCGGAAACACTGGAACAAGAATTGTAGTCCTGCAGAAGCTTTGAGCAAGAGTGATTGAGTAAGGCCACGAGGGTCACCAAGGCATGGTCAAAATGAAACAACGATTACAAACGAAAGTTTGGTGGCCTGGCATTGATAAGGAAGCCAAAAAGGTATCCAAAACATGTCATGGCTGTCAAGTTGTAAGCAAACCAAGCAATCCTATGCCTGTGCAAATGACTGAACTGCCAAAAGTACCATGGCAGAACATTGCAATTGATTTCATGGGTCCACTGCCATCAGGGGACTACATTTTTGCAGTGACTGACTATTACAGTAGAAATGTGGAAATCAGCATTTCAAAGAGAAACACAGCTGACGTGGCAATCAGCAAATTAAAGAAACTGTTTGCAACTGATGGAGACGTTCTTAAGGAACAATGGCATTGAGCACAGGAAGACATTGCCATTATGGCCACAGGCTAATGGCAAAATCGGACGGCAGAACAGATCATTGTTGAAGAGAATGCAAATAGCTCAACCGGAAGGACAAGATTGGTAAACAGCTGTACAAACGTATTTAGTCGCATATCGTAACATACCACACCAAGCACAGGTGAATGCCCATCAGAGCTGCTATTCTGATGGAAAATACACACCAAACTTTCTGAACTGCAGGAGGCCATCAAGTTGGATAAAGAAGTAAGGGATTGTGATAAAGACAGAAAGGCAAAAATGAAAGATTATGTCATGCAGAAGAAAGTACCTTAACGAAGGCAACAAAGTTCTGTTAAAGCAGAGGCGTGTCAACAAGTGGACCCCCCAGTTTGAGAATCAGCCATATGAAGTGGTTTACAAGTGCAGCAACAGTGTTCTGGTCAAGTCACCCAATGGAGTCCAGTCTATCACCCCAGGTGGAGGAAGCGGAGGAGGATCATAGGCAGGTTGCAGTTGACCACGCAGATATGGAACAGAATCATGAGGATGAGTCCAGGCAGATGTTGGAGGACGTTTCACCCTTGAGGTCTCTGCAGCCAATACACATGAGATGCATCCCAAAGAGATTTGATGACTATGTTATGAGATAAACTTTTGACACTGAACTTTAGTTTGACCTAATTTGATGACTTGCTTTAAAATGAACCTGTTAGAACTATAGCTCCTTGTTAAGATTTGGAATGGTTGTGTTTGGCTTTTATTCTGGAAAAAGGAAGGGATGTAGTATATTTGATGTAAGTCTACATGACGTAGTATATTTGGTGTAAGTCTACATGACAGGGGAGTGTATTGGATAGGGTAGTCATGCTCTAGAGCTTCGATTAAAGTGTTGTGTTTAATCCGTTTGCATGTAGTCTGGGTTTCATTGCGAATATTACATCACCATTATTTTAACAATAGATCTGTCAGGTGAGGATAGATGGTTGGAGCAAGTGAAAGATGTACTTGACAACAACACTCGAGATCAAACCCAGAAAAGTTGTATATCTTGGGCTGCATTCCATGCAAGTCAAACCGCGGCAGTTACAGGCATTCCACCAGATATCTCGTCTGCTGCCACTGTTTCAAGAAGAGGCAAAATCTGTCGATATGTTTTTGCAAGCAATGAACACAGTTAAATTGTCGGTAGAATTTCTTAATCCCAGGCAAACTCCAGTAATTACTTGTGACCAACCACTTTATGCAATTGCTAAAAAGATCCAGTGGAAACACAAGGCGAAAATAAATTTGTTGTTGCACTTGGAGGACTCCACAATGAGATGGCAGCATGGAGAACACTGGAGGATTTACTAGACGGAAGCGGTTGGACGAGTGCAGTAAGGCAAGCCAACATCGCATCATCTGGAACAGCTGATTCGTTCTTGTAAGCCTTCCATGTCTCAAGAACCAGACATGCCCATCAAGTTACAGCTTGCAGTCTCCACATCTTAATGTGTAGAGCCTAGGATGAGTATGTTGCGGGTCTCTCTGAGAACGACAATACCAACCTAGAGTTCCACCAGTGGCAAGATTACAAATCTTCCTCATACCCGCAATTTAAGTACTGGTCAATGGTCTTGAACATTCAACTGACGATCCTACTGTTCATACAATCTCCGTTGGATCAGTCTCTGCAAAGAATCTATCAGAAGTTTGCTTCCCTGTTTTTTTTTTTTTTTTACACTGGACAAAGTCAATTCTACACTATCATCAGTCTACGTCACTACAGAGTCACATGAGCGTTTTGCGGGAAAAGTACACGTTTGTGAGTGATTTGTTTTAAAATTGCTCGAAATCTTTAACATTACCTGCTTATTACAACGGAGTAATACCTGGAAGGGAAGATAAGTCCCAAATTTCATTGACTTACTGATTTTTTTCCTTAGATTAGGCGATTTTCTTTTGAAATGACTAGTGACGATACAACGCCAACAGCCCATGTTGCTGGCACCTCCAAGAGCTCTTCCCCTGTAACTTTTTCTAGTAACAAAGACCTTGCTTTGTTTCTGGATAATATAAACAAGAACATGTGTAAAATGGCCAGCCATGAGTATGAAGAGAACTCTTGCAAGTCAGGAAAACAAAGGCATTGCAATAGCCACACCTATGACAATATTAGCATCTACGCTAGTGACGAGCTGGACGATGACATTCAAATGCTCACTGAGCGTTCTAGGGCCACTGGCCAAAAAGAGCGGGAAAATCCCGCAAAGGAGACAAAGCTCCTTCGAGATTTCGCCAACAGCTTTGACAAGGATGATGCCACCGGCAAGAAAGTCCAGCAACAGCCGGCTGATATTGCTCTAAAACAGTGGGACAAGAACCTGTTCTCTGATAAAATTGAAAGCTTGCTAGACAAATACAAACAGTCTCAGGCTATAAAGGTCAATCCCGAGATCTGGAGTCAGATGAATGCTAAGAAAAGGAAAACAGATCTGAAGATAACAAATTTACAGCAAATTATCTGCAAAGCACATTTGCAACTTTACAAACTACAAACTTGCTGATTCATAATTCTTCTGCCTCAGATAACAAAACAATAGCACAACAAATGGACACCATTGCAATGTTGGGACACTTAAACATGCAACTAGCCTAGTTGCAAAACAGTTGAAATTAAACCATCATTGAAAGCTGAGTATTTTACCATTTGTTCTGCTGAAGTGCCTATCAGCAGCCAATACCTTTTCAAGGGCAACCTGGCAAAGCAATTGTGAGATGTTAAAGAAGCAAGCAAAATTAGTTATTTCTTATACAATATCGAGGGTTTATAATTAAATGTGTCGTACAACATGTTCCATTCTTCAAATGGCACCTTAATTTAAGAAAAGATACACAACTGAACAATATACCAGTACACATATTTAAATCTAGAAAGATAATGGAGTTTACGCAGAATTAATAGTCTTCAAACAATTGATAACGTTAGCCTATCTGTGTTAATTATAGTGACTGCCAAGGTTTAGAATTGAAATGGCCAAGGAGATCATAGTAATGGGATCAACGTTGGTGAAATCAAAATTTAATTTTATGCCTTGGAATTATTTCAGAGAATATATCCAACAAAGAACCCACTCTCAAAATAAGGACACAAACTCTCCTGACCAAGAGGAAACTGTCATTAATCTCTCCACTGTACAACTCTCTGACTCCGAGATTAGACTATCGTCACATGGTCTTTCCTTTATCCCCACCCCTAAGCGCATCAACTGGACGGAAGTGCAGGCAGACATCAATGAATTTGCATGTCGTCTGCGCCTTAAAGAATACTTTCACCCAACAAGTGACCCCTCCCCCACTGCCACCCATACCGATAGTTACGCTTTTCAGATGTAAGGGGACATGGACCCCTTGATGCGGAAGAGATGTCAAATGTGTCAAAGAATACCTTAACCGCCTACAGAAAGATGATTTAATCAATGATGACACATTGAAATACCTCACTTCCAATCCTGACCATAAGGCTGGTCGCACATTCTTCCTAAAATCCATAAAAAAGGCAACCCTGGACGTCCTATCATATCTAGCAATAGCCATCCTACAGAGTGAATTTCTGAATTTGTTGACCACCACCTCAAATCCCTTGTGCAGTCTCTTCCCTCTTACATCAAAGATACTACACCCTTTCTTCTTCAACTTGGACAAATGGGACCTCTACCGGACGATGCCATTCTTGTCACCCTTGATGTCTATTCACTATACACTAACATTCCTCACAACGAAGGCATTGAAGCTTGCCTCCATTTCCTTAACACCCGCCAAAACAAAACACTACCTACTGAATGCATCTGTGATCTCATTAGAATGATACTTGGCATGAACAATTTTTCTTTCAACAATGAGCATTTCTTACAAATTCACAGAACTGCAATGGGAACTCGTATGGCATCCTCATACGCAAACTTATTCATGGGCAAATTTGAACAACACATAATCAAGCCCCTCGTCTGGTGTAGATTCATAGACGACATCTTCATGGTTTGGACAGGAGAGGAGAAACTTAAAACCTTCATTGGATAAAACATTAACACTCTAACATCAAGTTTACCCATGAATGTTCAGTTTCTTTGCATCAGTCCCTGCCCTTCCTAGATGTACTGGTACACCTCAGCAACAACCAAATCCACACAGATCAACATACAAAACCCACTGACAAACATCAGTACCTTCTCAAGTCTTCCTGTCACCCTAACCACACCAAAACTGTCCCATTCAGCCTCCTCTGAATACGCCGCATATGTTCCACCGACACCTTCTTTGATAAACATAGCAAAGAACTTGTAAATTATCTTATAAAACGGGGGTACAGCCGACCCTACATCCCACGGCACGAAACACTCAAGCAACAAGAACAAAAATTTCACAACAGAGTGCATGCCATTTGTTATCACCTACAACCCCGCTCTTCGTAAAATATCTTCAGTCCTAAAAACACCTTAATATCCTTCAATCCTCCCCTAACTGCAAAGACACCTTCCCTATGCCGCCAGTTACTGCTAACAGACATCATGCAAGCCTTCGTGACCTTTTGGTTCATTCCACGCTCCACAATAATACACCTCACATGCAACAACCTGCTGGAGTCAATAGATGCAACCATCCACGCTGCCTCACCTGTCCTTTTCTCCAGGACGGCCAAACAAATTACATCTTTACCACAACTAATAAACAAAGAAAAATCACTGACAACTTATCCTGCAAATCCAAAAATCCTATCTACTTGATTGAATGTAAAAAATGTAAATGCCAATACATCGGAGAGACCAAACAGCAACTTAATGAACGATTTGGAAAACATAGCTGTTCCATCATGAACCATCATCAACTCAGCAATCCCACTCCTGTCTCCCTACATTTCAATCAAGCTGGACATTCAATCATTGATGTCTTTCTAATCCCACTCGAACTCAAACGCAGCAACTGTGACGCAGTGAGAAAGGTGGCTCATTTGATACACAAAGGGAAAACGTTCTCCTCTAGGAATAAATAGACGTGACAAAGCTCATTGACATACGACACCTAGTCTGCTACACCAATAACAATTTATTGTTTTTATTTTCATAATTTCAAACTCTTATTTGTAATGAACTTTTAGTTTTATCTTCATTTTTCTGTTAGCCCCTGAAGGTTTGTTTTCAAACCGAAATATTGGGCAAATTTGTTTGACTATATATATATATATATATATATATGTTTTATCCTTTTGTTTACTCCTTCATCACCTTGCTGTAAGGATCAGTTTGCCGTTTTCTGATTTTCTACAAATCAGAAGACTTTATTTTTAAGCACACTATTAAAATGTGGTTAAATAAATAATTTAAGCAAAGTTAACTTCAAGCCAATGTGCCCAGCGGTTTTCCCCACTGCAGTACGTGACCTGCGGGGTGGCCTCGGGGGTTTTGCAGGATGCTTCTGTGACTCATGTTACATCCTCGTGACTTTTTGAGCTTGATCTTTGCTGATCAATTTTGCTTGATCGTTACAGATTAATTTTGCTTGATCGTTGTGGATCAATTGGGCTTGCTTTAAGGAAAATCTTTGCGAATTTCGGCTTACTATGACACATCGCACAACCCGTAACAGCTGCGATGCTGCTGAAGCCACCACTCGTCACTCGGAGGGGCTGCTCGACTCAGCGAACGATGGTGCTTCGGTGAACGTTGTTCTACCGTCTTCATCTGTAAACTCTGTGCCTGACGCTGGTCAACCGTCTCCAGAGTTCCTTGCCACTGTTGTACAAGCTGTGAAAGCTGCGTTAGCAGCAGACCAAGCTTTGTGTTCTCGCTCGGAGCCTTCGGTGTTGCTTGGCACGATCGATGGAGCGTCTGTTGCAACGGATGGTGTTTTACCTGGAGCTGCTGGCGGGAGCATTCTCGCTCCGGACTTGGGCATTCAGGCTTCGTCTTTTCTGGCATCTGGGGTAGGTCTCCCGTCGCATGCCTCGACTACTCAGGCCTCATCATCGCAAGGTAGGCCAACTGTTAATGTACCTACTTTTGTGTCAACATTTACGGCCCCGAACTCGTCGCTTACCCTGTCCTGCGCATCCGCTACCTTCGGACTTGCACCTCATGCAATTTTCTCGAATGTTGTGCCCTCGATTGCGGCTCCTATCCTCCACCAACCTTTTGTAGTGGGCCCCGGTTTCTCTCCCATCTCAGCAAAATTAGTGACTCAGATCGTCACCGGGAAGTTTGTAGAGCTAAGCGAGCTTTTGTCTTCAAACATTGCCCTATCAGAGTCGGAACCCCAACTATTGTTCGACGGTCGTATGGTGCTGACTTCCACTCCAAAGAAGCCGAAACACCGCATCGAGGACATCTCAACGTGGACGGAGGCCTTTGCTATTTATTGTCTGGTGCTGACCGCATCCTTCCTGCACCGCTGCAAGGACTTGTGGCAGTATCAATTGCTGATCCTTCACACCTATCATCAGTTTGGTAACCGGGGTCTGGTTGTCCTACGACCGGGCTTTCAGGGAGCACGCGGCGGCTACAAAATTGGTAGATTGGTCAGCCATTGATGTTCGACTGTACAATTTTCATGCAGCAGGAGCATCAGCCCCCGGCGCGGCATCGGCGCGGCGGAGAAGTTATCAATTAGAGCATTTGAGTGAGTAAATGACAAGATGGGACAATAACATGGCCGTTACTGTATATGAATGGTAGAAAGTCCAAAAATGGTGGAGATGTCTCTTTTGGTTTCTGGTGGATGTTTCTATCATAAATGCCCATATTTTAGAGATGGTGCCAAACTAGCGATCCAGAACACAGCTCTCTTTTCAACTTGATTAGGTCAAGAATTTGGTCAGGAAGGACATCACTGGCCCATAAAGTACAGCAAAGGTTGCTGCTAACACTGTTTTAAACCAAAGATGGCATGTAGACTTTCTCAGTCATTCACCCCTCCCTTATGGTTCCAGTCTCAGAGTAGTCTCCAGCAAGAACCACATACATGTATATCACTTCCAGCATGCCAAATTTACAGGAGGGATTTTCTGACTGTGATATTATCCAATCAGAAATCGTTACCAAAGTGCACATCTATCAAGCCAGATCATGCACGCAAGGATGAGGAGAGAACTTTGTCGCTCCTCATGACTCACGAGTGAGTATTGATTGCTGTGTTTATACAGTGACTGTGATTGTGTTCAGTTAAGAGGACAATCACATATGGGTTGTGGAAAAAACTACAGATATTTTTTTAGATATTACGTGCACCTATGAGTTTAGAACCTTTTCAATGATTCATTTATTTATTTATTTCAACCGCAGAACCAGCTTTATGGAAAGCTCTACCACACGATATTTGGCACTAATTTAAATGAGTTTAAAATACAGTTTTTAATCATAATTACATTTTTGGTTTCTTGTTCTCATGATTAGACAACAAGTGCTACTATTTAAATGAGTTTAAAATACAGTTTTTAACCATAATTACGTTTTTGGTTTCTTGTTCTCATGATTAGACAACAAGTGCTACTGAATTAAGCAGCACTTTCACACAAGTGTAAATAAAACGTATGATTTTGTATTTGTTTATCAAAGATAAAGTTGGGTCTTATTTTTCTCACTCACAATATTATTGGAAACGAAGGATAATTCCTGTCGTATATAATGAAATCATTATTTGTCATTCCATACCCACTGACAAGACGTCCAAGTTCTAGCATTCAACATTCAGCAGCCAGAGGCATAATTATAACAAAGAAACTGTAACATGGTGGCTCGTTTTTCAGGAATTGAAGGTATATATGTTTTGCCTCCTTTGCAAGAAACATGATACTCACAACAACAAAAACCCTGTTGTTCGATGCAAACCAGAGAGCATTTAGGTACATGCAGATTCGCCTCAGCACAAACTGGCTATGCAATAAGAACTTCTTGAGAGATGATCAGGACTTCAACAGATGATACTGGTAGACGACAAAGAAAAGCACAGGGAAATAGTGTATGGAAATGTTTGAGGTTGTTTACTGGCTGACAAAGGAGTTGCCAAACAAAAAGTTGACATCAGTTTTCGATATGATTAAACAGACAACAGGTGTTGACTTGAAACGGCAATTTCCTTACTCATCAAAGGAAATTGAACAAGAGTTTTTCAAAGAAAGGTGGAAGCAAAAGTCGGCAATGGCTTTTATGGAATTCTTACAGATGTGGCCACTGTCATTTCTGTAACCCAGCAACTGGTCACCTTTATTCGATACTTTGACAAGCAAAAATGCACTATTGCCACAAAGCTCCTTGTGATAGAAACACCCTGAAAGGAAGCACCTCTGCCAATGCACCACAAATCACAAAAGTACTCATCAGTCAACTACAATCAGTGGGATTACAGAATATGCACAACTTTGTTTCCAATGGTGCATCGCATGACTGGAAGTAGAAATGGAGTAGCTAAGCTCTTAAAGGAGAAAAAACCCTGTCATGCTCAGCAAAGTGAAAACTGATTGGAAAGATGATTGCATGACGTTTATAAGCCAGCAAGTTGCTAAGGTTTTTCAATTTGCTTGTTTTCGTTTTTGGTTTTTTACCATCATTTGTAGTTTGTACATTAATCCAACAAGTCAGTCTATTTTCTGATTTGTACCAAAATGCCGCCACAAAGTTAAATGCAAAATGGAACTACCAGCGTTTTTCCCAAACATTTGTCAATTAAAACCTTATTTTATGATTTTTTGGCATAATGAAGCAGGCGAATAGGTTTCAATCAAAGCAAAAACATAAAGTTGCCACAAAAGGTGCACTAAATTAAATTAAATTATAATTGGCAGGATATTTTTTGGCAATACTTTCTGGCAGAAACCAAATTGGTTATTGAAATAGTTTTTCAAAAAAGAATGAAAGGTTATTGCATGGAAAAAAGAAAAAAGTATGCAGACTAAACTAAACAATGCAGAAATGACTATTCAATTAAGTATACAATAGTTTCTTTGCGAGACAAAACATTTAATGATGGCGGCATAGAAACTCCCAAAATCTTTGTTTTGAAATAATTTTAAATTAACTTTATTAAAATAAAATTTTGTTTGTTTGCTTCTTTATGAAAATGCTACCAACATACAGAAACCACCAGCACCTGTGGAATAATCTGCCAATGAATCTTCTATAAATTCTACGCCTGGTAAGAGTGTTCAAACCCAGCCTGAAGTGCTTGTGGAAGATTCAACTGTGCTCTGGAAGTGGTTCTTCATCTATTCCTTTCTCTAAGACAACAAGGTCCTGTTTCGCCTGATGTTAGTGCTTCACACGAAATGATAAATAGCCTGTTTTCAGGAAGTGAAATTGTGCATAATTTCTACCACTGCACTTTAAAAAGTGTAACTATCAGAAGAGAAGGGTAAAAAAGACAAACCATGTGTGGATCTTTTAATGTGATTTAAGTTTTGATGCAACAATGGGGCTATGGTGGTTGCTTTTCATGCAGGAAAAGGGGATGTTCTGTTTACTCTGCAAACCCCATTAGGCCAAAATCAAGCACAACAAGAGCACATCCTTGGAATGGAACCTGCTGTTCCTTTCCAAACTGCAGCACTTATGCAACACTCCAGTGGACAAAAACACCCAAAATTCCACTGCAGCAGAAATGTTGAGGAGGACCTCTGTTTTTCAAGAAAAACTTGAGGAGTGCAATCTCCACCAGCATGAAATCCTGTGTAGTGCTTTAACAATTTCACCACCACACGCCAGTTTTCCGGTGAAGAAAAAGAGTCTGACACTAAGTGCCACAAATCCCGCGAAAAAAACATGGTGGAAAACTCAGCATCAAAACAAGACAGATTTCTCTAGAGGGGGTATTACCATTTTAATTGGGTTCCTTAACCCTTTGCGGACCAGTACCCCCGCATTTATTTTCATGTTTGTTTTTTATTTTCATGTTTACAACTTTCATTAGCGAGCATTTTCGTCTTTCTTTGAGCATTTTATTAATATTTTACAGCTTTTTATCCTCGATAATCTTTGTACAGCATCTCACACAGGGAAACAACATATACCGTATACCTGTGAGTCCTTAGATTCCGTTGATTTGACAGAGCTAAAAGCATTCTTAGGGTTTCTTAATTCAATCAGTTTCCATTCTCTGCCTACATTGAAAGATATTTGGAGTGAAGATTGGATTCTTGGTGTGCGTGCACTCACAAAGGTAATGACCCGGAAGAGATTTCTTGACTTGTTGTACAATTTGCATGTCAATGACAACTCAATGCTAGCTGCTGGGACCATAGAAGACTAACAAACTTTACAAAATATGGCCATTTCTCAATGACTTGAAAACCAATTTCAAGGTGCAGTATAACCTTCACCGGGAGCAAGCTGTGGATGAGGCAATGGTGAAATATAAAAGAAGAACTTCTTTGAAGCAGTATATGCCAATGAAGCCTATCAAGAGACAAAGTTATGGTGTCAGGCTAACAGTACCAATGGATTTATGTGTGACTTTGATGTTTACACAGGTAAACAGCCTGGTGGCATTCAGCACAGCTTAGGGTACACTGTTGTGTGGAATCTTCGCCAGCACATAAAGGGCAAATGGTACTTGACAATTTTTTTGCTTCTTACAAACTTATTGAAGATCTTTATAGTGAAAAAATTCTCTGTTGTGGAACTGTCCGGCAAAGCTGAAAGGAATTTCCTCCCGCACTTTTCCACAAGGACACAATAAAGAACTTACCTCGGGGTAGTGCTTTGTGGAGAATAAAGGGCCCCATTCTACATGCCCTGTGGATGGACAAGAAAGCAGTTTGGGTTGCTGGTTAGTATCAACGTACAACAAATACATGGGTGGGGTCGACAAAAATGACCAAATGAAGTCATATTATCAAATTTCTGTCACTGGGAAGAAGTGGTGGACAAGGCTGTTGTTTGCCCTTATAGACAGGGCTATCTACAACAGCTTTATTCTGCACAATGAATCTCCAAATCATGCAAAGAAAGACCTACAAAGCTTTCGGAAAGATCTGGCAAAGAATCTGATTGGTTGTTTTTCATCGCGTCGGAAGAGGGGGGAGAGCATCTCTTGAACAGCCAGATTTGTGGAGGCATTGCCCTGCTTATCTTCCTTGCAATGATAGTGGAAAGAGAATGGAAAGGAGATGCACAGTCTGCACAGCCAACAAAGCAAAGAAAACAAGCTTTTATTGTCCAGACTGTGATTGGATTATGTGCTGCCCCATGCTTTAGAATTTATCACCAGCAAAATTGAACAATGACAGGGATACTCCAAATCAGTCAGAAATTGTGCATTTTATTAAATATTACAATATTAACTAAAGGGATAAAGCAAAACAATATGGGAGAAAAAATATCTCAGCTTTATTATTGCTTTATCTCATTTTTGCCTTTGTGAGAGTAGCACCTTGTCCAGAAAAAGTGACTTTTAATTGTTCTAGAGATGTATACACTAGGTAAATTAGGTATCAAAATAATAGTTAGGAATTGTAGAAAACAATTGGCCATAGAATCGATTTTTTGAGCTCCTCGCTTTTATTTTATTTGTATCTCAAAATAGGAGAATGAGTCAATGTTTTGCGTTTAGTTAAACATTCAATTTAGTTAAAACGATATTTTAACAAAGTTAACCGCCACGAGCTTAGCGGGCGGTCCTCCTGGTCAGCGGTCACGTGTTCAAGTGCAGGCTCACATGGTTGGATCCAGCTTTGTTTCAGCGTGTTTTAATGTTCTTGTTAGTGGCGTGTGAGCAGCTCGCGCTGCTCGTTTTTTTTTTCTTGGGCGGTTAGCATTTATAGTGGTTGCCTTTTAGCAGCTCGCGCTGCTGGTTTTTAAACAACGGTTTGTCTGCGTTCCGCATCTCAAGAATTCTTTCTCCTCGAATTGGCGATGCGGTCGACGAACAACAGCATGTCTACCTTCTCTCCGCCAGCTGCTTCGCCTTCCAGCTCTCACAACAGCTCGACAACTTTGACTTCCATCTCGACCGTCACTACAACCTCGACTTCGCCCCATAGTGTCGGTTTACCGGACAGCAATGCCCTTTCTCTGGCGATTTCGAAGGCTTTGGCAGATTCTTTACCTGCTCTGCTGTCGTCACTTCGCAAGCACGTTGGTGAAAACACGGCCATGTCTTCCAGTTTGGTTCCATCGTCAAACTCTACTCTGGCGTTATTCCCGGCCAGTCTTCTTCTCAGTCAGGTACGCTTGTAGTTCCATCGTTTATATCTACATACAGTACCTTGGGTTCCCCTGCCGTGGTGTCTTCTCTTTCTCCCGCCACATCCAACTTGTTCCCGCCATTATCAATCGGGGGCTCTCTGGCCACAGCGTTTTCCTCAACGCCCCCCACCGCTCGTGGTGGAAATAATGGACATTGTTACCTGGGTAGAGGCCTTCTCAATTATCTGCTTGGTGCTCTGCCATTCGTTACCTTCCCGCTGGCTTGACCTCCACAAGTACAAGCTGCTGATCATCCAAACAGCTAAGCGTTTCCGCGACAGGTCCTGGCTCAATTAGGACATAGCATACAGGAAGGAAGCAGCAGCCTTAGGTTCCACGGATTGGTCTCGCATG
Organism: Cladopsammia gracilis; assembly: GCA_022457155.1. Classification (NCBI taxonomy): domain Eukaryota; kingdom Metazoa; phylum Cnidaria; class Anthozoa; order Scleractinia; family Dendrophylliidae; genus Cladopsammia; species Cladopsammia gracilis. The sequence goes on from JAJGOT010000615.1 coordinate 168,529, forward strand.
AATGCTGATCTATATAATTTCCACACGAGATCTCCCTCCGCTTCAACATCTTTACCAGGCCCTGCACCATGGCCAGCTTCATTGTCTTCCGAGGTACCTGTTGCCTCGGGCAACTTGAGTGCCACACAATACTGCCACTCATGGAATGATGGACATTGTTGTTGGCCCTTTGGGCGTTGCCGGTTTAGTCATGCATGCGAAGCGTGCAATGGAGACCATCGAAGCACCCACTGCCCCCACCGCCCTACACACAGAGCTCGGTCCCGCTCCCCTTCCCAGGAAAAGGGGGCCGCCGCTACCGCTGACTCTCGAAGCACAGCCAATCCTGTACATAGCCTGGTTTTGTCTCCGTTGATCAATGTTTGTCCGTTACAGTTGCGTTCTCCTCGATTTCCAGTTTCTCAACACGTTACCACAGACTCTCCCAGCCTGGCCAATCCTGTTCATAGCTTTAATTCGTCTTCGTTGATTTATGTTCGTCCGTCACAGTTGCATTCTCCTCGAGTTCCAGTTTCTCAACATGCTACCGCAGTCTCCCCAAGCCCAGCCAATCTTGTACATAGCTTTGATTCGTCTTCTTTGATTAACGTTTGTCCGTTACAGTTGCATTCTTCTCCAGCTCCAGTTTATCAGCACGCAGGTCAGTCACAGCTGCTTTCCCATAAACCAGTCTCGTCGTCTTCCGAGGACACTACCTCCACTCCCCCAGCAGCATGCCCCTTGAAACCAGTGTCACAGCTTTCCCCATTGCGGTGGACAGAATGCAGCACGAACTTCACAATTATCCACACCCAGACAAAGCTGCCTATGTCATCCGGGGTCTACGTCACGGTTTTCACCTCGGCTTCAACCACAATATTTCCCTTAATGCATCAGGAAACATGGCTTCAGCTCTCTCGAACCCCCAGGTCATCGATAATTACCTCCATACTGAAGTACAACTGGGCAGGGTGGCAGGTCCCTTTCTTCAGCCCCCTTTCCAGAGTCTTCATGTCAGTCATTTTGGTGCCATTCCCAAATGCAATCAGCCAGGAAAATGCGCCTCATCTTGGACTTGTCCAGCCCAACTGGTCACAGCATCAACGATGGCACTGCCAGCGAGGATTACTCCCTCCAGTACATGAAGGTGGATCACATCATTGCAGGCATCATGCAGCTGGGTCGCGGCACACTGATGGCAAAATTCCAGAGTGCTTACCCCATCGTACCAATCCACCCAGAGGACCGTCCACTACTGGGCATGAAATGGCAAGGAGCCTATTACGTGGACATGGTCCTTCCTTTTGGCATCAGGTCCGCTCCTTACATTTTCACTTGTATTGCAGACCTGGTCGAATGGATTGCCAAACAGAATTATGACGTCTCCTTCCTGATGCACTATTTAGATGACTTTCACACCCTTGGCCCACCAGGCTCTCCTATTTGTCAGCTCAATCTGGATAACTCCATCCGTTGTCTTTCTCAGCTTGGCATCCCCTTCCACCCAGAAAAATTCGAAGGCCCCTCTACGTGTCTGACTGTCCTGGGGATTGAACTAGACTCATTACTCCTGCAGGCTCGTCTTCCAAAAGACAAGTTTGACAGTACAACGGCTCTGTTAGAACAATGGTCTCACAAGCGTTCCTGTAAACGGAAGGACCTCGAGTCGCTAATCGGTCACCTCCAGCATGCCTGCAAGGTTGTTCCTCAAGGTCGCTCCTTCTTACGCCGAATGATTAACCTATTGTGTGCTTTCCGTTGTGATGATCATCCAGTTCGCCTCAACCGGGAGTTTTTTCTCGACCTCACTTGGTGGCGAGAGCTCTTTCGCTCTTGGAATGACTGCAGTTTTCTTCAGTACCCCCAGTGGGCCCCCCTGCCGGACTTCGAAGTTTCTTCAGATGCCTCAGGTGCTCTGGGCTATGGTGCTTTGTTCCAACACCACTGGTTCTCAGGCTCCTGGCTAGCCTCACAGGCCCCCCAGTCAATCGAGTATAAGGAACTTTTTCCTATCGTGGTTGCGGCCTACGTATGGGGTCATCTATGGACATCTAAGAGGGTTGATTTCGGATCGGACAACAGCTCAGTGGTGGAAATCCTGCAGTCAGGCACCTCGGGGGTCCCCAACATAATGGTTTTGGTTCGTTACCTTTGTCTCCTAGCTGCACGTCACTCCTTTTCCTTCACAGCCTCCTCAGTCGGGAAAGTGTAACCCCATTGCTGACGTGCTCTCTCATTTTCAGTTTCAGCGCTTCCGTCGCTTGGTCCCACATGCAGCCCTCCATCAGACCCAGATCCCTCAACAGCTCCTCTTAGACTTGGATCTTGTCTGACAGACAAGTGTCGTTTCTACCTAACTCATGGCCTTACTCCATCGACACGGAATTGCTATTCGTCAGCTCAGCGTCGCTTCGTAACCTTCTGCATTCAGGATAATTGCCTCCATCCATCTGGGTCAGCGCTTCCTGCCAGCGAGGAAACACTCGTACGTTTCTGCGCTCATCTTGCTGATACTCTCCACCACTCTTCAATTAAAGTTTACCTGTCAGCTGTTAGATCTCTCCACATCGACGAAGGTCTGCCTGACCCTCTTACTGGCTGCCTACAGCTGCAACGCATTCTGCGGGGCATCAAGTGCCACCAAGGAGCAAACCAGCCTAAGCGTCAACCCATTACAAGTGATCTGATGCGGATCATTCATTGCTCACTAGATTTCTCCGCCCACAACCACACAATGCTATGGGCCGCTTGTTGTATCGGGTTTTTTGGTTTCCTTCGAGCGGGCGAGTTTACGGTCAATGCTCCATTTGATCCAGCCATTCATCTCAAAGTCAACGACATCCAAGCTGACTCTATGTCCAATCCTAAGAGCTTCAAGATCCACATAAAATGCTCAAAGACAGACCCCTTTCGCCAGGGCTGCTACATCTACATCAGTACTGGTAGGCACGACCTCTGCCCCGTGCATGCTCTAGTTCAGTATTTGCACCTTTGTGGCTCCGCTCCAGGCCCTCTTTTTTCTACTCACAGACGGCACTCCTCTAAGCTGCCAGTGGTTGGCTTATTCCATTTGGTCCAGTGGAAGCCCTTGGATATCCCAGGCACCCAACTTCCATTGAAGTGAGGCAGCGGGTTAAATTTAGTTAACATCATAATGATGTTATATGACACTTTTTTGGAAGTACAATGTTCTTGCAAGTGAACCTGTAAAACAATTATCAAAATATGTTAAATAGCTTTGGAGATATGGCTATTGAAACATCACTCACTGAAACCTCAACTTTTGGTGGCCTTGGTCAGTTTTAAGTCGTTTTTGGCCACCGTGCGACCGCCAAATTTTAGCCCTGGATTATCATTTGATAATATATCACATCACCTTACACATTTAACCTTAGTGGAAAGGAAGAGAAAGCAGTGGCCACAAAGCTTCAGAAGGCCTGCAAGACGAGCTGGTTTGAGTCTTGAAGAATCTGTCAGATCCATAAAGTGCATTTACCCTCTCCTCCTGGCTCTAAAGCATCTTCAACCTGGAAGCGCAACAGCTGGGGAGGTTGTACAAGAAAATGTATTCCAGTTACTTCCTGGGAGCCATTTATCTTCTTAGCCAGGACCTTTACAAAACCTTCTAATTTTGGCCTCTGTTCATGACGTAATGAACAGAGGCCAAAATTAGAAGGATTTGTATGGAGTCATCAGAGCATAATGGTGCCAATATCTCATCCCCAAATTCCAATAAGATGCTGATTTTTGGCAAGCAGACATTTTTCGTCATGCCCTTTCCAAACATCTAATTAAATCCCATAATTTCACATATTTAGTTTTTGTGACGTCATCACTTTAGAACTCTATTGTGTGTAATAGGAAGATGAAGAGGCACAAGATAAAGAGCAAGAACAATCCAATAAAATACGATCTTAGTCAGATGTACTTTATAATTGGAAAACATTGCCACGAGGTCATGCCTATCATAATGGTACATGTATGTTATTGGCGCCTTATATTATTGAGATTTTTTATTAATGAGTTCATATTTACTAGTGTATCATACTTTTTTTAAAAAATAATAGTTGTGATCAGACTTCCACTATACCTGGGAAAATTTACAATTTACCTGGGCAACTTCATTTCTCAAGGTCAAAAGTTCACACAGATGAAATTTTAATCATTTCATCTGGTATAGTCAAGACAAACTAGTAGTTGTTCATATTTGGTTATTGTTTTCTAATTCTAATGAGAATTAGAACATTGACATTTTTTCTTGTCTGCATGTACATGTAACTGTGTTTATTTTCACGATAACAAAAAATAAAATTGAAATTAATTTCATGTTTGTGTATGTTCTCAGATGCAGATGCAGTGTTAGACATACCAGTGTTGTCCACATCTGATCAAATGCCTGGGCCATCTGTCAATCACCTTGCCACCAGTGATGCCAAAGACACCCAAATAAAGAACGATGAACAAGTTGCGAGGTCATTACAATGACAATGAACCCAGCCAATTTTATTCAAACAGATGATCAGGCTGGTGTGCTGAAAGCACTGAAAGAGAAGGTAATAAGGGAAAGACTCCTTGTTCCTTGTAGTGAGAAGAGGTGCAATATTAGATAGAGTTCTTTACCTCTGGCATAGAGAATCGTGCAAAGTCTCTTCTGAAAATGAATTTAGAATCAAATTCCTTGGAGAGGATGGGATAGATTCAGGTGCATTGATCAAGGGGTTTCTCACCTTGACAATTACAGATATTGGGAAAGCATTGTTTCCCAATGGCAGCCCTGTACACTCAACAAATTATGTCCACAATGGAAACTTTAAAGCATGTGGAGAAATAGTGGCAACAAGCTTAGCCCGCCACCATGGTTTTTAGCAGAATGTGTTTATAATACTTTGGTACTGGAAAGTGACATTGACTTCACAAGTGTCCTAAACAACACCTGACTTCGACTGAACAAGAACTACTTCACCGTATACAAAGGAATGTCATTCATTATCAAGATGCTATCATAGAACATGGGCACACAGGGGTGATCAATGAAGCACACATGGACTCCATCACTGCCGCAATTGTTGTAAGTATGTTGAGCAGGAGGACTCTTTGCCTCAAGGAATTCAAAAAAAGGTTGCAGTGTTATGGGTTGTCAGGTGTTATTTCCAGATATCCTCAACTTACTCGAGGTCTGTTTGTTATGGGACAGCAGCAAAAGGTGGATGCTAACTACCTCTTGTCCTTGATGACACCTGAATTATCTCCAGAAGGGTCCTCACAGCGACAGAAAGACGACGAAATAATGGACAATTTTTAAGACTTTCTGATTAGCCTCGACTACAAGGTCATAGGCTATACAGAGGCTATAACCTGTGATAATTTATGGGTAATGGTTTAAATGTTGTAGATCAATGCACCCCTGATGATCAGATACTGATACCTTTAGCACCCCAGATCTAACATCACTAGGAGTCCTTGGTTGGCTAACAGGACAAAAACATAGGGAGATTGGGAAAACAGACCTTGGAATAACTGTTAATGATAATAAATAAAAGTTTTGAAACTGACCTGTTAAAAATTTTATAAAAAGTTTAAAAGTTTTTCTAAATTTTCGGTCACTCACTGCGGGCTTCATCAGAGAATGAATGTTCTTTTTGTGGGAAACAAGTTATTTAAAATCCTTGACAATTGGTAGGTATACTCTTGGGAATGGCTTCCGTTCGTTGACACAATTAGGGTCGATGGTTGAATGCCACGATTCTAAGAATAAACCTTTGGACAAGTTGTTTACACCTCTCTCCAGAATCTGGAATTCACGCGGGCCCGAACACAAGCCAGGGACGCGCAGTAATAATGACTCATTCATAAAACAACACGCGGAGGCGACCAACCATGACATACACCCAAACTATGTTCAGATTCTGGAGAGAGGTGTAAACAACTTGTCCAAACGTTTATTCTTAGAATCGTGGCATTCAACCATCGACCCTAATTGTGTCAACGAACGGAAGCCATTCCCAAGAGTATACCTACCAATTGTCAAGGATTTTAAATAACTTGTTTCCCACAAAAAGAACATTCATTCTCTGATGAAGGTCGCAGTGAGCGACCGAAAATTTAGAAAAACTTTTAAACTTTTTATAAAATTTTTAACAGGTCAGTTTCAAAACTTTTATTTATTATCATTATGAGCACTGATCGCCCGAACAACAATAACTGTTAAGTTTGACCATGAATGTCAGATGCATAACCTTAAACACAGTCTGTGCTTCCCTTCTGTATGGGCCTGTGGGCGCACAACTACTTTTCCTGTTTCCACATGGGAGGTTTTGACCAATTTAAAGAAATCTTCCTCTTAGCTTTCTGCAAAGGCCAAACATTTGCCATGAGCTAAAGGTTAGCTGAACATTATACCCTTTAAGTGTCAATATTTGAAGTTCTCTCAGTGAGGAGCATGTTGATATTTGGGCTTAATGGGTTAATAGAAGTATACTACTACGATGAATGTTAGAGGAAGGTTAATGTTTTCATTGGGTTACAACTGTATGTAAGGTTGTTGGGGAGGGGGCCGAGTTCATTTCATTAGTAAGCCACTTTGAAAAATACCATAACACTCTTTAAAGTGCAGGTTTGGTAGTGCTTGATGTAAGCCTGATTTTTCCAATTTTCTTTTGTTTTATGCCTTTCTAACAAAGGAGACTTGAATAATTACGCCCCAGTGAGACTGAGCCTGCACATGAAAGATTATTTTTTTTTTCGAAATAGGCCACTGTCTGAGACTTAGATATCGATGAAATAATAGAAATTCTCCTGTTTCTAAAATGCGATATCTTCAGTGGGCTCTAAGAAGATACTAATTTTATCTTTCACTTGTGAAGATATTGATGTTATAATAGTCACCATCATGTCAGCCAATCGCACCCCATGTGCCCTCACTATATGAGTTTTGAATTTTGAGGTTAGTGACTTTTTCTCCCGGGGGGCGCCGGGGGGGACTGCCGGCAAAAATTTAGGATAGGTGTGTGCTGCCAAGGTTCTCAGGGTAGAAAATCGAGATTTGATACCCTTTTTAAGGGCCAATTCAGGCGTGTAGTACAGTTTAACAGACCATATCTTTTTTGTTTTGTGCATTGGGGTGGATACTGCAATTTAGTGACCCTATCTAAGGAATATCTAAGGATCACAATACCAAAAATACCAAAAAGGATACCCTATTTAAGGACTGAGCACCTCAAAAACCCTACCCTATCAGGCAGCAAATACCTATATAGCGTATAATTATAAGGGAGTACCCCCCCCCCCCCCCCCCCGGATAAACAATTATTTTTCAGTCACCTGTATGTTGTTTTTTTTTACAAACTACATGCGTAAGCCTGAAATTTGTCTCTTTCTTCTGGATATTTCGTCGACATCTATTTGATACCGGTAAAAAGAACATATCACTGCTCATGGATTCAGGTATGGGCATGTAATGTTCTCTATTCATAATTTTTTTATAGTTGCATGCTTAAAACGTATTTTTTTTTTAAAAAAAAAAATGTTTATCTTACCAGCAGGTGGAAAACATCTGTTGAGGAAGTGCAGAGAGGAACAAATTTAAATGACTAGCTTTGAAAGGACTTTCTCTGCATCTTCAATGGTGGGCCCACAATACACAAGGGCTTTTTTTATCCTTTTGAGTTGGTTCGGATTGAATAGTGTCTTCCAGTAGATAAGATCTGGTGAATAGGAGACAAGAAGCTCTTCGTTTGGCCTAATTTCTCTAGTTGTTTTAATCCAAACTTCATTGTCACGCTTGTTGAATTCACAGTTGACCCTAGCAGATACAAGACGTGAAAACTTTTCTGGAGCAAGACTGAAAGGAAGTCTGAGCTCCCATAAGAAATGGCAAACTTAGCTTGGTTAAGATATTGTACAAACCTGGTTACATCAATGTACATCCCATAGTAGGGCTCTCTCCCAGGCAAAGCTTTAGTCAGCTTTTCACTAGTTTCCTTTCTGGTCGTTTTGGCAGAACACAACACTTTGATGGCTCGCCTTTCATGCCATGGTAGGCTTTTGGTGTTGGAGCTCTGTGTGGAATTTGCAGTTGTTTCTGCATTGAAGAATCGTAGAACAGTGTCATTGGCATTGTTATTCTTGGCACCATAAATAAACTTTCGTGGGGCACCGCACCAAATGGGACCTATTTTCTCAGCCTTAGCAATTGCCTGCAAGCCTAACAGCCGGTTATCTTGTGAAAATTTTGTGAACACATGACTGAAGCCAGTTACAACAAGAAGGGTATTAAGGGAAATAAGAAAAGGCTCAGAGGTACTGGCTTCTGTGATGGTAAAAGGTGACATTAGCCTCTGGCGGAGATTTGGTTGCCCGTTGATAAACCATCCCCTTAGACCTAACCCTACCCTTAGCAAATGGGTTACCCCCCTTCTATAAAATACTAATCCCCATTTGAATTTTTAAGTCATTTTTAACATTTTTTTAACCACATTTTTCATCTACCATATCTTCTCCTTGCTCATTTTCTGTTTTCTATTTGTTTGTTTCATGTTTTTGTTTATTTATTTTTTTTCTACTATTATTTTCATTATAATATATATATTTATATATCATTTTTGTTTTGCCTTTTTAAACTCTTTTTTTTTTTTACTAATATTTCCTTTCTTTTCCTTCATTTTTATTTTGTTTGTCTTTTCTTACAACCCCACCTATACATACACAATTCAGTGGAGATTTGGGAACCCATGAATTTGGGATCCCATAACCCAACATCAGGAATGCCATAAAGGTTGCTAGTAAATCTACTGTTTTTAACCTTTTTTTTTAAATAGTGCTAAAGGAAAACTTTGACCTTCACCAGCATGGCCCTAATTACTGCAAAGATCGTTACAGTTTATTCGTGATGTGTGATCAGGGCAAAAATCAGCACGTGAAAAGTGAAAGTAAATAAAAGGGAAACATGATTATTAATTTTGTAAATTTAGGAGCTACTGTAATAATTATCCTCTTAAGTAGCTGAACAAAACCCATTTCCTCCCTGTTTTGTGACTGGAACATGGAGATCATGTTCTAAATAAATGGTCCATGGCCTCTTAGCTACTTGCTTTCTGGAACAAGAGCCAAAGATTATACTTTCCAATTTCTTAAAAAAAAATTCATTAAATTTTATACCACTGTTGCTATTAACAATAAAATACAAAAAAAAATACTTTCCAATTTCTTTATTTATGAAAATTCATTACAAGAATGAATGGCACCTGAACTGCATAAAAAACGTGCGCAAAACAGGATCACAACCCTACCTTTGATACATCCCTTAACATAATAAAAATTGGGGAGACTAAACTAATACAGGGGTTTTGACAGGGTGCACGAGTGCTGGACCGCACAATTCGGTCAAACCCACACAATTCCGCACAAATCCTAAAAATCCACAAGATTCCACACAACAGTGAAAGATTTCCTTAAAATTTTAGTTACATGTAAATCAGTTATTTCTATTGATAACCAAGATTTCTAGAAACTTACTAGGCTATTTTAATTCCAAAACAATCAAGAAATCCCTCACTTTCCTCGAACAGCTCAAGCGGATATAAAAACAACAAGGCATTCTCTGCACTGTCCTGGGCAATCAGTCTCAGTTTTACTTTTATCCGACTTTCTGCCATATTTTTCGCGTAGCTTTTTAATTGTCATTTTTCCAGACATCACATCGTTTTTCTTAGCAGCCTGTCGATATTTTTTAGAGCGCTTTCGCTTCCTTTTTCAGTTTAATATGTCAGGATCAAAGAAGAAACACTGAAGAAATATACTGTCACTGTGTCTGGATTATTTTTGCAAAGAACTGATCAAGTTTGCAAATCAACAAACAAACTACATGTATATAAAAGCGCTGGAACTTCAGACCAACAGGAGAAAATAATTAAGTTCTGATCAGAATACTGGATTGGATTTTTTCATTCAAGTGAAAGACGTTTTCATTCAGAAAAATGCTCTACAATCTATAAACGATTTGTGAGAAAAACAAACATGCTACTGTATCAAATTACATTCAGCACAATTTGCATACATCTCAGGGTTGTGTTTTTGCGGCAAACTTTCGAAGAAATGGTGTAAACTTTTAATGGAAATTATTCACTACATAAAATGACTGTATGGATTTTTCACAAAGGAACTTGCTCAGATCAGAAACATTTTATTTTGAGGTGGTATTTTGGTTTTACCTGATCAAGTTCATTGTGTCACAATTTGATTTTGTAGAGACAAATAAACTTTGGTGAAAAAAGCCAGTGCCAATTTGGTGATTGCTGGTTACAACTTATTCCCAAAAGTAAAATATCTATTAATTTTATATTTTTCATTTATGCAGAATTTCCTCCCTGTCATATTGTTTTTGGCGTGGCTATAGAACAATGGTGATTGAATATTAACTTTGGTTGGTCACAAGATTGCACAATCCCACACAATTTCCCCCACAATCAAAGTTATTTCCTGCACAATTTAAATTTTTGATTTGTCAAACTAGCTCATGCCCATGGAAGTGCTAAATGAAGTTCATACATTTGTATCAATTTATAATCAAAAGTTTAAAAGGTAGTGAAAAGTTCTAAAACATTAATGAAATAGAAAACATGATCCAAGAGTATTTTTAGGCTTCAGAGTATTGAATTTTATGAACCCAAGTAAAAGCAAACTTTTGAATAGACCATTTTACAGTTGTGTGTTTGGTGACCTGGCCTTTGAATGGAAGCGAGCTGGAGGTGACCTTGTTTTGATACAGACCTTAGTGCTTTTCATATGTTAATGTTTTTCTCATGCTAACTAGCTGAATTTACATATGAAAAGAACCAAGTTCTGTATCACAACAAGGTCACCTCCAGCCTCACTTCCATTCAAAGGCCAGGTCAACAAGCACTGTAAAATGGACTATTGGCAAAACTTTCACTGGATGCACACTGTACAGTTCAGGGTTCTCCCTAAATTTTAGCTCAGTAGGTAAGGGATTTTTGCTAAGCGGTAAAGGGAAAACTGTGTGTCTTAAAAATTTTCCGGGGGCAAGAGGTTACAGGCGGTAATAAGTGCTGCTTCAAGCGGTAAATTTTACCGGTTACCACCTGATAAGGAGAACCCTGTACAGTTGTATTCCTGTGCAAAGTGCAATGAGTTAAAAAATGCCCTTTGCTTGGTTTTTTTTTTTATTTTTTTTGTGTCACGATTTTGCATGCAAATTTATGCACACATATTTTATCATTAACTGGGTCGTCCGGTCACATACAAATTATACAAAAATGATAGCTTTTCTTTAGTAGACAAATTTGTGACCCTCCATGGGAAAACAGGGAAAAATGTGAATGCACAGGCACGCGTGTCACAATGTCACGGATATGCGCATATTTATTAAGCAAAACAAAGAGTGTCACGGTAGCTATTGTTTGGCATGCTAAAAGCTTTTGTATCATGTACTGTAGCGTGTTAAATGTCACGACTAACATGCAATGTAACACGCGTGCAAAAAGATCTGCGTGCAAAAAGGCCTGCGTGCAATGTGTTATTATGCGTGTGATGAGGTTTACCAAGCTGTTTAAAACGGGTGAAACTGAAAGGCTTGAAGGGCTTGTTAATTATTCTGAACGATGGACATGAATGTACGAACAGCTCGTAAAAAATTCGAATAGATGGTGATGAACGGGTGAATGGCTTATTATTCCGAACGGATAGCCACGAACGGCTGAAAAGCTTATGAAAAAATCATTTCAAACGGAAGGCCCTGAACGGCTGAACAGTTAATGAATTTCGAATGGATAGAACGGCTGAATCCGAACGGCCCACCTCAAGTTTTGAACAGATAGCCGTGAATAATGGTCGAACGCGAGAAGACAAAAATTCATGGCCGCGTGGCAGACGGAAAATTTACCGGCGGTAAATTTCACCTGCAACGCTTAACCCCGACTATATTATAAATAAAACTATGAATAACAAAAATAACTTGAAGAGCAAAACAAAACAAGCGAACTGCAAGCGAACTCCATTGAACTCAGTGAAGCATGACTGCGACTCCTTGCCGACGTCTACATTTGCATACGAGTTACAAAACATCGTGACAGATAACGCAACAACAGCTACACTGTGTCGATCAATTTGACAGAAGAGCGCGTTGTCGTGGCAGTGCTTTTGAGAAAGATTTGCTAGTTCCTTTGCACAACTGTTTGAAAGACATCGGCTGAACAGCTAAAGAGTTATTTCGAACAGCTGACTGTGAATGGTTAAAGAATCATTTGGAACTGCTCGCGGTGAACGGCTTAAAATGTTAAAATGACTGAAGAAATTTTGAACGGAGCGGCTGTGAACACGGCTAAATTAAGTAAATTGCATGTTTGTTCTTTACCTTTACCGAGTACTTTATTACATTGTAAGGATGATGCAACCATCTGTTTGTCGACTTGAAGGCCAGAGAATGATGAATATAACATATTATAATATTAATGTAAACAAGCGGCCCCGATTCCCAAGTGCGCAAAATTCATTCTGAACTTCAGTTCAAGTTGTTGTTAAAAAATCGTGAATGAAACTAAATGTAACAATCGAAGTTAAAGACCGCAGGGAAACTTATGTAGCAAAAAAAGATTACCCCTTTTAAGTTTCTCGTATGCAGTTGTCGGTAAAAAGTGCTCCAAATTTGCATGTGTCAAAAGGGTAATTTGAAACCTGAACACAGGACCACCGGCGCGGTCGCTTCCCAGGATTTGGTGTTATCCTTGTAGCTTCGCTCGCCAAATTATGGCTGATAAACGGCAAGTGAACAGCTTGAAAGGATAGCATTCATGAGTTATATTTTTGTTGTGCGACATTGTTTACACAAGGGCGTCTTTGTAGATTCTTCGTCACTGATAAGAAAAAAAACCTCGCCGGCTGAATCCTAAACGATCAACTCTGGCCTTTCGAATGGGTGACTGTAGCGGTTCGAACCGGTGAAGACTTTTCTGAACGGATTATGCAAAAGCAGTTCAAACGGATGGTGATTTTTTTTTGAACGGATGGACAATTTTTTTCTGAATGAATGATAAACAGCTAGAAAGTGAAAGGAATTCCGTGCAAAAACGGAAAGCCTTTAGTGTACGTTTTCGCGTTTACAAAGTTTAGTTCAATTTCATACTCGATTAAAAGCGAATCAGCGAACAAATGTTTGTTTGTTTTCAGAGTTTGCTTATATCGGTGGCCGATGAAAGTCAGTACAAAATTAAGTCACACAGCCGCTATTTAGCTCAAGCTCCGACAAGTTCGCGATTGTTTGACAAGACGAGGGCACGGTAAGTTCAGTTAGCATGTCATTTTGCTCGCCAGAACTTCGTGCAATTTTGCTCGGCAGAACTGCGTGCAATTTTGCTCACTAGCATGTGATTTCACACGGTGCTGAACTCGACACAGTTTGACACGCGCTTTTGTTTTTAGCGTGCGATATAAACAAAAAGAAAAATTTTAATTAGGCGTGCCTTTAGACACACTGCTCAGAAGCCGGCGTGTCATTTCGCTCACTGCCTATTGTTTAGCGTGTCATTTTGGCGTGCCCGTGCATTCACCTTTTTCCCTGTTTTCCCGTGGAGGGTCACATTTATGCATCTCACCTCAAAAACGGCTTGTCCTACATCAATATCCTTTGCCATTGTGCATGCTTACAAGGTAATAGTGTTTATACATGTAATTGGCTTTAAGTTGCAGGAATAAAACCTAGAGAACAAGTTAAGATATAATCAAAAGCAATTCTAAAAGGAGTAATTTGACATTTCATACTACAGAATCATTCAGGCATTGCCACAGGACACCCACGCTAAGAACATTGCACTCTGAGATTAAAAAACAAATCTGCTCAGTTTATCAAGGAGAAATCGCTGGATTAAAATCTCGAATTATTTTCTGCCCTTCTTCATTGTTTTGTGACTATCTAAACAATTTCATAGTTTTAAATATTTCATGTTTCAGGTGATTCCATAAAAAAAGATTTTTTTTAACTTTTATTACATCTGGTACATCAAAATATATAATAAAAAGAGGGGGTCACCATGCCTATTTCCCTGTTATACACCCCTTTCATAATGGCGGCCGATTTATTTATTCTTTTATATGTACGTTAATTAGCCTTTCTGGCCTTGCTGGCATGTGCTAAATTTAAAAGAATTTTTACGCTAAACCGAGGCCAGTGAGGCTAATTTACATACATATAAAAGAATAAATAAATAGGCTGCCATTATGAAAGTGGTGTATAGGGCTGTAGTATAACACATTTGCTAGCTTATGACAACAATATTGAAATTCCAAGCCTTGAGCAAGAGGCAACCATTATTTCTCAAAAGTTATTACTAGCAATGAAATATTCGTATTATTCTTATGATAGGAGAACAATGTTACAGTGAAACCCCTTACAGTGCGGCTACTGTTACCGGGGTCACCCAGACAAAGTTAACCAATCACGAAAAAGAACGAGAACAATAGATTCCAACATTTTTTACTTTAGCCAATGAAATGTTGAGTACAGAACAATGAAATTTCAACTTGTTCCTTTGCCATGAAAACGGATGAATACAAGTTTTGGCTGAACAGCGTCGGATTTTCAATTAACTTCGATCCCATCCCATTAATTTTTTTTTCAACTTGATTTGTTTTAACAGCGCGATTTGGAAGGTAATGTCGGCGATTCAAATCAAAGAGAAACTCCAAACTGTGTGAAAATATGGAATGTGACGGCTGTACCGTATGTCTACACAAATAAAAGTGCTGGTGGTGGATTTAAAATAATTTGTTCGCTCGTAACAGATTCTAAGTTTTCTCTATGGTGTCAATGGCGGGGTTGGAAAATAAATACACTTGACGCCAGCAAAGAAAGAATTCTTAACTGCATAAGAATCAGTGAAAGTGACAGTCATAGTTCAGGCAAATTAAAGAGTGACCTACGGATTTGAAAACAACAAAACCACAGCTTGTTCGCCTCTGTGGTTAATTATAAAGTTTTATGCGCTTTGAGTTCCACGTGTTGGGTTCCTGCAGTCGGATTAAGCTGAAATAAAACTAAGTAAAAGAGAAATTCAAAACTGCATAAAGAGTGTTAGTTGTACAGAAACGGCGCGTTCTTCAACATATATTTCACTGCCAGAAAATCCATCGATATTACAGCAGTTCGCCATTTGAGTTATTATAATTTTCCAGACGATTCAAAACAGTAAATCCAACTCCCTCGAGATGAATTCATGAGAAAAAAACTCAACCGCCAGACTAGAACACTCCAAGTTAACTTTTTTTCTTGGTGGCCATTTGGCCACTGACTCTCAAGACTTGGTCGCCAGTGAAAAATTTTAGTCGCCAGAATTAATCAATTAATTAATTAGTCGATTATTAATTAGGTAGGTAGGTAAAGTCGCACACGAGCCACAATGGCCCACACGGCCGGAGCTTAAACCTGGTTTCTGTAGCATGAAGCAACTAGGAATATTGCTACTCCCCCCTGGATGGGATGCTAGTCCATCGCAGGGTTACCCCCAGCATTTTGTCGCCGGTACCCATTTATACACCTGGGTGGAGAGAGACAATGTGGAGTAAAGTTTCTTGTCTAAGGAAACAACACGACGGCAGAGACCAGGCTTTGAACCACCGACCTTCAGGTTGAAAGTCCGACGCGCTAACCACTAGACCACCGTGCCGCCCACGATTATTAATTAACTGTTCAATTAATAATTAATATATCCTTATACTTTATTTATTATAACCTTTTCCTGAAACCACTTAAACATTTTTAACTCTCAAACAATTTTTAAAGTGAAATCAAATCTTTTCATTATAATGATTGATTACTGTACAACGTATTAGCGGCTCATCATCATGAATTGATATATCATTGGCTAACTTAATAATTAGCTTCTGTTTCAATGAGTCCTTTACAATAAACTTCGACTTTCGTAGATTTTCAAGATTACAGTTACAGTACATACTAATTGTAATATAAACCAAAAACAATGGTCAAGATTGAAGAAATGTCATGCCTTTACTGCCAGTTCAGCAAACCAAATTTTCTAGCACTTGTGACCCTTTAGTGGCCAAATGTTTGCCTACATTATTGCTGTGGAAAACTGGACACTACCTTCCACATTTGAAAACCTAACAATTTACCTACGTGAAGCCACATGGTTTGAAGACAAAATGGCGGTGTATTTTCGCAAACTAAACAATGAACAAAATGTTGTAAAACGAACAAGAAAACATGACATCCTGGCGACATTGTTGCTGTCATGTGCTGGTGCTCTGTTAACTGTACTTTTTAGCTAAATAGGATTTTTGCAAGATTTGTTTGAAAAATGGCCATTTTTTCCCGCGAAAATATCGGATTTTAAGATATACATATTTTAAATCAAAGCCACTAAACAAAAACATGGAAATGTCAGGATTGTTTAATATAATTCATAATTCACAAAACAAAACACTAGTGTAACTGGTATAGTTTATTCAACAATCTTTCGAGAAATGAAACTAAAATCATGCGTATGTCCTAGCGTTATTTACACATTTTTATGCGAAGTGAATGCGAAAAAAAATCTTTCACGTTTGAAGGCAATCGCCAAGACATGATTTTTTGTATCAGAGAAATCTTGAAAAAAGTAAAAAAGTAAACAATTCTGGTTCGTTCATTCAAGTGAAATTTATTTGCCGTGGACCAGCGTTGCTGTTTTTTTTTTTTTTTGCGGTTTTATTTACAGAATTGATTACGGCTAGACTCGCCACACACGCTTTATTTATACATCCCTTGTTGTCAAAATTGGCTGGCTTTTTCATATGATGTATTTTTGTGTCTGCTGTAACAAGATGTGTTTCTAAAATTCATTGTGGATCAATCAACAGTGGAACTTTCCAAGCTTTCGCAGTTCCTTTTATTCTTGGAGGAAATTTACGAGATTGCGTGTACAGTATCACGCTCAAAGGTAACATTGTCACGTGCTAAAGTTCAGTCAAGCGGAACAAGCACAGTTCGTCTCGTTGGCCGTTTTTATACTAGAGACGCATTATCTGTCTGGACGAACTTGGGCAAACATTTGTAGTTCGTCTTATGCGTCTCTGGTATAAAGACGGGCACAAGACGCATTATCCATCTAGATGAACTATCTTTCGTAGTGCGTCATTCAAGACGCATTTTGAAAGATAGTTCATCTAGACGGATAATGCGTCTTGTGCTCGTCTTTATACTAGAGACGCATAACCAGATGAAGTACAAATGTTTGCCCAAGTTCATCCAGACGGATAATGCGTCTCTAGTTGTTCATCCCATCCATACACTAGACGCATAACATGACAGGACGGATAATGCATCTCTAGTATAAAAACGGCCATTCTGATCGAGAGATAAATCTCCGTTCTTTCTCACGGGTATATTTTATGGATAAAAGTGTTTTGTTTTCATTTACTCAGTTTCTGCTGGTTTCAATCGCAAAACAAGTATTTTTTCAAGGTGAATTCATAACGCGTCAGAACGTTCTCTTTATTTTTTACTTGGGCTTCGGATGATTGTCACTCAAAATTTTGACTAGTCAAAATTTTAGTCGCCAGAGTGGCGACTTGGGTTGAAATTTAGTCGCCAGCTCCAAAATTCTAGTCGCCATGGCGACTGAAGTGGTCACAACTTGGAGCGTTGTACAATTTTTTTTCACAGAGTTCGAGGTTTGGTTAATATTTATTTCTATTTTTCGGCATTTACAACTATAGACTTTTAATACTTTCAACCAAAATGATTTCTTCAAAACTGTTACGACCGCCTTGGTAGATTAAAGAAACCCATCTAGTGCTCAAACCACAAAGAAAATCTGCAACGGAAAAAATTCTGACGACAATTCAATAACAAGAATTGAAATAAAGGAGCTGCTCTTTTTCAAACGGTTAAAAAATAAATGCTTATACATGTATATGCTACGCTGGCAGTGTGCCTTGTAACATTTGCAAACAGCTGGCGGTTGAGTTATTTTTTCCAAGAATTCAAATCCGCCACGTAATTTGCCCAAAACATACCGCTGTCGCGTTCACTGCTGCTTTCATACAGTTTGAAATCAGTTCTCGCTCACTTGCATGACACTTGACATTCATTCATGTAGCATGTGAAACTACTCAAATTTTTAAATCGAAAAGTCAACGCTAGCAAAAGCTAAGTTTTATTCAACATAAGCTTTACGAGTGAACAAGTTGAAATTTCATTGTTCTGTACTTGACATTTTTATTGGCTCAAGTTAAAAATGTTGGAATCTATTGTCCCTGTTCTGCTTTGTGATTGGTTAACTTTGTCTGGGTGACCCCGGTAACAGTAGCCGCACTGTAAAATTACCTTAAAAGAGAAACTAATGAAATAATAGGGCAATTTCAGCATCTGCATGCTCCCAGTGAAATGCCTAAAACTACAACAGGTGACAATATTGTTGACATATAGCCATTTTGCACCCCAATGTCTTTGGGACAAGGCATATTTCAGCCCCACCCCAAACACCCCCCCCCCCCCCCCTCCCCCCTTGGTTCAGAGTGCAGAGTGCACTCACCTTTGTGCACACGCAAATGATGCAAGATATTATCTTATGCATGGTAGTGATGCACAATGCAATACTAGGGAATCACCTTAAACACAAGACGACAAAGGAAGAACACATCAGCAGGGTGAAGTGGAAATGAAAAAATCAGCTTCCCATTCCATTCCGGAAATCTCGCTTTTAAAAATGGACCGTTATTTCTATTATCCTTAATTTAAGTCCATAAGGTATTTTATTTAGAAGAAGCAATGACTGTTCTGAGGTAATCAGTTCCAAACTGCATGTCAAAGGCATTCCCTTGGACTGCCAAAATGAACCGAGATGACGTCAAAAGATAGCCAATAACGTAATTTGATATGTCAAATAATTTCTGTCAAATTTCATATCTGAAACATTTATGAATAGTAAACTTAAGATACCAGGTAAAATGTTTTTCTTGTAAGATTTCAGAGATGTACCCGGGCTACAAAGGGTGCAATCGCGCTTTTATTTTTCGGACATTTGTCATAAAACCCCTGTCAATGTCGGCGGGAAATTTTTGTAGAAAAATGTAAGGAAAAGTTGAAACGAGATAAAACGCTTTGTAGCCGACGTACATCGCTCAAACTTTAACACAAAAATATTTTACCAAGTACCTAAAGTTAACCATTCATAAATTTCTCCGATATCTAATTTGATGGTTTATTTTCTCATACAAACACTGTAGTGCGTGACCTGTTGGCCCCATGTTCAAAATGGCGCGGATTTTGCTCCAAAACGGTCTGTGATCGTTTGTCACACGAACATAACATATTTAACCACGTTATTCAACAGTAGAACTCGTCTGCAATGCTACTTTATTCGAACAGTGTCCAAGGAGACAATACAGCTAAAAAAGGATTCATTTGAGCGCGTAATACCATGCAATGTACATGTAATGTAACTAATAAGCTTTAAGCTTATAGTTAAGACAATTCATTTCACAATCCATTTCAAATGACTGAGGTCTCCTGTCTCCCATGCAACTAACAGACCAGAAATTACCACTCACCTTAGAAAACTCAGTTGAGGAAGCTACTGATCCTTCTTATGTCCTTTTCTTTCCCAAACAGCTGTGCATGTGAGCAAAACAAACGAGATCAGATGCTGTTCACCTCGCTCGCAAGACGATCTGAGACCAACCACAATGCAATGCGGTTATCCCGCATGAGAGGGACGAGGGGCGGGGCGGACAAAAATAAATGGGGCTTTGACACTTGTCCAAAGGGAAGGGTATGATCTTATATAGGTAAAACCATAGATGGTGAATGTTGTGGCAAATAGGTATTGTGTAACAATTGAACTTTATTTGACCGAAAGGGTGTGAAAGCCAAGATGGCCGTCGGCCACGTTTTTCGAGCTCTGTAGCCTTCACGCCGGGGAAGCCCAAGCAAGCCCAAAATATAACTCCCGAAGTGCTGGTGATAAGTCTTAGTGATCAACAAACAACAAACTTCTACTTAATGTCGAAAAGACTAACTCGCTCGCCGATATGCTCGCCGACAAGTGACAGCACAAGTCCATCACCGAAACGAAACAGAATAAAAAGCAAAGAGATGAGCATTGAAGAAGACAACCTGGACAACGTAGAAGAAGAGATGTCCTTACGACTTATAATGGACAAACTAAATTCTATGGACACAAGGATAGACGACAACTTTTCACAAATGCACGTTGACATGGCCCAGTTAAGATGCGAATTCAAACAACAAATCGACGGCGTCAAAGAGTCCATTAAAGAAATTGAAAAGTCTCTCGAAAACGCCTGGGCAGCAATAGAAGATGTTCAGCAAGAGACAAAGGCGCACAAAGACTCTAAACGTTCCCATCAAGAAATGTTGGACAATCAAACAAAAAATATCCAAGCACTGCAAGCAGAGATGACAAAAATTCGGGCTGAAAACGAACAACTGCGGCCATCACTTAAAGACACACAAGAAAAACTTACTGCCCTCGAAAATTACACAAGAAGAGAGAACTTAAAGTTCATGAACATACCAGAGGACAAGGACGAAAATTGTCGGAATATAGTCTATGACATCATCGAAAATGATTTAAAGATCAACACTGAAAATATCCATTTCCACGCCATACACCGTGTTGGCAAAGCGACGACTCATCACGACATTGACGATTCTATTCCATCGCGTCCACGACCCATCATCGCAAGATTTCTAAGCAGGGAGCATACGGAGAAGGTGCTATCCGCCAAAAGCCGGCTAAAGAAATCCGTCTAGTACAAAGATGCCTATATAACCAAAGATTATGCCCGTGCCATCCAGGAGGAAAGAAGATCCCTGATCAAAGCCATGTTCATCGCCAAACAGAAGGGACATGATTCAAAAGTAATTAATCGTAGTTTGTTTATTGACAGTCAAGTTTTTGACATTAACTCTAAAGAATAATCCTCTTCGATTCAACAATGATTTATTTGTCAACGATGAAGAAACCATAAGTTCTGAAAACAGACATAAAACATTGAACAAATATAGCCTACGATAAGCCACATGGCAATTACAAAAAGGCTTAACAGTAACCTACAACGAATACAGTTCGAATCACACGGTAAAAACATAACATTAACCTTCAAAAGAATGTCCAAGACTCTGAATGCAGCGTCTGTGAAACCGACACTCGTAAAGACAGATGTCGAAATCCGTGTCAACTGAAACCAAAATATCAATGTCTCCGGTTGAACCGGAAGCGAGGGACTGTCACGCACGGTAACTCTACAAACTCTATTCCGGATGAATTTAGTCCGCCCAAGACATGATGTTTAACTAAGGTATGTGTTATCTCGCCGATCAGCACAAATGTCCATCTATTGACAAACGGGGCTTGTTTGCCGGCTATCCCTCGGATTCCAAATCCCACTAATTAGTCGAGGATTATGTATATATGTTCATTTGTGTATTTGCGTCTGATTTTCGTACGTAGATATCATGCAGTCTTATCATTTAGGTCATTTGTGTGTTTAATCTCTCCCTATTTTATTGTTACATTTCGATTATGTTTACATTTAAGCCCATCTGAGACAAGTTTTATCAATTACCGTTTCTCTGTTAGCGCTGAAAGAAATTTATTTTTATTAGTTTTTACTCCGCGAAGCTTGTGTTTACTAACGTCAAAAACAAAACTAACAATCTGATAACTGCCAATGCTTTCGATCTAAAATGCCTGTCGCTAAATGTTAGAGGCCTCAACAAATCAATCAAACGCCGAACCATTTTTCGTTGGTTACATAAACAAAATCACCACGTCACTTTTCTGCAAGAATCGTACTGCTCTAATGATATTGCCGCCTCTTGGGAAAACGAGTGGGGTGGCAAAGCCTTTTTTAGTCATGGAACAAACCATAGTAAAGGTGTAATAACACTATCAATCTTAATGTCCCTTTTACGACATACTATGGTCTGGTTAAAGCAATTCCAAATGAGTGGAAAGCCAATTTTAAAAGCCCAACTCCGAATTTTGAACACAACACACCAGTCAACACCCAGACAACTAGATGTATTTACTCCTCTCTTTTAAAAGCCGTTTTCGTTCCTCCCACCGCTGAAACCAAAATTCTTCGCCACGGGTTCAC
The DNA here is from genome assembly GCA_022457155.1 of Cladopsammia gracilis. Classification (NCBI taxonomy): domain Eukaryota; kingdom Metazoa; phylum Cnidaria; class Anthozoa; order Scleractinia; family Dendrophylliidae; genus Cladopsammia; species Cladopsammia gracilis. The sequence continues at coordinate 190,642 of JAJGOT010000615.1, forward strand.
AAAAAAGACCATTCAGAAAGTTTATCTCATGCCATTCGCCGTCACAAACGAAGTAAAAATAATCATGTTTCAATACAAAGTGATTCAAAACATACTCCCAACCCGCGTCTCACTTCATCGAGACGGCCTCTTAGAAAACCCTACATGCAACTTATGCAATGCCGAGAAACAAACTTTAGATCACCTGCTAATAAACTGCGCTCTCACAATTGATTTTTGGACCCTGTTTCAAAACTGGTGGTACCAAAAAACTTGTGAAAAAATAACGTTAACTACAAGCCATATACTTTACAGCTGGCATGATAGAACAAAGCATTGGCAAACACTAAACTATTGTCTATTAATTGCCAAATATTGTATCTTTTGCACAAGCCTTCGCGGAAACGTCTTAGATTTCGAATGTTTTATACTGAGTGTTCAAGAAAAACTTAAAATTCTTAAAGAAATAGCGACTACAAAAAAAGCACTTCCAGAGTATTATCGCACCTGGGCACCATTACTCTAGTTTTTTACTTTACTTTTGTACTTTTTTTTTTCTCGTATGTGTAAACTACGTAACTTCTATTTACACTGTAATAGCTAAACTTCTTTGTAATAGCCTAATATCTGTGTATATTCTTGTTAATAAAAAAAATAAATAAAAAAATAAACACCGTATGATGAACCCTCGTTAAAATTTTCTTTCGTCTTGTATTGCACGGTAAAAACAATGGCGCGTAATGACACGCTAGTAAGCGAAATGGCACTTTCGCCATGTGAAAATGTACACTAGAAATATGGAATCCCAACCACTGTAGAGCTTTCGCTTTTCTCGCTTATCATCGAAGCTAAATTCACGTTGTAAACTACACCTTTAAATCTTCTGCTTCAATAGTTTTTAAACACAACTCAAATGCAAATGCCACTGGAAAGACTGAAGGTTTCTTTTGGAAAACAACCTCCGTAACACAACAAGCGAGATTTATAGAAACTGACAGTGTATGCAAATTTCTTGTTGAAATCTGACACCGTGTGAGTTCGAATGCATGCAAATTTTACTGTTGAAATTCTTGGAGAAAAAGATCGGCAATCTAGCAAAATCGATGATGAAACATTTGACATTCTTTCTAATTTCAGGGGCGTAGCCAGGATTTTTTCAGAGGTACGCACAATCAATTTTCAAACACCCTACCTCCACCCCTCCCCACCCTCAAGTCCCAAATCTTGACATAAATTTTCAACTAGGTCGTATACTACGTTGCTTTTTGGTGTTCATTGAGGTGAGCCAACACGTTAGCGGTATCTCAGACTTTTATACACCAGGGCCGTACTCTAGCTTTTTTGTAGTGGAGCAATTAAGCAAGCGGGTCTGGGGGCATGCCCCCAGAAAATTTAGAAATTTAGAGGCTCGGGAAATGCTTTTTTCAGCATTCTCTGTGATAAATTTTGTCAACAAATCGATTTTTTTGCTTTTTTATTCATTTTTACTTCTTGTTATTTTTTTTAAGGTACGCAAGTGCGTACGTGCGTACAGGTAGCTACGCCCCTGAATTTAGTGCAGTGCAGTGCATTCTGGCCAAACGCGGTGCATTCTGGTTAAACGCAATTCATCCTGAAAAGAAGTGATGAATTAGAGAATTCGTCCTAGCTTACATACTCTCTCTTAAATCCAGATTTATGTTGCTGTTCGTTCGCTCGCGCCGCAGCAGCAATTGTTGCTACCAACGTCAGGAGCAGGGGCGTAGCTAGGTGGAGGGGGTCCTGGGGTGCCCGTGACCCCTCTTTAGTAAAACACAGCGTGGATGTCGACATGACAATCTGGTAAGTAGGCTGGGTGTAACACAGTGTGACCCCCCCCCCCCCCCCCCCTTAAAAAATCCTAGCTTCGCCCCTGCAGAGTATAGTACCTCAATCGACAATCGTCGAAAGAACTGCTCGTGGTGGCGACATTTTTAGCGGAACACTTGCCAGGCCGAAAGCCTGGCTGCGCAGCCCCATACTCATAGAACCAGAACCTATGCCCTTCATTTTTCATGGTCATGGCTAGCGGAATGTTCCGCGGGCGCGCGTGTGCCCTCCGTCCGCTGTCGCACAGGACCGGACTACTGCGCAGGACTAGCTCGCGGGCGCGTATGACGTCGCAAAACATGCGCGTACGACGTCATGTTGAAACCAAAGCGAGGCTTTGTTTTTCGCGCGGTTACACGGCCGAATGTCACGTCAGCTAGAAAAACACTTTGATGTTTTGCTGTGAATTTACTAAGCGGAGAAAACCGTTTAAATTAAAGGCGTTATTTCCCTGAATATTTCGCGGTTTGCTACTAATTAAGGGATACTCAGAAGCCGCTTTAGTGGAAAAAGACGAGCTTTCATGGATAAAATCTTGCTTCGAGGAACTTCATGTATTACGTTTTTATCAAATGCGGGAGATGTTTGTTTTGTACGGATTTCAGAACCAGAAGCGGAGATTTGAATTTCCAAGCAAGCGAGGGACATAAAGGTAAAACAGATTACAGTTTTCGATGAGAATTTATGTTGATATCAATCTGTGTGTGACTTTTTATTGGTGTTATTGTTAGTTTTGGAGAATTGATTTTAAAACGTGCTTAAATCTCTTGAATTTCATCGAAGAAAGCTTGAACTCGATGAGCTATAATTAAATGGTACGCGTTTTGCTTTTAAACGTAAACTAATGGAGATTTCAATAAATTTTTTCGAAAGAAGATTCTGTTGTCCATTTTTATGTGTTTGTTCATTCATTAGATAGTTTGAAAAGCGATTTTATGTAAACAAAACAAGACTTTGATTTGATAGTACAGTTCTATCTTCACTCGCATCCCCATATGCAAATATGTTTGTGTATTTTTGCAATTTTTGATTTTCAAATCAGTTTCTCGGGCAATTTTTGACAAACAAAAACTGTATTTTATTCGGAAACTAGTGGTACTAGTTATTCTAGAAAGAGAAAAGTTGTTTTTGTGAACTTTTGTACGGTCTATAAAAATGTACTGTGCAGACGGTCGCGTAATACTGTTTTTGAGAATTGCTAAAATTGAAAATAGCCCGTTCGTCAATCTTAATTCTTGTGCTTCCAACCTTTCACCTTAGTTAAGTTTCACCTTAGTTAAGCTTGTTCAAAGTGCGACGCTGTTAGGCTTGGGCTATCTATATATATTATGGATAATCTGTGATGGACAAATAGTCCAAGCTAGGAGTCCATTCCATTCTTTGTCCACCGGAGTAAACAATCCCCAGGAAAAGTGCTGGGGTGGCGGGGATACCCTTTGCTCCCTGGCTTCTCGTGAGTCGTTTTGGGAAGGAGACGAAAAAATTAAATCCTGGTGATGAAGATTTAGAGAACAGCGGAAATTTCTCATTTATGCGGCTTCTTGCAGTTGAATTGTTCCGTCGCAAAAGCGCGTAACTGGATAAATAGAAAGAAACAAAGAATACACGATCACTGCAACAAACCGTTGAGAATGGCCGGATCTGGGTTTCCAGACCTAGATCAGTATTAATGCTTCAAATGAAACAAAAGAAACGGCAAACTGATCCTTATGGCAGAAAAACAGAACCAGAAGCAAATAAAATAAAATAAAAGTGGAATAATTATAATGGTTCCCAATATTTCGCTTTGCAAAACGAAGCTTCTTCAGGGGCTAGCACCATAAATGATTACAACTGTAAAAACGTTATACAAGTGGTTTTGAAAAAACTAAAGAATAACAAAAACAATGAATATGATTGGTGAAGGGTTTGACGGGTGATAAACTAAATTGACTAATGATGAGAAAGTTAATGAAGAGAGAGATCAGATAGTGCCTCAAGCAGGAGCTTACAGATGCAACCACCCAACGCTGTTTGACCTGTTTTACAGTTGTAATCATTTGTGGTGCTAGCCCCTGAAAACAGCTTTGTTTTGCAAAGCGAAATATTGGACACTATTATATTCCACTTTTATTTTATTTTATTTGCTTCTGCTTCTGTTTTTCTGCCGTAAGGATCAGTTTGCAGTTTCGGCGATCAACCTGGAATCCCCTTATTCGGTGGTTTGAAAAATAATACGCGGGGATATTTTACGAGTTGCGTTATATTTTTTCGAGCCCCGCAGGGGCAAAAAAAAAACGAACCGAGCAAAATGTCCCCACGCATTATCTGTTAAACCATCGAATAAGCTAGGGATTTATTATTCGACCGAAATTCCTTTTATGATCATAGCTTCTGTGTCTTCAAACCGGGACACTAAGGTGTAATATGACAAACTACTTTGCTTTTAACACGGATATTTTGCGTGTAATCTTTTCCCTATAAGGTAAAATGACGTCACAGTCGAATAATTATGCTGTTTATCTGCTGGATCCTTTAAGAATGTCCTCCTGGGGACTCCCCCCCCCCCCCCCCCCCCCCCCCGCGTATAAGCTCACCCGGTTATAGGCTCATCAGTTTGGTGACAAAACATCATTCCGGTTATACCCCCTCCTATAAAAAAAAGAAAATACAAAACTGAATGCAAGGCTGGCATTACGGCAAGGGGCAGATTTATTAATGGCCAATATTTCGACTAATTGTACTAGTCTTCTTCAGGGCCAGAGTTATACTGAAAGAAAATATTGTAATGGCTCCTCAAATTTGAAAATTACACGGTTATAAATGATTGGCTAATACATGACATGTAGACAGCGCACTTGTAAACATAAGATCAAAACAATATATGACATATATAGTGTATGATACAAAACTGAGTTCAGCGTTCGTTCCTTCGGCTAATGCCTTCTGGTGACAAAGTGTTCCCTCTATGAATTAAAAGGCCTCGCGTGCTTTTCGACGGAAAGCATTGATGGTAGGCTGCAGTTCAAGCGGGATGAGTCTCATGTCCGCGGAAGAGTGGCCTGGTAGGTTGAAATGTGTAGGGACCGCTGCTGTGGAGTTGGCGTGATGTAGGTTGTTTGTCCATTGTCTGTGTTCTGTGAAGCGTTCACGAATCGTGCGTTTGGTTTCCCCATATATACTGTTTTTTACATTTTTTACATTCTATCATATATGTGAGGTTACTAGAATTACAGGTTAAATGTTGTTTTATTTGTCTAATTTCCCCGGTGTTGCTAAAAGTATACGAAGTTCTACCATTGTCAATGTAAGGGCAGGTGAGACATCCATGAGTGGAGTTGCAGCGGAAAGTGCCAGAGGTGGGCTTTGGTGTCGTGTTAGTGTTTTTTAGTTTTGCTCTAACCAAAAGGTCGCGAAGGTTTGGTGAACGACGGTAAGCGATGAAAGGAACATCCTTGAATATTTTTTGCAGGTGATTTGTGGAATGGAGAATAGGTTGTTTCTTGTGAAGTATTTCTTTAATATTACGTAGTGCTGGGTTACAGTTGATCGTGAACGGGACTGGGGATTTATCTTTATCCCGATTATGTTCCAGTAATGTCTCACTTCTGGGTATTTGTTCGGCTCTTGAGATTTTCTCTCTCACAAAACGTTATTAAATATGAAAGTAATTCTGCTGACCGACACTCGAAGAATTCGTCTTTTGAACAAATCCGGCGTAAACGGAGGGCGAGGCTGTAGGGGATGGCTCTTTTTGTATGATAAGGATGAGTTGAGGAGTGGAGTAAGTACTGGTGTTTATCTGTAGGCTTGCAAAAGAGCGATTTCAATTTTTCCATTTTCGAGTAGAACATTGACATCCAGGAAAGTAATTGAAGATGTGGACCGTTCACTAGTGAATTTGATAGTGGGATGGATGTTGTTGAGGTATGTGATGAAGTTGTCTAGTTTTTCTTCTCCGTGTGTCCATACCATTAGAATGTCATCTATGTATCTGAGCCAGAGAAAGAGTTGGTCAGCGTAATCTTTCAGTGCTTTCCTTTCGAATAGGCCATTTGCACGATGACGTCATTTGACTACTACTACCAGAATCCTTCAGTTTTTTGTTTTGTAGTGCAAATTAGGGCTATTGTTATTTAAACCGCACTGGGATTACAAAATTTAAATAAGAAAGGAAAAACGAAATGAATTCTGGTAGTAGTAGTCAAATGACGTCATCGTGCAAATGGCCTATTCCTCCATAAAAAAGCACATCACAGCTCCTTAAGAATGTCCCCTGGGGACTCCCCCCGCGTATAAGCTCACCCGGTTATAGGCTCATCAGTTTGGTTACAAAACATCATTTTAGTTATACCCCCTCCTATAAATAAGCACACCACAGCTCCTTAAGAATGTCTCCCTGGGGACTCCCGCCACATATAATCTCACCCGGTTATAGGCTCATCAGTTTGGTGACAAAACATCATTGATTCCAGTTATACCCCCTCCTATAAATAAGCACACCACAGCTCCTTAAGAATGTCCCCCTGGGGACTCCCCCCGCGTATAAGCTCACCTGGTTACAGGCTCATCAGTTTTGTGACAAAGCATTATTCCGGTTATACCCCCCTCTTATAAATAAGCACACCACAGCTCCTTAAAGTGCATATGAAGTAATTTTTTATTTTGTCTTTTTTTGGAGGTTAGCTATTATGTCTTTATTTCGAAATGATAAAAGAAATTTGTCAGAAAAAAATTTAAGGCCTCTTTTTTGCGGTCCAAAGTAGCACAATTTGCAGAAATCAGTGTCCCGGCCGGAGACTGGGAACGAGTTGTCGATATCCATGGCGTTGATGACGTAGAAAATACTTGAGATTCGTTGCTTTGTATGCTTTGTATGTCTCCGCTACAGAGTCTCTGTCAGACAGACATAAAGTCGCCGAGGTCGAAGATTTCTTCTTTGCCGCCACGATACTCGTGAGTTGATCATGAAGTATTTTCTATGTCACAGCCTTGTTTGGCCGCGCGCTCGATAGAGACACTTTCTGGTGGAAAATTCCAAACTTTCAAGCCCAATAATTTCACAATGGGAAGGATCTTTTCGATGAAACCCACAAATTTAGATAAGAAAGTAAAGCACTATCAAACCATGGAATTTCTTTTTTTACTTCATATGCACTTTAACAGCACTTTTTACACCTATGTACACCATTGAAATTTACTGAAACAGCAGTTCTTTATCACAATATCACGAAGTTGTATAAGGCCAGGGCTTATAAGCGGTATTTTGCGGTATCTTCCACTTTGTGCCTGATCGCTAATAATAGTTTGTGAGAAAAATAATCGCGCGCCGTTTGACCAGTGCGTCCGTTTCATAAGGACCTATAAGCTTGGTGAGATACCATCTCACCCCAGACCTTCAAAGGTTTGCGGGGAGGGGAGGAAGTTTTCGGATCGATGCTTTTATGGCCTTTTCGCTTTCTTGTTGTAATGAGTGGACATTTCTTTCAAGCTGGAGGCATTTTAAGCGCTTTGGCAGCTTTTTAGACTAACTCCCGATACTTGAACAGTTTATTATTTCTATTTTAAACGCAAACAGTTATTGTTTATTGTAATTCTGTTGTTCAGTTGGATTCTCTGGTTAACATTTGGTTTAAACTCCAGCTTAAAGGCCCCCATTTACACAGGCGATTTTTTGTACAATTTCTGTCGCACTTTTCGGTGCAATTTTTGTCGCGCACATCAAGTTGCATCTTCAAATCGCGTGTGTAAATTAGTAGCGATTTTAGTGCGATTTGGGAGCGATTTGTCGCGCAATGTCGCAGAAGTTTCAAACATATTCGAAAACTGATGCAACTTAGAGGCGATTTTGGGGAAATCACAGCAAATGTCGCACCCGAATCACACAGGAAACCGCTGTTAGTTTACACTTGCAACAAAAATTGCATTGGAGAGCGCGACAAAACTCGCATAAAAAATCGCCGGCATGTGTAAACGGGCCTTAAAATTCATCACGGATTTTCGTAGGCGCCTCATTGATTCTCCGGTTCGTTTCCTTCTTTAATTGTACCCGTGTTCTTTTTTTCCCAAATCTCCTAGTATATTTCTCAGTGATTACAACTTTTGTCTGTTTTCGTATTTTGAATTTTCTTTTAAGACTTTCTATTAAAATTCCATTATACTGTTTGAATCTTGTTTCATTTGTGTCCGCGATTTTGTTTCTGCATGGCTCGAATCCGTTCAGCTATCATAACTGTTGCCCATAACTGTCAATCATTTTTAATTTTTATTTTTTCTCACTGCCAATTTCAACTTTCTGCACTGTTTGGGATTAATTGGCATTTTCTCAGCCAATCAGAATGCAGAAATTTTTGCATGTATATTTATTAAAACGTAAAATGCATCTAAATCTATCTCATAAAAAAAGAATGCTGATATAGTCCAAAGAAACAATACAGCGAACAAGTTCATTTTATTCAAATCGAGAACATCAACAAAACCATTAACTGAGTACATTAAATCATTAAATCGGATAGTCTTTAGTTTACAGATTATTGGCTAAAATGAAAGTTCTTGCACTGCTTACAAAAGCAAAAGGCCTAATAGTCAAATTCTAAACATCAACAAAACCATTACAAGTATAATCTGATTGAACGTTCCCATGGTAACAACCTTGCTAGCACCGCTGACCACCTCTTTCTTAGTAGTATGCTTCACTTGTTCCAATAGCAAAGCGCACAAATGACGTCAGTACTCATGTTTGTCTGAGTTTATAATTTATTCTTGTTTATTCTTGCATTTCTGACAATAGAAATTCGTTATTAGGAATCCCCTGAGAGTCACGTTTGGTTTGTTTGTCTGAGTTTTAGTTCTATAAATAGTAATTGTGCGCTTCGCTATTTTGGATAGTAATCATTCCAGAAAGCCATTCGGCGAGGATAAAATGAAGCCGCCATCTTGGGATTGGTGTCAACGCGCAGGTAAGCTCGGTGACTCGAGTGACTCGAGTTGTATCTCTCCCGCTGACTGTAGGATCGCCGGACCTGGCGAAGATTGGGTAAATGGCCATCACAAACGAACTGACATTTCTGTCTGCCGTGCTATAAGCAGGACAAAAATTTCGGGAGCAGAGGGATTCCAAACTCAAAGGGAACGTTTTCACCATGAACCACACCCTTTCATTCGGCAGCAAAGCTATTCTTTGCCCGATGAGCGAATTCGTGCATGTACACTGGAGCATCATGACTGTGAATATACACACTTACGACGTAAGCATGAAAGCGAGGCCTAAGGGCCACATCGCAATTAAAAAGGCAGAAGCGCAGCCTATAACTACGATAAAAATTCTCTGACAAATGTTGCGTTGCTGCGCTTTGTAATAATCGTTCCGATAATAGGAAAGACTTGACGTTTCATGCATTTCCGAAGGATCCTTACCGAAGGTTAGTTTTTCCGCCGTCCACTTTTCAACTGACTTTCATTTACTATATCTGCTCCAGGACTATCTTCTGGGGTTAATTTTTAATCTCTAAATCACAAATCGCTCTTGTTTCCGCTGCCATATTTACTTTTTTTGAAGTTTGCGGTAAGTTTCGTGGCCCTTAGGCCTCGCTTTCATGCTTACGTCGTAAGTGTGTATTGGCGACCTCGTGACTGGGAGCAAAGAAAGAGTAATCACCGATGAGGTCTACATGTTGGCTTCTTAGCGCGCATTTATCACTGTTGTCAGGCCATGGGGTGTACATGAACTCCAAAGCGTCTGTGATGAGGTCGGTGGTCTTTTCTCTGAAGAATAAAGCAACGTTGTTTTTTGTTAGTAACTGTATTATGGTATTTTTTAGGAAAGACCTCTCTATACGGAAAGTGAGCAGATTTACTGGCCAATAAATCTGTCCATTTTTCGTAGTGCTAGTCTTGCCTTCAGCTTTGTTTCATCTTTTTAGCTAACATCGCAGAAATTGACTTTTTTGACTTACCCACTCCCTTTCTTCTTCATTCGTGTTTTTCTACGAGTTGTTTTCTTGGCTGTAGTCTGACTCTTTCTTGGGCTTACCGCGACTTAAAGGGACACTGTCGCCTATTTTTAGTATCACTTTGAAAAGCCAAAAAACATTTTTGTTTCAATGGAAACTTTAAAATAATGGTCCAATTTTGTTAACAAATACTCTACTAGTGCACAGAAACTAGTATTCGTTATCTTTGGCTGCGGATGGCCAGGATGGAAATGGATTGCAACTTGAAAAAATTGGCCAATTTTTTCAAGTTCCTCCCAAGTGTCGTGGAAAAATCGCAGAAAAACTTATTATGGTTTGTTCTTCCTTGAAGAAATCACTTGATATTATCTTCTTGGTGTTCTAAAAGCAATTTTATGTTTGAGCAAAGGTACTTTGTCATATATTTAGTGTATTTTGACCAAAACACAGCAAAATCTGCGTGACAATGCCCCTTTAAGCTTATTTGCTCTTCGGTAGAATTTGGCGTTGAACATTTCCTTTTTCTGCTAGCTGGCATTTCTCAAGGTAAAGAAAGAAATAGATTATGTTCTTGTATTGAAATGAGAAGATTAGACGTTAAAGTAAGTTTAGAAATGTGAGGATATTCAAGTTTATAATCTGAAGCATGTGCGTTTTTGCCGCCATCCCATCTTGGTCATCTTGGATATCACGCAATCTCGCACCATTCCTTCTCCTTTAGATAAACACGTCATGTAAATTGGATAGAGCGTCCCAACAATGTTTCAGGGAACATCGCCCAGCTCAAAAACATTTTTCACAGAAGTTGAGTCGCTTATAGAGATAAATAAATAACAACGTATCATTTTTGTAATAATGAAGGCTTAGAAACCAAAGATGCCAAGGTTTGATCTGGTAGATCTTGATGAGCCAAATTGAAAAATAAAATAAAATAAAATTATTATAAAAGATCATACGGGAAGCTGACAAGTACAGTGTATTTTTAAAAACAATAATATATTTCGGATATTTTGGCTGACCATTACCAGCCTACACATTAGGATTATTGAGAATTCAAACGGATTCAAGATATCAACAGTGAAGATATTTATTGGGGCGTATCTTCAAATCAAAATTTGCGACAAACGTTGATTTCTTTCATACTTCACCAAAACTCTGATATATGACCCATGTTTTTTTCTTATAGTGGTTAAAAAAACTTAACTGTTTTCTATTTACCGAGAACCACAGAAAGTGAATGGTGTCGCCATTGATACTAAAATGGGACGAAGCTATGCGTCGAGGCCTGAGCTCTAATTGCTACTCCTTCAGTTGCTGCACATTCTCTTTAATTCTTTCTACCGCAGTTCATGTGAATTTATCTTCATAAACACATTTCCATTATCATTTCATCATCGTCATTCCATGCGTATAATAGATAGAACTCACATTTGATGAAGTCCTCATCTGGCCTTGTAGTTCAATGGTAGAGCGTAAATTGCACTGGGATCACAAAGGTCATGGGTTCGAATTCCGTCATGGGCTGAATATTTTTTGGGCTCTGTAATTGCAACTCCTACGAAATGTTCAGCTTATCGCGCATTCTGAATAATGCATGTAAGGGTTAAATACTACAAGATAGATTCAGGTTTATCGTGGAAGTTGCTGTCAACAAAAAAACTTACAATTGATGTGCGTTTTACGTATTACGTTCAACTACGAGAATTACAATTGGTTGCTAACGATAGCTTGTAATCAGATAACTAAAACCAGCTGTCAACGGGCCAATTTTTATTCCTCTGTAAACAGGAAAATTTTTTCGGTGAGGTTATCTTTATAGAGACTACAAACTTTTCTTATCGACCTAAAACAGCAAAGGAAGAAAGGTACTTGTTTATTTCATACAAGTGTCGAAAATTAATTCATGTCTTTTTAATAGCTAGTAAGAAAGAATTCATTTCCTTGGGCTTTTAAAAACAAACAAGATGCAACAGTTAAAACATGCAACCTAAAAATATATATTCAAACGAAAACCATGTTAGATTTAGTGCACCGATTAACTGCCATTATTTTTTTCTTTTTTCGATCGAACCAAGCATTTGGGGAGCTTTGTCCTTCTTCCGAAAAGGTATGTTGGTGTTAACTGGTCAAAACAATATTTCGAGGGAAAATCAATTTTGAAAATTCTAGCTGGCAAATAATAATGTCTGCTTAATTTGTTTAATACCGTTTTACTAATCAAGGATAAAGTACATGCATTGGTCATTTTACTTAACCCGTGAAACAAAGTTCAATAGTCAGTGACTATTATATCCAAATAGACAAAGGATTTTAAAGATTTAGTGTATAGTTGAGGGTGTTACTCAATAACACAGTTAACGGGTGAAGTAAAATGACTTTTATTTGTCGATAAACTCTTCTCGTAAAATTTAATCGTGACATGCATACTTCTCTCTGCCTCTCGCTGTGGGCAACAAAATCATCCATAGGTATCCTAATTTACTAAAAGCTCCTCGGTAAACTGTCGACTGAATTAAATTACATAATTATCTGGGTATGTAATACTTCCTGTTAATTTCTTGGCAAATAAAAACATGCACACCGCTTTCGTTTACGGAAAGTCCTCCTAAATTTGACTGAATTTTTTCCTAAACATTACTTTATCAGCAAACTGAAGGCCAGGATCAAAATTGTGCCTGAATGCCGCTCTCTTTCTCTTGTTATATATATACAGGTATAAACATTATCTGAGTTGCTAGTTATTTGTTATGTATTCAAAAATATGGAGGAAAATATTTAATATGGACACGCTCTCTTTCCCTCGCTTCTCTTTCCCTCCCTTTTTCGCTCTCTGTGCAAAAATCATCTTGGTTTTTTAACTTTCCTTTTAGATTTTTCGCCAAATTGAGCCATAAAGGTTTACATGCACTCTATTTTACGTCAGTGTTTGCAAATTTTCCCGTTAACTTCTTTACAAACTGAAAAATGAAGTGGCACATGTCAGCTATCACTATCGCTAGATAAAAATATCATTCGTTTTAACACTGAATTCCGTGAGCTATTGTTGTGGGGAAGTAAGAGAATAAAAACCGACAAATGTACACACTCTTGGTAACAAACACCAGGTTTTTTTCATGTTAGATAGTTAAGGCATATTGAGCGAGTAATATATTTCACATGCTCTCCGGTTCCTTCCTCTTTGGATTAAATAAATATAACGGTTTTACAAAATTGAGAAAATGAAGTTGACGCATGCACAATTAACTCTCCAAGTTTTTCTCTGCTCTGTGTAAGGCTAATCTGGGATTGTTTTAAAATTTCTTCTTCGGTTATTATAATTTCGCAACTCTGTAAATAGTTTTTACCCAGATAGTAGCTCTCTTTATCTCTGAGGCATCTGAGGGATGACAAACAGAATAACTGAAGTTTATTTTTTCTTTTACAGCATCTGGATCTAGCTGGTTCAAGCCACGTGCAACTCTTTCTTGGTAAGTCTTGTGAAAGCTGTCATAAAATTATTCATCAGTTCAACAGTTTCGTGCGTGGCATAAAATAACTGAAACGGCTCAAATTTAAACCAGAAAAAGCTGAAGAAGACAATTCATGCACCCCTGACGGGGTACTCATCAGACATTGTCGGAAAAACACTCTGAAAGGTACCCTCGTTTGATGGGCATACGTCAAATGAAATTTAACCCCTAAGATGTACCAATTGTAAAACAATGCATGTCATATTCTATTATATTTTTCGGCTGAAAACCCTAGAAGGTACCGCGATTATTCTAACGGTGGTCATTTTAGATTTCAGCACCCCATGCGGTATTTGACCCCTAAAAGATACGATGAGCACTCACGTCGTTTTTATACGAGATTCTCCCCCCCCCCCCTCCCCGGGATAGTTTCCGGTCACGAGCACTTCGCGCTTATTTGAAGGGTAATGTCTGCAAAGGAGGAGGCTATACTGAACTGTATGTTGGCTTTAAAGCTAATCTTATCTTAAACAGAGACATGTCTTTACAAAAATGCAAAAAAAATATAGTTAACAAGACAAATTGGAAACAAAGAAAATGGAATCGGTGATTTTCAAAGTTGCAAAAGTTACAAACATTTGTGTAGCTGCTCTTTTCACTCTATGTATTCGACGTTTTAAAAATATAATGTATTCAACGTACTATTCTTATATCCTCGAAGAGCTTTGCGTTCATTTGAACGGTTTTAATATTTGCGGAGGAGGAGTGTATTACGATGTTTATTTACGTCATTTGCATACATCTTGGATTTAAAATTTACCTCATTCTAAACAAAAACATGTTATTACAAAGATGCAAAAAGACAAAAAAGACAAATTAGAATCAAAAAGAATCTGATGAAATCGGTCTATTTGTATAACTGCTCTTTTCACACTTTATATCAAACGTTTTAAAAATAAAATGTATTCAACGTATTACTTTTATATTTTCAACAGTTCCACTGCGTTTCACAGGCAACTGACAAATTTCTGTATACTATAAAATTTGGTTTTGTTTTAAGTATTCAGTGTATCCTATCATATTTTCAGTAGTATAGAACCTGACATTTTTCTTTCAATTCAGTCAAACTTTAGTTTGCCAGGTAAACAAAAT